>BPVZ01000122.1:215121-232547 GCA_020521535.1 Rubroshorea leprosula
AACACAGAATTGCATGAAGACCCAGATCAAATTCTACCTCCAGGAAAATAATCCCCAACAAGAAGCAATCTTTAATTATATGAGAAACAACCAACTACCTTGAAATAACAATCTTTGAGAGGTATACTTTAGCAAATTTTACAAGGATCAAAGAGCATTCAGATGAACAATAGAAGAAAACCAATCAATTCACTCCTACTTGTAGTCTCTGTGCACCTCCCAACACGCACCAGAGTCAAAGATAAGAAAATTCTTACAGATCTCAAGACTAAGAGCCACCAATTTGGATCCAAAACCCCTCTAAGACTCATACGCTAGAAACAAAGTAGAGTGGGAAGATAAGCAAAATCCCACAAAGAAAATCACAAAACCAGTTAAAAGTGAAGAGAAGAAGAAGCTCTAAAGAAAAACAAGTACCTTATAGTTTCAAAGACCAGAACTTTGAACCCCTTTCTTTAGGAGTGGAGTTAAAAGAAAGAGCCTTTTTCCCTCTCACCAGTTTCTCCCTCACCAAACACTACTGTAGGGATAAAAGAATTATATATCTGAGAGCTGCTCCCCTGAAAATGCGTGGATAGTGGAGAGAAGAGAAAAGAAAGGAAGAGACATTAGAAAGAGAAATTTGGTCTACAATGCAAAGAGAGAGATGAAGAAGGTCAAAGTTGTTTTGTCTTGGATTCAAATTTAATTATTGGGATAATATGTTGGGACTTGGGCTGGTAGAAAATTAGAATTAATTTTACATTAATCATAAAAAAAATTAAATATTTTAATAAATTAATAATATAAAAAGTGTTTTTAAATTAGATTATATATTAAAAATATAATTTTAACATTAAAATTATTAAAATATTTTAAATAAAATTTCTTATTATTATTTTTTTAAAATAATTTAAAAATTTTAATATCAACATTGGACTTTTAATATGATGGAATAAAGTAAAATGCATAAAATTCTAAATAATATATAAAAAATACCTTAATTAATTTCACACCCACTCTTGCATTTCTTTAGTTTCTTTCCCTTAATTATTTCCATGCATCAATTTCTTTGTCCCAAAATCACAACAAATGTCTCAATCAATTAATCAAACATATGGGTCTTTATGTATTATCTCTCTCATTCAACAAAAAAAAAAAAAATTATATGGGTCTCTAAAAAAGCTACTAGTACAACTTTTCTCTAGTGCCTTTAGGATAATTTTATTTTTCTTTTTTAATTTTGGAATCTACTTAAAAAGTTTGTTTTTTTAAATAAATTTAGATAACTAATGAAACGAGCTTTTTCTTATTTATTATTTAAAAAAGAAGAA
Organism: Rubroshorea leprosula; assembly: GCA_020521535.1. Taxonomy (NCBI): domain Eukaryota; kingdom Viridiplantae; phylum Streptophyta; class Magnoliopsida; order Malvales; family Dipterocarpaceae; genus Rubroshorea; species Rubroshorea leprosula. The sequence continues at coordinate 216,435 of BPVZ01000122.1, forward strand.
ATGAAATGGGTTTCCCATTTTCAGGGCATAAATTGCTGGGAAATGTAAATGACCAAAGGTGACTCTTTATGCCGTCCTTTTTGGTGGTCCATACATAAATGATTAAACATTTTTCTTTTGCCTTGTGGGTTGGGTTGTTATAATCAAGCAATGAAATGCCCTGGACTCATCATGACCCAAGGGTAGCTTCAACTGATTATCTACCTTTGGGGTGTCTTGAAAACCAAGCATATAAACTCTCTTACACCAAAGGTTTAAGGATTCAGGAACTTGGAGAAATGCACAAACTGTGTAGAAGTCAGCAGCAACAAGGTGACAGACAGTAGAATCTGCAATGAATCTACTAAGTATATACCCAGGTGGAGTGTGGACTGCATCATTTGTCCTTCCATGCTCACAAACATAAGAATCCACATAGGACTTGGAATCTTTGCAAAAGAATAAACCCCAACAGCTACATCTTGGAATTGACATGTATCTTTATGAAAACAAATCCAACACTACCTAAAAATTTCCAGCTACATTTCCTTCCCAACATCTATGGCAAAAACATGAACAAGTTAAATCTAATAGTCTAGAAGCAACATCAATGTATCAAAAAGAGTTCAGAAGTTGTTTCTTCAATAATGCCTAATTTTGTTTCCTTTCAAGGAAGAAAACAAGATTTGGAATTTCATGGTAGCCTCTAATTTTCTTTATCTATTTTGTTGTCTTATTACCTGTATTTTTGTAGTCAGCAGGGGAAGTACAATTTGGTGGAATAATTGTCAATCTAATCTTTTCCTTCCACAAAGTGCATCCACTTTTACATGTCCTCCTTCAAGAACTAATGTTTGAACAAGGATAAAAAAAAACAAAAACATGGTATTGCGTAGCTCAGCCCTTTTTTTGACCTGCTAGTGCCTAACTTGTGGGTCAGATCTCATGATCATTATCTTCGCCTTGGATCATGGCTTTCAAAAGTGATTATTAACCCATGCAATTATGCAAAGAACCAAATTATACGTACCTTTTTAACCAACTGGAACTGGTAGAAGATATAAACCGAACCTTAAAAAATGCCAATTTTTTCCTCCATGGAGGGAGACACATTGATCATTAGATTGTTTTATAGGGGCACTTGGAAGGTTAGCTGATTTTCTAGTTGAATTGAAGCAGTCCAATTACAAGATAACAGAAAAAGGCACCTGCTTTCATTTCAATTCAACCTTCATTTCTTCCTTCCCCATTTTGCCTCCTTCTTTTAAAAAAATCCAAGGGCCTTGGATTCTTGTTAACCATCAAGCACGTTCATCAAATATAAATCTAATTTCAATGCACTATTTACTCAAGAAAATGGTGCATAAGTCAAAGATGGAATCAAATCGATGGACTAAAACCAAAGTCTCTACTATTTCTTTATCTTTATTTAAAATGCATGTAAAGTGGCCACAGGAAACCAGGATAGATTCCTTTGTCTTTATACTCATCCATTGTCACATGCAGCATATGGGCAAACACAAATCAAGATGAAATATTCTTTAAAGATCTGGCAAATTGAAATATACAATCTGCAAATTGACAATGAGGGAAAGTATCATGTGATAGTTACATAAAGGATTCTGTGAGCATCATGTGAACCAAGGTGTAGATTGTACTCTTTGATTCTGTGTGGTTCATGATGCTAAAGATTTGGGATTAACAAAAGCCGGCAATCTTATTGTCCTATTGCCAATAGAATGCTCCACTACCCGAACACACAAAATTTCACCTTAGATATTATTCTAATCTGGTGAAGAAATTGTTGGTTTCCATTTCTTTTACACGTCCGTTGCTGCAGCATCGTTGTGCTAAACATGTAAAAAAGCATCAACTGAGATCCGTAATCACACGTTCACATTTATCTTCAAGTACCTTAACAGCTTCTGTAAATAGCACTTCAGGAGGCAATGCTCCAGTTGATTCGATGGTAACTACAAAGATAGAGAAATGCATTTTAGAACTCAAAATAATAATAGTAGAGGCAAACTTTCACCAAATGCTCTGCTGGTGCTAACATGTAGTCTGCCTTACATATAAAATGATCTTTAACACGGCGTAGAGCCACACGTTTCTCCCATTCTTCACCCCCTCTAATGCATTCTCTACAAAGGGTGCAATCTCGTGGACGTGCAACAGTAGCACTCTTCTTACCTGCTTAACAGGAAGTAGTTCATCAGCTTATGAAGGTTCTTTTTACCATAACTACTCATTATCCAACCTGAGTACCAAATTCAACAGTAGGTAAACTTATGGTTTGACCATATAGAAAACATATTCAAAGAGAAGGAAATTTTTTTCACCATTTCCAATATCTTCAATATCAAATACATTAACTGGGCATCTCCTTTTGAGTTCTTCTGCAACATCATCTTCAACCTCTTTCAACAGCACAACCTGCAGATGAAAAAGAATAGCTCAAAAGAAACAGAAAAGAGAAGAAAAACAAAGTAAAAGGAATGCATTATATGGAAGCAACTTAAAAATAAGAATTGTAGTCACCTCAGGAAGCATTCGATACCAAGCAGTACCCACAGGAGACCACTTGGCATGTGTTTTACCTATTCCTTTAACAGCATGAGCTTCCAATTCAATTTCCTAGAAAAGGAAAAAGGAAATATATATCTTTAGCAGAGAACTAAGTGACTTTTTCAACCCCAACAGCTAGCCTTCAAAACAGAATTTATACCAACAGAGAACACAACTTTTCCCAGTGATAAGAGAGAAAAATGGACTATGGTGGTTTTCATATTACAAAACAAACAATGATGGGTTTCTAACTGATCAAATAATTGTTTCTTGGAATCCTAGTCCATGAGAAAGAAAGGGGTCTTCCATGTTGAGGACATCCATTAGCATGGAAAACATGTATATCGTCCAGATTTCTCCTCTAAGCAGCAATCTGGTCCAACTATGAAGATCAACTCCTAGGCCTCATAAAGCTCTACAACTGACAAACCCATCCAAAGTCCAATATGATATTTGATGCAGATGTAATATACTTGTTTAAAAGGCCAAAGAAATGCAGATAGAATTTTTTTAAATGAGCAATGATATCCAACTCTGCAACCTTGCAGGTATAACTACTATTGAACTTAAACCTCAACTGCAGCCAGAGATTATAAATAACAAAAGGGAAACCCAAAGATAAGGTAGATTTACTTGTCCAGGGCCAAGTATGGCAGTAATAATATCCAGATACTTGGGGCCAGGGGCATTGTTTACAAAATCTGGCAAGGAGTCTTGTCTGCAAGTGAATGAAGTATAGGTTTCAGGCTTTGAATTTGAACTTGAAGTAGCACTTCTTGAATCCTTAACAAATTCACTCCCCTGTGGTAGCCACTTCAGTTCATCGGATTTGACTGCATTACATATTTTGGCACAATTAAACAATCCATCAACAGTGAACAGAAAGTAGAATCAACAGTGAAGTTCACTGAATCTGAAAGGTTTCATTTGTCAAGCATTAGACAGAACTATACCTGTAAAACGTGGGCCACCTTTTTTACAACGAACATGTAGTTTGAAAACAATGGTGTTCTTCTCATTCGGCTGATCATTGTCTACATTAAAGGAAAAGGGGAAACAATTAACAAATGCACCAATACATGCAAAAGTGGGAAAAAATAAAACTTTCTCTTGTTTCATTAGAAACACTTCAAACCAGGGATATATTTGAGTCAAACCTGACATATACTCAAAGAGCCTTGGATCAGCACTTATTGGAATGAGACCCAACCTATGGGAAAGAACTTCATCTTGGACTATGGATGTATTATTAGCAATTAAAACTTTCTCAATAGCCATAGTTGGAACCTGCATGCATACAATGAAGAATAAGACCAGAAAAACAGACTGAATTTAATAACATAGATCAAAATAAAATATTACAATTTTATAGTCTCAATCAAAATAAAAATCAGGCATCTGCTAGTAGCAGAAAGCACACACCTCAGCTATGAGTATCCTCCTAAATGCATTGGCAATTGCTGCATCAATACCAATCATATCAAACTCCATGACCTCCTCTGTAAGCCGAACCACTTCAACTCTAAAGTTATTGGAGAAGTGATCAAGCCGTAAACTGTTATCGACTCCCATTGATGCATAAGCACCAGAATATTGTATACTCTCTGTCTACAAACACCAAAATTCTACCATATAAGAATTTTATGAGGGACAGAAATCCGCAATATTCATTACCACACTGAAAAACATAAACAACTTCAAACTTGACTCTAAACACTTTTGCTTCGTCACATGGTGGTAGACACAATTACATCTTTCTCAGCAATGATCTAGTGCAGGAAAAAAAAAAAAGCAATTTTGTAAACACCACCACAATAAAGCATGAATTTTTCTCTTGAACATGTTCTAAAAAATGCATCTTTGAGCAGGACGAGTAATCCAACGATAGAGACATATACATCGCCAATCTAAATCGAATTTCTTTTACAACGTTAGACTTGACAGAAGCTCATACCCATAAGAAAATTAGTTCAGAAATTGGTAAATATGGGAAGGGTTAAGACGAAGAGAGAAATACATGAATTGGAGCATCGACATTGCAGACAACACGAGTTCTCTGGAGCTCAAGGTGTGGTGGCAGCTTGCCCATTGGAACGTCCGGCAAGTCCCATATGGAGAACTTCTTTTCCTCCTCCTTACCTTCGTTCTCAGCCATTGAATCACTTCCCTTAGCGCGCTCAGGGTTTAAGGAGCGGCTTAGTGGAGGGAAGAGACAGGGCCTGCATGTTAATTAGGGTTTTAGTAATGAGGAACCTCCCCTTTGGTCCTGAAACTTCACTTTAACTGTCAGTTGAACCCCTAAACTTTATCTTTGCCAATCGAAACCTTTCAGATAATCGTCTCCTTCAAATAAACCCAACATTTTACATGAAAATTGCCGTCTTAATTCTGGTTTATTTTTTCTTTTCTTTTCTAATTCTAATAATGGTTTATTAATAGAGATCAAAACTTTTAAATGGACATAGTCCCAATATCATGAGTTCATCTCTAATTTAATAATTTAAATTATACAATTTAATATAATTCAGATTGTATAATATTTTTGTTATTAATATATAGTATTTTTCATAAAATTTTAAGAAAATTTTGTATAACTTTTCCTTACATTGTTGTCTTAATTATCCCATCTTTTGGGCATAATGCCACGTCCTTGTGTAAAATTTTCAAGATTTTGTCCATAGCTTTAGTATGACTATCTTCACACTTTACTCCTTAGTGTTCAAATAAAATATCAATTGGTTTGTGAACTAAGTTTTAGTTCCCAGTCTACTAAATTAATTGAGAGCTCTTGTTAGTAGTTGGGGTCTTGGCGGGAAGTATATATATTCCATTTGCTCGGATTTACTTCTCCTAATTTAAATAATTTTATTTATATACTAAATATTAGATGACAATTAAAAATTGTTTTCTTTTTCTATACATAATTCTTGTTTGGTATTTTCATTCAGATAAAAATTAATTAATTAGTATTTGTTTGTTATAGAAAATTGTTAAGTTAATTTACAATTGTTGAGAAACTTGAACAACTTAAAAAGATTAAAGGGAGTAATGAAAAAAAAAAAAAAGAAGGAATGGGAGACTATTGGACTTTGATGGTCCTTTATGGATTTTGCACGTGCAAGTTAATATTTTGTTTGAATTTTTTTAATATAAAATTTGGTTATTGCACCTGTCATGCACAAGTATTGAATTTTATTTAATTATGTTGTACGTGCAACAGACGGATATTAAATTTTATTTAATTGTATTGTTTTGATTGAGGGAAGAAAACATATTGTTTGAATCCTTAATTGAGAGAAAAAATAAATACATATATTTGGATTATGAAATAAAGATTAATATCAAGTTTTTTTTTGAATTATCTTAATATACTTTGATTATATACAACTTTTTCAAAAAATATTCTTCCCAGTTACCAAATACAGTCTGCTATTCAACAAATGCAATCACTTAATTAGAATATAAAAAGTCATTATAAAATTTAAGAGTTGGTAGAAAAAAAAATAATGCAAACTCAAATATGAAAATTTGAAGAGTTGCACAAAAAAAAGAAAAGAAAAGAAAAAGAAAAATAGTTGAAATATATGTTGATATTAACCTCCTATTAAGACGTGGACATAGTTATTGTAAATATTTTATATTTTAAACTATTCTTTTTATATACTTTATACCTTAAAATATTCTCTTTGTAAACACTTATGTATAGGTCATTGTACATACAGTATTATTCAAGAAAGCAATAAACATTCCTTCAAATATTTCTTATTCTTCTTTCTAATATGGTATCAGAGCTATAGGCTCTCAATTCTTTTCTTTTATCATTGTTACTTGGTTTTTGAAGTTAGATTTTCAAATCCACTCCAGATTTGAAACCTTGTTGTTGGGATCTCTTCTCCTATAAATTGGATTGTTTATTCTCAATTCTCAGGCCCTTTTTGAGGTATTTTGTTGGTTTGTTCTTTCGATCTTGGCATCTATTTCTTCATATTTTTAGAGTTTTTTAGTATTGTGAACTTTACTAATTCTATGGCGAGTTTTGAAAGGATTTTAACTCATTCTGCTACTGCTATGGTTGCTAAAGAAGTAATAGACCAACCTAATGTCAACCTTGAATTCCTAAAATAGGTGATATTAAATCTTTTTAATGTTCTTACTCCCTTATCTACTGCTCCAAGTACCAAACCTTGGTGTTTTGATTCTGGTTGTTGTAACCATGTCTTCAATTATTGCTCATTTCTCTTAAATGTCACCAAATAATTCCTTTCCTTATATTTATTATACTGGTGGTTCCTCTATGAATATTAGTCACATTGGCAATATTTCTACAAAGTCATTGACTTTACCAAATGCCTTCTTAGTTCCAAAACTTAGTTATAACCTTCTATCTATCGGTCAATTATGTGATCTTGATCTTGAAGTAATATTTTCTGCTCATGGTTGTCGTGGGCAGGACCCACAGACAGGATAACTTCTTGGAACTGGTCGCAAAGTGGGGCATTTGTTTGAGCTCAACTATTTGCATATTCCTAATAATAAAATGGATACACCATCATTTCCAAATGATCAATTCATCCAAACCCTGCTTTGTGCTGTTGATTGGAGTCTTTGCAAATTCCATATCAATAAATCTTCAAAGTTTGTGCTGTTACTAACATTTCTCCTCCTCATTTGTGGCACACACAGCTTGAACATACCTCAATCGGTAAACTTCATCCACTTATCTTTCTTGGTTTATTAGGATCTGTTCCAAATGAATCCTTGCATTATGTGTCATGTAAATCTGCAAAATAACCAGCTTTATCTTTTTCTAGTAGTCATTCTCTCTCTGTTGCTTCTTTTGATCTCATGCATTTTGACGTTTAGGGTCCATCTTTGACACCTACCATGGGGGTTTCCAAGTACTTTGTGTTATTCATTGATGATCATACTTGTTTTACCTAGATATATCTTATGAAAAATCACTATGAGTTACCACAAATTTATATGGATTTTGCTACCTTGGTCAAAACCCAATTCTCTAAAATTATCAAAGTTTTGAGAATTGACAATGCCATTGAATATCTTAGTACTAAACTCCAATCCTTTCTCAAATAACAAGGTACACTGACACAACAATCTTGTCCTTACACATCTGAAAGAATTGGCGAGGCGAACATAAACACAAGCATATCCTTGATTTTGTTCGTGCTCTGCTCATTTCGCCTTCTTGTCCGGAGTGATTTTGGGGTGAAGCTGCTCTTACAGCTATTCATCTCATTAATCAGATTCCATCATCAGTCATTAATAATAAGTCTCCCTACAAATGTTTGCATGGTATTCCTCCTACCTATGATCTTCTTAAGATTTTTGGTTGTGCTTGTTTTGTTCTTCTTCCACCTCATGAACATAACAAGTTAGAGCCTAAAGCTTGATTATGTTGTTTTTTGGGTTATGGGATTACACATAAAGGATATCATTGTTGGGATCTTGTGTCACAAAAACTTCGAATCTCACGTCATGTTGTCTTTTGGGAACACACTATGTTTTCCTCGTTATCAAACTTCCAAGTGTCATCTTTTGATCAAACTCCATTTTATACTAATCCTTCTATTGAGCTATTCCCTAGTGATTCTGATGTAGGTACATTTGATGAGCTCTACAATGCCTCACCACATGCTCCAACTAGTTCTACAGAAGATGATTTGCCTACTAGTAATGCATTAGATAATTCAGAGCCTTCTTCTGCTTCCTCATCTGTATCCTCTATTGATGGTGCATTTGATATTATTGAGTCTACAAATAAGCTTGTTGTCCCATCCTTGAGTCGTCCTACTCAGGTAAGAAACCTTCCCAACTACCTTCGTGATTATCATTGTTTTCCTGCAATTACTTCTTTACATGAGCCTCAATCATATCAAGAGGCCTTTGTTAACCCTCTTTGGCAACAAGCTATGCAAGATGAATTACAAGCTCTTGAGAACACTCGAACATGGGATTTAGTTGATCTCCTTGCTACAAAGTCTCTAATAGGCTGTAAATGGGTGTACAAGATCAAAACAAGAGCTGATGGTTTTGTGGAGCATTATAAGGCACGCTTGGTTGCCAAGGGTTTTACACAGGAGTGTGGAATATACTATGAGGAAACATTTTCTCCAATTGCTCGTCTTACATCTGTGAGCAGTTTGCTTGCTATCGCTACTATACGGAGATGGAAATTGTTTCATATGGATGTGAAAAATGCCTTTCTTAATGGTAACCTAGAAGAAGAAGTTGACATGAAACCACCTCTTGGACTCAACCATCCTCCAAACAAGGTATGCTGATCGTGACGTGCATTATACGGGTTGAAACAATCTCCTCGAGCCTAGTATGCAAAGTTTAGTGCTTCTATGAGTGAGTTTGGTTTTACTTGGAGTCCACATGATACAGCTCTGTTCATTTGCAAGACTAGTCAGGGTATGGTCCTTTTAATTCTTTATGTTGACGACATGATTATTAATGTTGATGACATGATTATGATTGGAGATGATATCATAGGTGTTGAGGAGCTAAAACAATCTCTCAGTTAGAAATTTGAGATGAAAGATTTTGGTGTTCTGAGCTATTTTTTGGGGCTTGAAGTCACTTCTTCAGATGATGGCTACCTGCTTTCTCAAGTAAAGTATGCCTCTGATCTTGTTTTTAAAGCTGAACTCAATGACAATAAGAGTGTTTCTACACATCTTGAACCTAATGTCAAGCTTACACCTATGAATGGCTCTCCACTTTCTAATCTTACTCACTATCGGCAATTGGTTGGTAGTCTGGTTTATTTCATCACGACATGCCCTGACATGGCATATGCAGTTCACATTGTTAGTCAGTTTATGGCTGCTCCTTGCTCCACTCATTTTGCAGGGTACTTCACATTATTCACTACGTTAAGGGAACATTGTTTCATGGACTCCATTTTTTTGCTAACTCCTCCCCTGTGCTTTGTGCTTATTTTGATGTTGATTTGGCTAGTAATCCTTCTATTCGCAGATCTACCACCAATTATTGTCTTTTCCTTAATAATTCTCTTATCTCTTGGCGAAGTAAGAAACAAACCATTCCATCTTGTTCTAGTACTGAAGCTAAGTATAGAGCTCTTGGTGATACTATATCAAAACTTCTTTCATTACGATGGCTTCTTGAAGATATGGGCATTCCTCAACCTTCTTTTACTGATTTATATTGTGATAATCAATGTGTTATACAAATTGCTCACAATGATGTCTTCCATGAACGTACAAAGCATATTGAGATTGATTGTCACTTTATTCGTCATCATGTTGAAAAGGGAACTATTCATTTGATTTTCATTAGTTCTGTTGATCAGCCTGTTGATTTGTTTACCAAGGCTCACTTTCTTGGACGCTTCCAAACTCAAGTTGGATTCATCACAATTACCTTAAGTTTGAGGGGATGTTAAGATGTAAACACAATTATTGTAAATATTTTATACTTTAAAATATTCACTTTATATACTTTATACCTTAAAATATTCTCTTTATAAAAACTTATATATAGGTTATTGTACATACAATATTATTTAAGAAAGCAATAAACTTTTCTTCAAATATTTCTTATTCTTCTTTCTAATACTTCCTTCAATCAATTGTTCAAAGAGGAAAAGAAAAAAGAGGTAGAAGAAGAAGAAAGAGATGTTGATTATATCAACAAGACAACTAAAAGGACAGAGAGTCTTATGACATATGCATATGCATGCATTTTGGAGTGCATGAGGAACAGACAACTTAAATATATTATACTTAAATCTCAAAGGACAGGACAGCCTTCAACCCGAATCCCAGGAGCAGTGGGGCAGGATGCCAATGGACAATGGTCGGTAGCCTCCAAACCCCACCAATCTGGACCATTGATATCATAAGATTGCAGTGCAAAAAAAAGGGTAACACCCATGAAAGCAACTCCAGCATCCAGAGCAGCTGATAAGATATAAGTATATCTAGCCCACCATCCCTTGTACTTATTGTAGATGTACCAGTTGAAGAAAATCCCAACAGATGCCCACATTATGTAGTGCACGGCTTTGGCTGATGGCAAGCCAGAGGCACCAGCCATGATGAGTGGCATGTGGATGAGATTTATCCACTTCTTTTCGGGGTATTTGCGCGATAGCCACCAGACTGGGAAAGGGGAGATTGCTCCAATGAGGAAGAACCAGTTCAATTCTGGATAGATACCGTATTTTGTGAACATTCTTAGAGGTCCTATAATCCCCCAGATAATTGAAGCATTGTAGAAAACGTCATCGTTGGGGCATGTCCAAGGACTTCCTTCAGGTAGCAAAGATGGGTGACATATGTTTTCCACATTTGATAGAAGATACCAAGCAGTGCCAAAGCAGGTTGAGGAAGCAACTATGGTTCCAACCAACTGAAGTAATCAAACATTGTTGTAAATTGACAAAATGAAATTAGTCCACATACAATATATATGATATAATTAATAATATAATATATAAAAAAATTAATTAATTATTATGTATTTAATTAATTAAAAAATTTGACCTGAACGATGAACATGGATCTGGGAGGAATCTTCATGTAATGTCCCAATTTGAAGTCAGAGATCAAAAATAGGGCTTGGGCCATACTAATATAGCCATAGGTCTTGAAAGTCACATTGGCAAGAGGCTTCCCTGGGTAAAGATACCCAATTACCAACTCTGTAATCACATTTAGCCCAGGTTGCTGCACATATATATAATTAAACCATATATGTTACATACATAGACTCAAAAATTAATTCAGAATATATATCTACTCTATCAGATTAAACAGTCCATAATATATATATAATATATATATAGTAAGAATCCATTTACACACAAGTGGTGTAAAATATTAGTACCATGTTTGTTGTGGCTTGAATTATTCCAACGGGTAAGGTGAAGAAGAGGGAGAGAGAGCAGGCCAGTAGAAGTCCCCACCATGGGAGTTGGAGCTGCTTGTCAAAACCTTCACAAGCAAAGAGGGCAAGAGCAATTGTCGAAATCAATACAACTAGAAACCACCATTGAGGGACAGCTTTGTAGTTGTTTCTCATTATTCTAGCATGCACATCGCTCCACTTTTCTTTGGCTGCAGCTGTTGTTTTCTTCCACATGTCCCAAGTCGTCCTGCATGTACATGTTCATATAAATATAAATATTGATTTAAAAAAAAAATATATACACACATACCAAAATAATACGTTCAGTTTTAGTTCTTAATAAAAAATTAATTAAAATTTTAACCTTAAATGATATTATTTTATTTTATTTAAAACAACATTTTAATTAAATGAAACAAATGTTATTTAAGGTTAGAATTTAAATTTTTTTAAAAAAACAAGATTGATATACATTTTTTCATATATATATATTAATTTAAGTTACAAAAGCATGCCTGCAATTAAATACTTACTTTCCATAGTAGAGCGCAACATGAGAGAGGCTGGCCGCTAAAGTCGCAAATTGCAATCCATATACAACGGCAAATGTGATACTCATATAGAGTTTGCTGTAATTATCATACTCAGCCTGATCGAACTCAAAAGTTTTGCTCTTGAGGATCCTGCTAATGTTGTAAGTGTTACCTTGGAGATCAAAGGTGTGGGATGACAACAAGGGAAAACGTCTGGATTCATATGCATTTCTCGAGTATAAAATTGGTATAAGAATGTAAAACACCAGGAAAAACCCAACCATGGTATTCACAATGGTAACTAAAGGATTGGGAAGTGGACTGCCGATGTATGCCACTGTAGACCAGTCAAGGCCAAAGGAGCCTATTCCGAAGCCACGGAGACCTGAGCCAACCATCTGTGCAGTCAATGAGTCCTTCCAGATCCAGCACACAAAGGAGAGGGCAGATATTGAGGGGAAGAGAAAACCGGGAATGACATAGTAAGCAAAACTTGAGATGAAAACTATGAGGAAGAATTGCAGCCTACTAAGTCCTCCTTTGGGTCTACGTTCTTTCTCATGTAATGCCCTGAACAAAGAAACTTGAACCAAGAGTCCTGGCCACCACATGTAAGGAGACTCGACCAAGTATTTTCGGAACAATCCAGCCCATCCATACCCAAGCAACTGCATCACGATGAATAAATAAATTAAACAAAATAAGAAAGAATTAATGTTCTTATATATAATTATATATATACATAAATGTTAGAGTTAATAAATACATATATTGAAATCCTAATTAAGGCGATCAAAATCAGGATTAATTTCACCTAAGATGAGAAGAAAGAGATGAGATCACAAATCATGAGATTGCAAATAGCATCATAAGTAAGATCTGGGTAAATTAAATTTTTATATTTTTACATTTAATATAAATAAAAATAAACAAAAATGCCTTAAATTAAAATTTTAAATTTGTTCATTAATGATTCAAGTTCAAATAAAATATTTAAAAATTCAAATAGCATGCAAATAAATTAATAAAATATTTTTCTTTATTTATTTCCATAATGTGTTCCAGGGGCACTAGACTTTGAGCTTTCAATGGTGCATGAAGAAAAAAAAAAAAAAATTGAAAAAGGAAAGGAATTGGATGAAAAACTCGTCTGGGTCCTATAATCAGATACTGACTGTGTCTCTTCCAACTTTTAGCCTAGCCCTATGATTCCTTGTATCATCATAATTATACCTTTATTTTGAAAATGGTATAAACACCACCTATGATCATGTACCCAAAAAATAAAAAAAAAATGATCCTGTTCAGCCTAAGATGCTGCAAAAATGCCGATATATATACATATATACCTGTGTGGTTTGGGCTAGCAACATGGCAGGGATTGGATGCAGCTTTCTGCGGTAGAAAGCCTTCACTATTCCAACAATATAGATGGCATAAACACCACCTGCTCCACAATCGGCGAAGATGGTGATCAAGGCATGTTCTTTCATGGTGAAAGGGCCTGGATTAAGGGAAAATGAGAAATTTGTAAAGGGGAACCGGAGTTTTGTTGTAGGAAGAACAGCAGCCATGAGCTTTCCGAGGGGGAGAGAAATAATTTGTGCGGAAACAGAGGAGACACTGAGAACGTTTTGTCGGTAGCTGAAGAACTGATTCAAAGAAGAGAGAATGCAGCATGACAATAACCCCAGAAACCATGTCCGGAATGTTAAGGCCGGTTCCGAGGGATCATCGGTGATCGGAACTGTCAACCTCACTTCCTCAATAGGATTATCGTTATAAACTTCTCCATTTCCACGTCCATCTTTATCCACGGGGATAACTGCGTCGCCTTCGACCTCCATGGCTGCCGCTGCTTCGCCTTTGACGTCCATCTCTTTATTTCTATCTCCTCCTCACACCAAAACAGAGAGCAAAAACTAAAAAATAAAAACCAAACTAGTAAAACTATTGGAATTCCAGCCTAAATATTTCTCTTTTTGGAGTCGTACCATGATTTAACACCCGGCTGTGTACCCTTTACATAAAAAAAAAAAATGATCTAGGTATTTTCTATTTTTTTTATGTGGAATGTACACAGTTAAGTGTTAAATCCAAATGTGCATATCATTTTCCTTTTCAGCCTAACTCTGATCTATCCGAAATAATACACTTTTTGTTGATTTAGAATTTCTCACCTAATAATACGGGTTGCCATTTTTATCTTTTTAATTTTAATTATCTTTCCTAATATGAAAAATATTCTTTTTTTTAAAGATAAAATAGTTAAAAATAAAAAAATAATGATAAATGTGATAAAAAATTTGGGACTAAAATTTAACATCAATACTTAACATAAATTGTATTATTTAAAATATTAAAAAATAATATTATATACAATTATTTATTTAATTACCTAATTTATGTCATATTATTGATTTTAAATTTTAGTCATATGTAATACAACCCAAAAATAAAAATTGTCCCTAAAATAAAATAAATAGAGAAAATAAAAAACGTTCCGAGGGAGTAATAAATCAGAATCAGAATCAGAATCCTAATTCTGTTGGAATTTTAGGCCAAATTCATTATTTGTATAAATTTAGAAATTTATGACAAAAACGTCATCTTTGATTGCAGAATGCAGATGCAGATGCAGATTCAATATATCAAAAAAAGTCCTTTTTTGGCAAAACCCCCTCACTTACCCCAAATTAACACATAAACCCCTAAACTAAATTAAAAAGGGTACAAATAGGCATTTAAATTGCTTAATTGATGAAGATTAACTCTCATCATTAACAATCCAATGCATGTGACCTCATATCATCTGTTGTTTTCCTTCACTTGGTCTGATCACTTTTTCATGTGGATGTTGGTGTAAATCAAAAGATCCCTTGAGCTTAAAATTAATCCTACCAAAATGGTTTATGTAATATGAGAACATTAAATAAAAAAAGAGGGGTCATGCAGGCCATTTTGACAGGATTATTACTGCACAAAATGTCCTTTGATCCACATTACTATACACTTGAAAAAGTGGGATCAAGCAAAGGAAAAAACAAATGGTGTGAGATCACATGCTTTGTCATTTGGATCGGTAATGATAATTGCTAATTTTCATCTTTTAATTAAGGGCTAATTTGCATCATTCAAGAGGTTTGAGGGCTTATTTGCATCATTTTAGTTTAGGGGCTTATGGGCTAATTATTTGGGATGAGTCCGGGGGCTTACAAGGGGTTTTGCCTATTAATAATTACCTTATTATTATTAAAAACACATCTCAACTCCCATACTATTCTCTTTAAATATGAAATTTTAATTAGTAATAGACGTGATTTTATAAATTTTGTAATTTTGTCAACAATCGGCCCCAAATGTAGTACTTTTACTGCTAAATAACTTTTTGACATAAAAAATTTAAAATAAATATGATGATTAAATCTAACTAACTAACAATCTAACTCCTAAAGGGCGTTACAAGGCCTGCAGGCTACTTCAAGAGGGTGTGGAAAGCCCCATTCCATTCCACCGTAGGTGCATTTTGTTGACAATTGCTTCATAGGAAACTTCCTACAAAAGATAATTTAGCAACCCGTGGAATCTTAACTGATACCTCAAGTTTAAGTTGCTGCTGGTGTGATACATCAATTGAGTCATCTGACCACATGTTTGTTAATTGCAACTTGGCTTTTACTTTGTGGATGAAATGCTACAAGTGGTGGGGTATGCAACACGTTATGGGTAATTCTTGTAGGATGGTTTTAGACCAACAAAAATGGATTGGGGGCAAAAAATTAATAGATAGAGGGTGGAATATCATTTGGTTTGCAGTGGTATGGACTCTTTGGCTGGGAAGGAATGACTTGATTTTTAACAAAAAGGAAGCAAAGGTCGACTGTTTCTTTGAGCTAGTTCAAACTCAATCTTTTTACTGGGCTAAGAATATTGCAGGAATGGATGGGTTTTCTTTGTCAGCTTGGTGCGAGAACCCAATCAATTGTTTAAAGATCGAACTTAAGTAGAAAGACAGAGTTTGAACTTGACCTCTTTGGGATCTTATAATGTTTTGTTCTTTTTACAGCAGCCGGTAGGAATATTTTTTGCAACCTGCTGTTTTGCTGATTTATGTAAGTAATGGGTTGGAATACCC
>BPVZ01000122.1:287381-299494 GCA_020521535.1 Rubroshorea leprosula
TTTTTACCTTTATAATTTCTTAAATAAATTAAATGAAAAAGATAATTATCCTTTTAAAAGAAATCTATATATAATAATAATTCGAAATTTGTACAAGAAATTTGATAGGAATAAAACTACTATTTTTTTGTATATCTAATTATGGATCGTTTTTTTCTATTCACAAATCCCTCTTCACCCGATTCAAAACTCAAACTTGAGATTTCTAACTTGAATTCTAAGTTTTTAACAGTTGAGTTACAATATTGAAATTAATAAAACTGCTATTTGATTTTAGTTATTATTATTTTGAGTTTAATTTGGTTTTTTTTTATAGACATAGAAATCAAATATGACATGGAATAAAATTTGATTTGACTGATCAAGCTCTCTATTTAGTCTAGCTCCAGCCATGGATGTCATTTCTTTTTCCTCTACCTGCCTGCCATTGCAATTTATGGTTTATAATTAAGTCATATGTTCTGCTGGTTCATCCAAATTTTCAAATGGGGTCTTTTGCCTTCGGATAAAATCTAAATTGAATACGATTGTATTGTAAGGGGAAGGATTGTGATGGAGTTGGCAGTGGTTTTGTGCGGAAGGATTTTAGGAAAATGAATGGTTAAGGGCATATTTACACTTTTTTATTTTTATAATTAATTTGCTAATTTTTAACTTAATATTTTATTAAAAAAGTGTTTTACATTACATGCATTAAAAATGTATTTTACCATATCAATTTATTAAAAGATTCTTAATAAAATTAATTTTTATATTATTTTTTATAAATATTTTAATAAATTTATAAAATAAATTATATTTTTTATATATAATTTAAATTATAAAATATCGGTATTTTATTTATATAGAATTAATTAAAATGCCGGTAATACCAAAAAGACAAAAAAGAAAAAAAGAGGTCTTGATATGGCAATTTTATGCTGATAAGACCCTCTCGGGTTTGGGTTAACTGAATAGTTAAAACTTTATTTGGCCTTTCTACTTTAACAAAATTTTTTTAAACTCTGATCTTTAAGTTTCCTCCAAATGATCTTTTAGTCCTCATATTGTTCCAGCGTACAATTTAATCCCTGTAAAACAAAATCCCCAGCTTAAATGTTTGTCAAAACGCCATTAATTCAGTTTGACCTCAATATTTCTTTCCCACATTTTTTGTATTTATTAATTTCCACATCACATTAATACTTAAACATATTGAAAATTTTCATTTAATGATTAAAGAATTTATAAGAAATTTATATTTAAAAAAAAAAAATCAAAATTTCCCTCTTTTTTTGTTTAAAAAATATTAAAACAGACTAGACAAAAAATTAAGTTATGACAATAATAAACATTAATTTACCAAAAAAATATAATAAATAATATTGAACATTGGGATTCCTAAGAAATGTAGAGTATGAACTATGAAACAGATATTTCAACTCCTGCCTCATTAGGGGGGCTTGGGGTTTGACAACTATAGGGTATACAAAGACTATTCACACAAAATGGCAGAAAAATAGAATTAACACTATCAACTAACTGGAAATGGTGACCCTCTTTCCCACATGTACACCCCATCACTAGGGCCCCCCTTTCATAACCACCTGAAATTTATACATCAAAAGCCATCGTGTTGTATCTTTTGTACCACCATCATTTGCAGGTCAACAGTACTGAGTTGATGACGTGCATCAGAAGGCGAATACTGGAATGTTCAGCTCCAGTAATCATTGGTGAGCTGTGTAGGTGATGCAGTATCTTATAGACTTGATCGAAGATAGGGTGCACATGCATTGCAATCATCTGGTCTGCTGGGTTTATTGCAGCAGCCACTTCTGTCATCCACCCAAGTTTTTGTGATGTCTCCTTGTTGACATCACAAGCCAACTGCTGCAGAAGGGAAATCAGTACTCCTTGGCTCAACGGAAGAGGAACTATTGTTAAAATTGCACGTAGATCAACCTGCAGAACAAGGAGCAAGGCAGTTGATAACCCATCCTCAACTTTTGGCCCAAGTTTACAATCAGAGAAGCATGCTTTAGACTTTATATGAGATTGGAAGGGTAGCAGGATGAAAATCAATTTGCTTGTGTGCTCAACATCTAGAATATACCTGTGAACATAACCAGGATACAATAGAGAGATCGCTTCTTTGTAGGGCAATAGTGAAAGCTTCCTCATATTTGCGTTCAGATGCCAATCTTGAAAGCTCTTTTGTTGGATCCAGAGGCACCTCAACCTAAAGCATAGATACAAAGTCCTAAAAGATTAGAACAGCCAAACTGAAATTTTCTAAAGAAGATGGTAATTTTATGAAGCTATTATATCTTTTTTGGCAGTCGAGATTCACAGCCTCCCCATATCCCAAAAAAACCCAGAATCAAAAGAATGGCAAGGCAGACCTTTTCATGGAGACCACTCAAGGGTCCGTTGCTGATTTGGGAAACCATGGGACTGACTGCATTTGAGCTTGCTCCAGCTGCTACAAGAGCCAAGAGATTCCGTTGAGCATCAGCCAATTCTCCACTTAAAGTTTGAGTAATTGATGATGCAGAATTTATGGAATCCTGCAATTAACGTCAAATTCAATAGCAAGAAACTGACGTCAAAAAAAAAAAGAAAAAAAAAAGAAGAAGAAGAAAACAAAACAAACAAACAAACAAACAAACTGAAACATATACATTGAAAACTTATGCCAAATTTTGAAGTTCACATTAGAAAGCACTCTGACATAGCAAAAAAATATAAACAAATTCAAATATTGTTAAGGTAACCGAGTCCATATCATCTCAGAAAACAGAACATTTAACAGTTAAAGCAGAGAATGGAGTCTAGTTTTGGAATATGAACAAAATTGTTCAAAACTCAAGGACTTGGTTTTAGAAAGTAAAGTAGAAAAATACCAAACAAATGGATTAACCATCTTTTAGAATCACACTGCCAGTTTATAACATTCCTTCCCAGGTTTAAATTTGCAAAAGGAGGACAATTTTCAATAAACAAATGGTGGTGTCTTGCTCAGCCTATTTAGTCAAGTCAATATTTGAATTTGAATTTCTATTAAAATAGGTAAAATATTGTTGGGAGGAGGACGAACTAGGAAGAAATAGCAAGGCATGAGAAACTGACCCTTAAAACATGTGCCAATGATGAATGTGCAGACTCGAGGTGTTGCTGGGCTGCATTTGTATGTTCTATCATGCCTTTCTGGAATGCAGTGTCCACTTGCTCAAACATTGCTTTACATGACATCTCAAAGGCAGGGATCACTGAAACTTCAATACCAGACTTCAAAGCATCCTAGGAAATAAAATTGAGTGAGAAATCAATTCTATCCATTTCACATGACACAATTCAATTGAAGAGAATGTAAATGCCAATGATGAAGTTCCGTGTACCTGGAGAGCTTGCCTGCCAGAAGTTTGGAATTGTGCTTGAATTTGTCTGGCAACTGTAGCTTCAAGCTTTGAATTAACTGATTTTTCTAGCTGATTCACTACCTTATCTCCGACTGCTTTCTGCAGGAAAAGGATTGATTAGATTCACTACTCCACAAAGGAGATAGATCTTTAGAATTCTAACCTGGAAGAACTCAGCAATGGATGAAGCTATTGTTTTCTCTATAGCAGGAGTAAGTGCACGAGTTACAGCTTGTCCAACAGCAGCTAGTTCCTTCTTTACCACTTTCTCTAACATGACCGCCAGGTCCTTGTTTACAAAGTTATTGATCAAATTGGATATTTGCTGTGCACGGTCTCGTGATAACTTCTCATTCTTTGCATTATCTTCCTGGAAACGAGCCCATAGTGCATCAGCATTGGCCTTGATAGCTTTCTCAAAGCTACGCCCTAGAGACACCTCTAATCTTCGTCCTTCTTTTGTAACAGGAAGGTTAACTATATTCGACATTTGTTTTTGCATATCCTTTTGCATGGTCATTAGCTGCAAGAATAATGGAAATCAAAGTCAAGATACCATAGAAGGTGCAATTTAATAAGTAGGACTAATATTCATCCACATAAAGTATATTAATAAATTGCTGCCCAGTAAAAGGTAAATAAAAATAGAAATAAGGACAGATAGGTGTTCAGTCACACAAACAATAGACACATTTTTTACATCAACAGTACAAAGATAAAACCACTGCAAAACAAAAGAAGAAAGAAAGATACTTCTTAATAATAAAAGCTAATTGACCCATCGATGAAATGCCCAAAAATTAGCAAGGACTTTACTTTTCATCATACTCAGGAATTAAAGTATTCTTTTATTTCAATCTTGAGTGAAATGAACCATGCAAAATGTGCCAGACAATAGAAATTGTAAAGAGGGGTATCGATACTCTAGATTATCAATCACCTGATTAAGCATCCCCTGCATAACCAAAATCTGAGGAAATGCAGAATCAGTGGAAGGCAGATTCGAACTCTTCCCTGGTTCAATGGAAGAATCCACTTCTGCTGAGTTAAAAACACCTGAGGATGGTGAAGATTGACCAGCTGCATGAGATATCTTCCCCTTCTGCTTTTTCCCTTTTGTACTTGGTGCTGGTGATTGTTTTCCAGTCACATCTTTTCTGGTATCATGGGTTTCTTCCTCTACAACAAGAGGTTGAGCAAGTGGTTCTGATGCACCAGCACCTATTTGCCTGGATTTCTCCATGATATATGAGTCCCCTGATAATCCACAGGACTCTCTGGCCATCTGAATGCCAAGGCCTGATGCCTGAGAGCAAAAGAGTCTTTCTCTATTTTCGGTCCTGAGGTTTTGAGATTCTCCCTTGGAACCAAATTCATCATTTTGAGATCTTGCCTCACCCACTACTTTTAACTCCACCTCAGCATTGATCACATCACTTTTGTCAACCAAGTCATGTATGTTTGATTCTCCCTCAGTTTTACTATTAGCTTCAGACGATGAAGCAGCCATCAATATCTCTGAAGGAGTCACTAGATGTGTTGGATGCTTAAAAATAATTGGAGGATTATGTGGACTAGGCATATCATCTGATGCTTTTTTCTTCTCATTGATCCTTGAACCAACATCTGGAAAAGACACAGCACACAAATTTGCTTGAATGGTGTCCATTTGCCGGTCAACTGAATAATCAGTGACTGGCTGGTTTACAACATGCTCACTGAACTGTGAAGCTGGCTCAAAGCTATTTCTTGGACTATGAAAACCAGAGAGTTTCATAGAAAAACTGGGACTAGGAGGAAGAGGTGGTGGTGCAACAGAAGCAATATCAGCATCACTTGTTGCTGATGCCAAAGAAGCAGGTTTTGAAACAATATTCAAAGTATTAAATTCCTGTGCACCAGTTGACTCAGTAGAAGCAGAGGGCAGCGGACACCTAACTACTGTTGAATTTTCAGAGCTAGCTACTTGTGTACATGGTTTGGGAACTCTATCAGGTTGGAGCAATTCAGAAGATCCACTTCCAGACAGGTTAAAAGCAGTATGGCCTTCAGAGATAGTTACATCATGTGAAAGACTGGAATTTGACTTCTCCAAACCCACATTCTCCAGTGGTGGTGGAATGCACTGGCATAACTCTAAATCGTATTGCTGAATAGCCTGTATCTGAACACAATAAACCTTGACAATGTGTTCATCAGGAGGGTCACTTGTCCCAGTAAAACTCAAAATAGGCATGGTAACTGTAAATTCTGATATATAATCCATATGTGTTGCTGCTGGACAGGAACCGTACTCCAAGTGTACAGCATATATAGCATTCTTCTTAGCATTTGCAAGTAAGACAAGGCCTGCTTGAGACAATGCTAAAGCTTGGTTAAAAAATGCCTCCTCAACTCGAGATTCAGCAGAACTCTCCAAGACCAATGTCTGGGTGCAGGTCCAAGAATCGGCATTACTTGGAAGTAGCCAACCTTCTTCACTTCCTGAGGCCCAAATTTTGACTTCACGATTTAGTGGTCCCTGTAAAAATGGTAACAAAATTTTACTTAAAAACACTACGATTCTTGATTTCCATAAAATGAAAAGCCAACTACCTCAACAAGGAAGTCAAAAATAAAAATCAAAAACTAACCACCTAAACAACATATCAAGAGGCAAAATAAAAGCAACAGTGACAACATACCCCTGTTATGAGTATAATGTGGTCTGGACGGTGAGGAGCAGTCAAGAATGAGGCCAAATAAACAGGTTGACCATCATGTGGTCTCAACACCACTAGTGGGACTGCTTTGTGGTCTTCCCATATTTTTATCTGTAATGAGACATACATATGATTCAGTTAATAGCTATAACAATTTCTTATTGAGAGGACCAGCATATGCCAAGTAGTTACCATCAGTGCTTATAAAGATTAAAGACATAATAACAAAGAGAAATACGAACCGTGCCATCTGTGGATGCAGAAACCAATCGGGTGGCCATCCATTGGCACATGGACAAATCAGTCACTTCTCCATAATGTTTACCAACCAACTGGATCCCATCAATCAACTTGTCAATGGAACATTGGAGTGGTTGAGCCGTATCAGATGAAAAGACTTCATTCTTCCCAACTTTTGTAGTATCAATTCTCAGAACACACTTTCCAGTAGCCACCACCAAAACTTCCTGCATTAAGTGATTGCTAGCTTCAAATTCAAACAAAATTGACGTTGATCCAAAATAATAATAATAATAACAATAATAATAATAACAAGGAAATAGTGCTTATCTGCCTTACCTCCTAAAGATTAGGAGGAATATTATTCCAAAACTACGTCATTTTAATAAACACCTATTGAAAAAGACTAAAATATCATATTTTTAAAGCATGAATTAGGGTGTTTTTTGTCCTTTTTCCTCCTAATTTTTTGGAGGTAAGGCGGACAAGCACTAACCCCAATAAATAAATAAATAAATAAAAAAGAAGGAACAACAAAAAAGATTGGTTCTGAGAATTCCTGCGTCAATTCCCACCCCCAGCCCCACCACCACCCCCCAAACACACAGAGAGGAACTTCCCCCTACAACAATACTAGAAAGTTTCTTACTTGTTTGTGCTTGTGCCAACAAACTCGTGGGTGCACATATTCTTCATCTCCTAATATTTGAACAGCAATAGCAATCTTCCCTGAAATTCGTGATTCGTCTACTTCATCTGGGCCTTCAGTTATCTTCCATACATAAACACATCCTTCCAAGCTCACACTGGACAAAAGCGGGTCAAAACAACAAAAAGAAAGACAAGCAGAAGATATCAACTTTTTAAGAAAGAAAACTACCTAGCCAAAAGATGAACATCCTCAGCAAAGAAAGCCATGTCCGTGACCCTCTGAGAAATCAAAATGCAACTTGGATGAATGGGCAAAATTCCAAAAATTATCACAGACTATGCATGACAGATAATTCAAGTCTACAATCATCCAAAGCGAAATTAAAGTTTAAAGAAATATATTGATCCAAATAACCAACTCAATCAGGGCTGAACAAAATCATTTCCTCTATAATTAACATTACACAACTGCGCAGTCCAATGCCAGAAAACTTGGAACCCCATTTCAATACCTTAGTTAGCATAGCATAATCAAAGGTCAATGCTAATTATAAGAAAATACTTAGGATTAAAGAAAAACCTGATACCTTAGTTAGCATAGCATAATTAAAGGTCAATGCTAATTATAAGAAAATACTTAGGATTAAAGAAAAACCTGTGTGTGCCCACGGAGCAATGATCTCAGGGCGGTGTTCATGTTAAGAATACGAATGTTCCCTCCTTTAAGTCCATAACAAATGTAGGACTCATTGACCGCAATCTGCCTCCCCAACACCAGCTGGGGGTCAGAACCGTACTTGGTTATCGGCGTGACCTCGAGCTGAGGCTTGACCTCCCCGAGAATTCTCACGTCCACGTCATACGTGACATGGCTGCCAGCCAGGCGCCTTCCCCTGGGTAGCTTGCCACTCGGCACCCTGAAGGGACCCACATTTGCACCTCCATGATACATAAATTCCGGTGGAGGTAGCTGCTGGTGTGGTCGATGCGGGAATTCTGGGTTTTGCGGAGAAGAGTTGATGAGGGCGAGAATTTGATTGCCTGCATTGAAAGGATTCAGCGGCGGTGAAGGGTAAGACACGGATTTAGCAACTTGAGACGAAACAAGGAAATTGTGGAGGGCGGTGGGGGTGGTCGAAGGAGGCATGTAGAATTGTTGGTACTGAGGATGAAAAAACCGAGGAGAAGACGGGGGAAAGGAAGAGGAAGACGTAGAAAAAGAAGGGTCAGGTGGTGGGTGTGGGCTTGTCACCGGCAGAGATGGGTTTGGTGTTCCAGTGGGTTTGAATAATTTCTGGACGTCAAAGGAGATAGCTTGATTTGGGTTTCCTGAAGCAGCCATAGTTTCCGATGCAGGAATATGATCTGTATAGGAGTTGAAAACCCGAGTGTGTAGAAGGAGGATCTGAGTGAAAAAGGACAGGAGGAGGAGAAGGAATATATTTTCTTCTTCTTCTTTCTTTTTTGGGTTGCAGCAAGCAAGAGAGCGACCTCAGGTAGGGGGAAGATGGTGACTTGAAAGTGAAGAAGTGGGGTCTTGGGAGACCAAAATTTTAAGGTTGAAGTTGAAAGGAAGAGGTTGAGGGAGGAGAATATATATGATATTTGTGGGGAAAACTGTAAA
Source organism: Rubroshorea leprosula (assembly GCA_020521535.1). Classification (NCBI taxonomy): domain Eukaryota; kingdom Viridiplantae; phylum Streptophyta; class Magnoliopsida; order Malvales; family Dipterocarpaceae; genus Rubroshorea; species Rubroshorea leprosula. The sequence continues at coordinate 296,000 of BPVZ01000122.1, forward strand.
GTTTCCACCTTTTGAAATATATACTTTCCTAAACTTAATGAGCAAGGAGTTTTTCCAGTCCGGCCTATAATTTTTTTTTTGGGTGCAGTGTCTAAACAAAAATTATAGAAATATCCTTAATAAATAAGGAGTAAAGGTAATAGATGCCCTGGAGCTGCTCTTAGTTAATTTTGCTGGATTTTTCTAGAGGTGTGTGTAGGCAAGATATTTGCTCTTTTATATATATATATATATATACTTGATTAAGAATTGGTTAACGGTATTAATAATTTAAATAGTTTAGTGGTAATTTTTTTATTAAAAGTAAAAATTTTTAAATTTAAATCACATAATATATGAGTGCGGTGAAATAAAAGGTGAGAGAGTTGTCGCTCATTGTGTAATCAACATAAAAAAAAATTAGTTAATGAGTTATTTAGATTAATTATTTAGATATAATTAATAGTTAATATTTAAAATTTAATAATTAATAATCATTATTATTTGAAAAAAAAATTAAGACATCTTGAAAATATAAAAATATTTAATTATAATCATTAAATATAAAAAATATAATATAAATCTTAATTTTAATAAATTTATCATATAATTATTATTAAATCTCCTAATATTTTTAATAGCTAAGACATTCTGAATTTTCCTAAATCCTCGATCCAAACACCCCTAAATCGGCCCTGTTACTAAGGTTCAGTGACTTTTAAATCTTCGAACTCTTCAAATTGTAGCAAGTGAACCTTCTTTGACGGATGACGCTAGCTAATTGTGGAATTTAACGAAGAGCTCATTTTGGGAAGTCCAGAGCTGAGTCTTGCATGACATTTGTCGTTTAAACCCTCAGACTCTTTGAATGCTAGTAAATAGATACAAAAAAAAAAAAAATACATTGTAAAATTACATGAATAAATAGCTGCATAAAAGTAAGGGGGAAGTAAAAAGTAATGGATAAATTGTCAAGTTATTAAGAAACATACTAAAAAACTCTGCCCCTTATTTTTTTAGTACAAAGTCATATACTATTTTTTTTTTTATCTTGATTACAAAATAGAAAGTAATCATTTTTCATCTAATATCTCACCCTATCTGCATATTTCACTCTACCTGCATACTATGAACTTGAATTCAAGATTTTTTACTTCGAGTAAAAAGAGATAACTACTGAGTTATTTAGATCGTTGACAACTAATATACTATTATTAAGTTGCTACCATGACAACTAAAAATAGTTACAAATTTCTCTAAGAATACAAAAAATAAAAAGTAAAAAAATTAACATTTTCAACTAGATTTAGTTATGCCATATTATTGGGTTCCAACAAATAATGTAACTTATTTAGTTATGACTACAGTTTACAATTAAAATAATAACATTATTTGGAAGGACTACATAAAAATAAAGGGATTTCAAAGAAAACTCATATTATTATATAAACATCATGTGTGGCACGAAAAATTTTGCTGTATCTCGGGGATACCGGTGATGTGGTATCCCCGGCCAATCATAGCATGCCACGTCATTATTTTTACTATTGAGTGAGCTGACATGGCTAATGAGGTGGAGAATTTTTTTGATGACGTGGCATGCTGTGATTGGCCGAGGATACCACGTCAGCGGTATCCCGGGATACAACAGACTTTCTCATATGTTAATTTCACCTCCATGATACTCTAGATGGTGCACAAATTTTCTATTAGGTATGTTATTTTTGATGATTGTAAACATTAAAAAATTATAGAAGTTTTATTATTCCATAATCCATAAGTACACACTACTATACCGCTTTCCTTTCTCTTTTCCTCTTTCTCTTTTGTCAGTGTCAAGTATCTCTTAAGATTTGAAAATATTCCAAAAATTTAATTCTTCATAGCAAGTTAAGTTGTGGGATGATAGTTGAATTTCTAAATGATTTATTGCTACTTTGACTTTTTAAACTATCTTTCTTATTCTTTAACACGGGATAGAATTTTTGTTTTGTTTTTTTTTTTGTATTAACCTCTAGATATCTAATAATCACATTGGATCTCGACTAATTTGAAATTTAGCCGCGTCGAACTCTATTAGGGAGAAGCTCTTCCAACACTTATTTCTCCATTCACAAGATTTGAACTCAAGATTTTATTTAAGAAAAACCGAACTCCTTCTACTCGGACCAACATGTCATTGGTACAGCATAGAATTTTTACTTCTCAATGTTCATAAAATCTATATGTGTTTTTTAAGTACCTTCTCATGTACTAAATTAGTTTATGTTAGGAATTATTCCACGTTCCAATTGATATATATTACTAAGGAGGATAAATACGGTGGAATTGGGTGCCATTTGTGTTCTTTGGAGTAAAGGTGCAAAAAAAGGATTCCAACTTTGCACTTTTTTCTATTTAATGATGTTAATTTTATCAATTTCTAAATAAGGATGTCAACTTTCAATTTTTTTCTAAATAAAGATGTTAACTTTGTCAGTTTCTAAATAAGGATATCAACTTTCAACATTTTCTATTTAAGGATGTCAACTTTCAACTTTTTCTATTTAAGGATGTCAACTTTCAACTTTCAACTTTTTCTATTTTAGGATTAATTGAATAGTGATATTGACGTGGATAACATATTTTTTAAGTTAAATACCTAAATTGGTCCCTAAACTTTTATTTTTGAACCAATTCATCCTTGAACTTCAGAAAGTACCAAAAACGTCTTTCAACTTCAATTTTATAAGGGACCAATTTAAATATTTAACCTAAAAAAATATGTTAGCCACGTCAGCATCACTATTCAATTAATCCTTAAATAGAAAAAGTTGAAAGTTGATATCCTTAAATAGAAAATGTTGAAAGTTGACATTCTTATTTAGAAACTGACAAAGTTAACATCCTTATTTAGAAAAAATTGAAAGTTGACATCCTTATTTAGAAAATTGAAAGTTGACATCCTTATTTAAAAACTGACAAAATTAACATCCTTAAATAGAAAAAAGTGCAAAGTTGGAATCCTTATTTTCACCTTTACTCATGCCCAATGGGGGAGATTTTTTTTGGCTAAAACCAACATTTAATCCCTCACCTTACAAAATTGGTAGGTTTTAGCCCCTAACCTTATAATATGATACTTTTAACCTTTTACCTTATAAAGTTGATAGGTTTTATCCTCTCACCTTATATTATGACACTTTTAACCCTTTATTTGTACGAATTGAAGAAAATAATCCTTATTTAACATCAGATTTTAATGTTCTATTAGTTCTATTAGCTGACTGTTAGTTTTATTAGTTGGGTGTTAGTTGACTGTTAGCATTCGTCAACATTCCGTTAATGAAACTAACAAATAAAATTGAATTTAAATTTCATATTTTTAATAACGGAATGCTAACAGATGTTAACAATCAACTAATAAAACTAACAGAACGTTGAGGATTATTTTCTTTAATTCGTATCGGTAATAGGCTAAAAATATCATAATATAAGGTAAATGGTTAAAACCTATCAATTTTGTAAGATAAGAAG
>BPVZ01000122.1:305075-315304 GCA_020521535.1 Rubroshorea leprosula
AAATTATACAAAATATTAATTAAAATTAATTTTAACAAGAGAAAATTGTTTTTCAGGTTGGAACAGTTCGTCTTATAAAACAGTTTTTAGTTTTAACAATATAAATTAACTCTTTTGCCTTGCCAGAAAGCAACTCCACAAGCAACTTAACACTTTTTGGTTTTGGGAGTGTGAACATTGAGGTCCCTTTAACCTAAATTTGTCCACAGGCTGCCATGAACGATACAGAGCGTTCACAACTTAGCAAAAGATTAGAAATTCCTGAGCATTAGGATTATGGAATTCCAAATACATTCCTTGATCAAATCCAATTAAATGAGAATACAAACACAACCATGGGCACATTGTTTGGACTTTCATAATGAGCTGTCTACAAATTATAGTTTAATATCAAAACTGACTCAGCCTTCCAATAAAATTTTCATGCCAAATAACGCTGTCAAAATAAATTCCGCATAAATTAAGAACCTTTAACTCGAGCAAAATCTTTAGGATACACAAAATCAGATTCATCAAAACCTTTCTGCCAATCTAGCACTCACTTGTCTTAGTTTGGAGTATACCTTTCCAGCAGGGGAACCTAAAATGAGGCTGCAAAGAGAATCTCTAGCAACTTTGATGCTGGCAAAAGTACCCATTATATGAATTTTGGTGTCCGCAATCACAATCCTTGTTCTTGTAGCATTTTCAATAGCATTTTTTGTTCTGCCACCTTTACCAGACAGTCTTCCTATAGCACGAGACAAGTGTTCTCCTCTCAATGTCTTAACATCCTTAATTTCAAAGGAGTCCACATAAATCTCATCGATCCTCACCAGAGACCTGGCATCATCGAAATCAAAACCCAACATAAATGCATGAAGACAATCAGCACATTTTTGCAGATGGGAAATGTCAGGTGTGTCTGGTCTGGTCTTCAATTCAATCCTCCGAGCCTTGAGATTCATACGGATATCAATCTTCATATCATTGTACACAAGAGCATAAATGGCCTCCCAATTATTTCGTGTGGGCTTATACCTATGTGGTGGAACTGGAACCTTCCTAAACTGGACACGACCATCAGACATCTCATGAGCCTTCAAAGGCTCAAACTTTGGCTTAGGTGGCAAAGACCCAGATCCGTTATTAGGTTCAGATAGTGCCTCGATTTCCATGGAAGCATGGGCTTCAGCATTCTCCATTTTGCTAATTCAGTGTCCTAAACAAAATTCAGGAGAAGTTCATACTATTATACATAATCAGGTGGGCAACAACCATAATATAAAAATAGTGATTGAAACAACCAAAACGGCCCCAATTTGATTCCTATAAAGTTCAACAATAAAATCGCAAGAAATTCCAATGAACTGTAGCAAAAATTTTGAAATAGTCATCCTGAAGATGGTACCAATAAATATAAAACTCATGATCCCAAACAAAGATAGCAAGAAGAAGAAGAATTACAAGTAAAAATGATAAACCTTAATCAATCAAAAGTCCAGTTGATAGAAAAATCTCTAGTGCTCAAACCCTAATCAATTAGGCCTACACTGATTTCAGTTGAATTTGAAGAAAAGAAGAGTGCTTTACACCTACCCTTAATTTGAAATCGTAGAGAAAAGGAGAAGAGATGGCGCTGAGCAGAGGGACTTACTGTAAGACAAGGCTCAGATCGTAGCGTTGGGTAGGAGATGCCCTCGTTGTGGGATACTTGGAGGGAGAGGGCAGCGGCGGCAGATCCTGTATCTCTATTGAACATATCTACGGTAGGGTTTTTATCGATATATATATATATAGAAAACTGTTTTACATGAGTATACCTTATAAAATTAATTAAATGTTTTTTTAAAAAATAATATAAAAATAAATTTAAAAATATTTAAATAATTTTATAAGGTAAATTACATATAATTCATATTATAAAATAATTTTTTGATATATATATATCTAAAAGATTCGTGCTACCAATTTTAATGTAAAAAAATATTAATTTTAATTGATATTTAAAAATTAATATTTTAATTTAAAATTTGAGATTTTAATTGATTTTTAAAATTTAAATTAAGTTTTAGTTAAATAAAATAATATAATTAAAGATTAAAATTTTAATTTTTTTTTGTAAAATAGAATTTTATGCCCTTAACCTTTTAGGATGTGTCAAAACATGACCCAAACCTTTTATTTCCTTTCAATTGTACCGATATTTTTTTTCGATTTTGGGTTGTCTTTGGAAGTAGCTGCGGAATTTGTTGAACAAATTCAAGGAGAAATGGGAGCTAAAACCTATTTAAAATTCAGCAACGAGAGAAAGAATCAAAATACAGATACCAAATAATAATAATAACAATAATAATAATAATAATAATAGTAAACGCACGAAAACTTGAAACAAAAGGTGATTTTGTAAAAAAAATTAATATACTTTGTATTATAATTAGAAAGGTCAGCAGGACTTGATTGTCGATTCAAGTCCTTGATCGAAACTATCAGGATGTGTCTGAACAGAACAACTTCGGACAATTGAGATCAAACTCTAACTGATTTCCAGTTGTAAATAGGCTCCGCTGAGAACATATTAGCTTACCCATGCTTATGAAATGTTCGTTCCACCATGTCATACTTGGCTAAAACCAACTTTTAGCTTTTTATCTTACAAAATTGATAGGTTTTAATCCCTAACATTATAATATAATATTTTTATCCCTCACTTTACAAAACTGATAAATTTTAACCCCTCATATTATATTTTGACACTTTTAACCTTTTATCTGTACGAATTGAAGAAAATAACCTTTATTTAATATCAGATTATAATGTTCTATTAGTTCTGTTAATTGACTGTTAGCATCCGTTAGCCTTCAGTTAATAGAACTAACAAATAAAATTGAATTTAAATTTTATATTTTTTATAACGGAATGCTAACGAATGTTAACGAATGTTAACAGTCAACTAACATAACTAATAGAACGTTATAACTTGATATTAGGAATTATATGTCTGTGAAAATGTATAACAACTAACAGTTCTGTTAAGTGAATACCTAGATTTCCCTTTTTCAATTATAAACTTAACTGTGAAAATGTATCAACATTCTTAAACTAAAAGGGCAGGACTATTAAAAATATATTATAATGAGAAAGGGAATAGAGTTTCTTTGTTGGCACCCTTATATGTCTCACTAGTTAAAAGCAAGTGTACATTTTGAGTTGTTATGTTACATGCAGGAAGTGGATAAGAGCAAGGTACTTTAACAAAGGTTTAGCTACATCTGTTGGTGACCGACTAAACTCCTCGTTACCACCCTCATTATCAACTGTGAGGGACCTTGATGGCCATGGATCACACACCCTATCAAATTCTGCGGGCAATTTTGTTCCAGGAGCTAATGTTTTTGGCCATGGTAATGGGACAGCAAGTGGGGGATTGCCTGCAGCCCGTGTTGCAGCTTATAAAGTATGTTGGCCCAAAGTTGGAGACAGTGCATGCATGGATGCAGACATCCTTGCTGCCTTTGATGCTACAATTAGTGATGGTGTTGATGTGCTCTCACTGTCAATCGGTGGGATGCCAGCTGAGTATTTTGAGGATGGAATTGCAATTGGGTCCTTCCATGCTGTCAAGAATGGCATTACTGTGGTTGCTGTTGCTGGTAATTATGGGCCAACACCAAGGACTGTGTCCAATGTGGCACCCTGGATATTTACAATTGGGGCTAGCATAGTTGACAGAGTGTTCACAAGTTATATCACGCTTGGGAACAAGAAGAAGATCAAGGTACATATACTCCAGTATCCATCAAATATTCATCGTTGCACCATCCTATTAATTTGTGATGCTTCCATTTCCATTTCCAGGGAATGAGTCTTTCTGCAACAATTCTGCCAGGTGGGAAATACTATCCACTGATCACTGGTGCAAGTGCTAAATTAAATGACGTCTCAGAAGTAGAAGCATATGTCATCACTCCACAGTTTGTTTTTGGTGTTTCAGAGCATCTAATCACTTTGTTTAACAATTTATTTTGAAAAATTGTTCAGCAACCTGTGTGAGCTAGATTCACTTGATCCTAGAAAGACTAAGGGGAAGATTGTGGTGTGTCTTCAAGGGGGAGGTAGAACAACAGGGAAAGGGGTAGCGGCCCTATAAGCCGAAGCTGTTGGCATGATTCTAGCAAATGATGAGCAAAGCTGGAATGAAGCTTTTCCATTTGCTCACATGCTTCCAGTTGCTGATGTCAATTTCATTGATGGTCAAACTATCTATGCCTACAATAAACTTCGCATTATTTAATTCAATCAATAAACTCTTGGTATTTCTTTCGTATCTAGTAGTGTTTGAACCAGAACCAAGAATTTATTGATTGAATTAAAACATGCTAAGTTGCTAACCTTGAGAATTTATGGATCTATGAAACTAGGCCCCCTAGATGAGAATGCAGCCATAGATGGAGCCGGTTTTATACCCAATACAGTCTTTACATTTGTGATGTTTGCTGCAGGTTTCCTAAGAATGTTCATAAATAAAATGAAGGAACAGTTAATGATTTGTTGAAAAATGTCAAATCAATGAGTGCAAAAGTTTGTTACCTAGTAGCGTCAATGTAGGCATAAATAGTTTGACCATCAATGAATTTGACATCAGCAGCTGGGAGCATGTGAGGATATGGAAAAACTTCGTTTCCACTTTGCTCATCATTTGTTAGAATCATGCCAACAGCTCCGGCTCATAGGGCCGCTACTCGTTCTCTGTTTTTCCATTTCCCCCTTGAAAACACACAACAATCTTCCCCTTAGCCTTTCTAGGATCAAGTGAATCTAGCTGACACAGGTTGCTGCACAATTGTTCAAAATAAATTGTTAAACAAAGTGATTATATGCTCTGAAATACCAAACACAAACTGTGGAGTGATGACATACACATCTACTTCTGAGACGTCATCTAATCTAGCGCTTGCACCAGTGATCAGTGGATAGTATTTCCCACGCAGTAAAATTGTTGCAGAAAGACTCATTCCCTGGAAATGGAAATGGAAGCATCACAAATTAAAAGGATGGTGCAACGATGAACAGTTGATGGATACTAGAGTATATGTACCTTGATCTTCTTCTTGTTCCCAAGCGTGATATAACTTGTGAACGCGTTGTCAACTGTGCTAGCCCGAATTGTAAATATCTAGGGTGCCACATTGGACATAGTCCCTGGTGTTGGCCCATAATTACCAACAGAAGCAACCACAGTAATGCCATTCTTGACAGCATGGAAGGACCCAATTGTAATTCCATCCTCAAAATACTCAGCTAGCATCCCACCGATTGACAGTGAGAGCACATCAACACCATCACTAATTGCAGCATCAAAGGCAGCAAGGATGTCTGCATCCATGCATGCACCATCTCCAACTTTGGGCCAGCATACTTTATAAGCTGCAACACGGGCTGCAGGCAATCCCCCACTTGTTGTCCCGTTACCATGGCCAAAAACATTAGCTCCTGGAACAAAATTGCCCGCAGCAGTTGATAAGGCGTGTGATCCATGGCCATCAAGGTCCCTCACAGTTGATAATGAGGGCGGTAACGAGGAGTTTAGTTGGTCACCAACAGATGCAGCTAAACCTTTGTTAAAGTACCTTGCTCCTATCAACTTCCTGCATGTAACATAACAACTCAAAATGTACACTTGCTTTTAACTAGTGAGACATGTAAAGGTGCCAAAAAAGAAACTCTATTTCCTTTCTCATTATAATAAATTTTTAATAGTCCTGCCCTTTTAGTTTAAGAATGTTGATACATTTTCACAGTTAAGTTTATAATTGAAAAAGGGGAATCTAGGCATTCACTTTGACTAAAGCACTCTATCTATTTAATGCTAAATTGAATGAACACTCAACATTGCTCTAGCTCAACTTCTAGTCTATATAAAAAGAGGGATGCAAAATATTTTACTTGTAAAAAAAATCCAAGCAATGGTTTTCGCAACATGCAATCAAGCATCGTGCTATAGTAAGAAACTTGTATACCTTTATAAGAAAACATGTTTTTGAGTATTTTCACTGTCACGAGTAAAAATGAAACATCCTTATCCTTAAGTATAAAAATAGTAGAAGTTTAGTCCTTAAATGTTAAAAACTTAATAGTTGAGGCCTTGTACTGTTAAGAGAAGTATAGGGACTGGTTTCATTACAATGTTTACCGAACAAATGGCTTGGTAGACTAATGACATGTAAGTGCACACTTGGCATGTGAGTGCACAGTGAGAGAAGTGCAGTGTAAAGAATGGACCTGCTGCAATGGAATTCATCTCCCATTTCCACTTTGACAGACTCCGCGCCACCTTGATGGAACGGGACCATACCCTTCATCCGAAAAGCTCTTTGATTCCGGTCAAACACCTGAATCAAAGTTGTAAGATTAAATTCACAGACAACAACATTGAAAGGATAGTGAAAGCAGAATTGGATGGTCAAAAGCTATTTGCCATTGATCCTATGACTGTTAGATTCATACATGCATCCTGCCAAAAGTAGTGGACTAACCAAAAGCAATTTGTTTTCATAAGTATAATAAAAACTCAGGATGCAGGAATATAATAAAAAATTCTTAGTTGAGGTGAAATCCAATGGATAAAAGATTGTGAAATTTACCGGTGTCAAGGTTTGCGATGATGGTGTCTTTCCCAAACCTTGCCTTTTCCCAGATTGCTTTGGAAGGAATAATCCCATCTCTTTTCAATCTCAAAAATCCCATGAATGAGTTGTGTGCAGTTTCCTTGGCTTGTTTAGGAAAACAGAAATCGCATCCGAACGTTCTACATTGAATCAAAACAAGAATAAAAATCTAGAAAAACAGAGGAAAACAGAAATCGCATTGTACATACTTGCTAACTGCACAGCTTCTTCCTCGTCCAGGACCGTGGCAAAACCATTGATGGAGTGAGTATATGAGTAAAAAATCTTGTCCCTAGCAATCTCAGAACTGAAATAGTAAAGAGAAACCAATGCATCAAACTGTAAAATCATAGGAATATCTAATCTCCTAAGGAAAGAGGCAGAGAATTTGATGCATGGAAGATAGGGGTAGAATCAACAGAAACTAAGAACTCCTTAAAATTAAAGATGGAACCAAGAAAACTTCTCTGTTTCATGGAAGATAGGGGTAGAATAAACAGAAACTAAGAATTCCGTCAAATTAAAGATGGAACCAAGAAAATTTAGATTTTGAACCTCAAGTTTTTTCTCAAAAGCTAATTTTGAGTTCTTAGATTAACTATATATAATTTGAACATCTAATAAGCTACAAATTCTAATCTTAATTAAAAGTTACATGCTATCCACTTGACTTTCCTAAAATTAAAACTTATACTCCAAATAAAATGGGTTTTGATTCCTTTTCTTGCTTACTTCCTCTTCCATCTAAGTAAGAGCAGGTTGAAGCTCATAAGTAGTCGCCTAAGCACTAAGAAGCTCCAATCATGCTACTTCAGTTACATATATATATATGCTTAACACATGCAAGTGGAACATTGTTTTCGATCAAGTCGGGGGGGAAGAAGCAGGGTAGAGGAATTGATCAACTCATCAGGCTCATGACCTGAAGATTGCAGGTTTGAATCCCGCTCCCGCCTAATCACTGGAGATGCTGGACTAAGATTCTGCTCTTTTTTGATTGCATCCTGGGTAAGTCTTTTTGCTCCCTCCCCCCATTATTGATGCAACTCAGTAACCACAAAAAGGAAATCTAATTCTAACATGATCAACTTTAAAATGAGCAAGCCGTGCAATGAAGGCTATAAAAGTAGCGAAGAAAAAGGGCAGGGCCTGAATTCAGACCAAACTTAATGCAAAACAAACAGCCCTAAAACTAATCATTAAAAAGAACTCTATGCTTCCGCATCAGAAGCCAATTCCTAAGGAAAAACAGAAACAGAGAATTCAATTTCAATACCTTCCGACGACAGAACTCAGAATCTTGTAATGGGAAGTTGTCACTTGATTGAGTTCAAGTGAGGTTGGCTCTGGCCCATGTGTGTGTTCTCCCAAGTACACTACATAAGGCTGGAAAACAAGAAAAACAGAGAATTCAATTCAGAGAGAACCGGATACATTGTGAAAGACAACCCAGAATGAGTTTTGAACAAAATAAATACACCATTCGGATGGCAAAAGTGGAACTGAGAATAAGAGAGAAAAGCACTAGAGTGAAAAGAATCGTCATTGTTGATTCTTAGGTTTGTGAGGAGAAGATTGTTTTTGTTGCTTAGTTTTGTGACGTGTGAAGAGAAGAAGATGAAATAACTAGTGCGAACAGCCAAAACCCCAGGAATAGCAAACTGCCAAAACCCAGGAATCCATTCCACAGGTTTTTGGAAGTATTCCATACTCCACTAAAAACAGTTGTTTTTTACCATTCCGATATTTTCCTTTTTTATGAATGATAGCAGTATAGGACAGCTCCATTTGTAAGAGGAAATGTTTTACCTGAAAAACGCAAAAACCAAGCCAGGAATCCCATCCCGTGATTCTGAGAAATCTATGGGTCCTCCACATGGGCTGAGCTAGGAATTTTAGTAGGGGGCCGGATTTAAAAAAAATATATATTTACTTCAATCAAAATATAAATAATTAAAGTTAAAAAATAATCATAGCATTAAAATAGAAAAAAAACTATTTGTCTTTTTTAAATTAAGAAAAAATGACTATTATTTTAGGATAAATTTGAAATTAAAAACGTCTATTATTATGAAATAAGGAGAGTATATTAATTTTTGTTGTTAGAACATATCTATCAGCAAATATAAGATAAATTTTAAAATAAAATAAAAAAAACTTAAAAAACTTGAAAGTTAAAACCCAAAATTCATATAAAAAGAGATAGTATTTTCTTCACTTTTTTTTATAGTTGGTGATTCCTTTGCTATCAAGCTTTTAAGTTTCACTGACAAGAGTGTAGTGCAGTAGTGCAGTAGTGCTATAGTGGCATCGACGAACAAGATGAATGGGCAGAGACCCTTTTTTTTTTTTTTTGGAGGTTGAAAGAGATTGGGATTGGGACTGGGCACTGGAGAGACAAAGTAGAAGACACAAGATTTTTTTTTTTCTAAAGAGTTCTGTACATAATTGTAAACTTTGGGATGGATTATATAAAGAATAATAAACAATTAAATTGTTAAAATGGATAATGGATAATATGAATTATATTTGGATTTTTAAAATAGCCCATTATTATTGAATCTTTTTTTATTTTATGTGTTTTAACAATTAAGAATACAATATTTAAAATTTTAATAGTAATAATTAATAAATTAATAATATATATTTTCAAATCCCGGGGGGGGGGGCCACCGCCCCCCTGGTCTATAAGTGGCTCCGCCACTTGTCCTCCATGCAGTGGGATCAGTCTCTTCTGTATCCAAACAGATGAGATATGGAAATCCTATATCAACGGAACAGTAGCGGAAATCATCAATTCAATTCAAGGTGCAGAGGCAAAAATTTTGCTAGAGGCATACGGGAGGGAAAGACAACAGAAGGAGAGAACAATTTGGGGTAGGGGGTTGGCATGGGTAGGCCCCGGTGGGCCGACAAGAAGCATCAAACACATGGTGGAAACTGGCAGATGGAAGAAAAAAATGTCAAGTGGAAATTTGGGGGATACAAACACAAAATTTTTGTTAGCATCTATTTAATTGTACTGTACCTGCAATTGGTCCTTTTTCTCTTTTAGAATATACACAGTCTGCACATATTAATCCATTTCAGTACAAAAAGGTGGGATTTGCTTCACATGTCGGCAGAGTATGGGTCCCTTTAACCATCAGCAGTTCGCATTTAATAATGCATTAAAATAATATAATGTAGAAATTCGACTACCTAATTAAGAAAATTAAAAGCTGAACACTGTCAATCTTATCTTTTCCCCTGCAATGAAAAATGACACATTTTGGCTAAATGATAACCAACTCATCACATGTGCGTGGAAGAAATATTAATACCGTTAACATTAGGCAAAAACCCATCTTAAGCCCCTCAACTTTTTCGACAGCAAGTGATAAGCCCCTGAACTAAAAAAGTGGCAAATAAGCCCTCCAACCCCACGATGGGTGCCAATCAGCCCTTCCGTTAACTGGCTTCCTGACGCCGTTTGTCATCCGCTTCCGTGGCACTGCACTTGCACGCCTTTGCCATTTTTTTGTTTGCTTTTACTTCATTTGTTTTTAATAATAATATATATATTTAATTAATTAATTTTTT
>BPVZ01000122.1:466054-476403 GCA_020521535.1 Rubroshorea leprosula
ATTTTTATTTTTAATATAAATTTATGATAAAAAATATTTAATATATTTTTAATTAGTACATTAAAAAATAAATCCTATTATAAAATAGAAGAAAAAAAAAAGTAACTATGGGCTTCGTTTTTGCAACCATGGGCTTCTTAAATTCCGTTGGAGGTCGTCCTTTAAAATCCATAATTATTGGGCTAAATAAATCGAGCAAGTGCTACAGTCAGTCAACAAACGATTGTTCAACTTTTCGAGCTGTCCAGAAGAATTATTGGACCGAATGGTGCAAAATCCTGAATTCCTCTTCCGTCAGTGCCAAAAACCAACATTTAGCCTTTTACCTTATAAAATTAGTAAGTTTTAGTTATTCAACTTATAAAATTAGTAAGTTTTAGCCATTCACCTTATAGTATGATATTTTTAGCTTTTTATCTCATAAATTTGGTACGTTTTAGCTCTTTACCTTACAAAATTGGTAAGTTTTAACCCATCACCTTATATTATGACATTTTTAGCCCCTCACCTATAGAATTGAAGAAAATAATCCTCACCTAATATCAGATTATAACATTATGTTAGTTCTGTTAGCTGATTGTTAATATCTGTTAGTATTTCGCTCTAGAAAATATAAAATTTAAATTCAATTTTATTTGTTAGTTCCATTAATAAAATGTTAACAGATACTAACAGTCAGTGAATAAAATTAACAATCAACTAATAGGACTAACAAAACATTATAACCTGATGTTAAGTAAGAGCTATTTTCTTCAATTCGTATAAATAAGGGGTTAAAAGTGTCTTAGTATAAGATGAGAGGTTAAAACCTACAAATTTTGTAAGGTAAAGAGCTAAAAGTGTCATATTATAAGGTTAGGAGCTAAAACCTACCAATTTTGTAAGGTAAAGGGCTAAAAATTGGTTTTAGCCTCCGTCACCTCCAAACTCCTACTGCCAGTACTTAGTATCCGTGTAATTCATGCTTTGAAAAAGTTCTTCCTTATAGAGACGGCAAGTTACAATTTCAGTGATTGGCAGGCCGGTATAAGGCTACAATATCATAAAATTTTGCTTTCACTCTTACATTATTTAATGTAACAATGGATTACTGCCATTAATCAACTAACCAAAACAAACTACTCTATATAAACAAAATTGCCACAAAAATTGTGAGACGACGACAGAGCAAAATTAAGTGCCTCAATTTGTTCCTCATGACGTGGAAAGAGTATTTAGTACTACTTTATCTCCAAGAATAAATTGTAGGTAGGATCCATTTCAGCCAACATTATGCATGCAACATTGATTAATGGTGGATAGTGATTCGAGTCAAATTTGTTTATTGCTTGAAATGGACCGGAATCTTCTAGGAACTAATATATTTGCAAATGTTGTTTTGTTTTGCGGGTAAATATGGGGCATTGCCGTACTGCTCATGTCGGCAGTGTTCAATTGAAGTCCAACTACTGTTGGTTTGATACAGTCATCTTTCTTCTGGGGTTACCTTCTTACTCAGGTAATTCAATGTTTTCTTTTAAGATCACTTTCATTTCTTATCTGAATGAGTAGACTTTTTTGGGTCTTACTCTGATTGTGGTCGTCAGTGACAGATTGCTAGTGGCATATGGGCTGACACAGTGGGTGGGAAGTCAGTCCTGGCATTTGGCATAGTTTGGTGGTCTATTGCTACTGTTCTTACTCCTGTTGCTGCCAAAATTGGGTTGCCATTCCTACTTGTTCGTGCTTTCATGGGAATTGGTGAGGTTAATACTTTGATTTTCTGACAACCATACCGTCAGTTCTCTGTGATTATGTTTATCTCAAAAATTCCATTGTAGAACCTGTTTTCAAGAGAGGATGGTAACTATTATTTAGTTTTTTCAAACTTTGTATTGACCTCATCCCCATGGTATATAATTGAAGGTTTGTTTTTGTTTCAGGTTGTTGCTATGCCTGCCATGATTAGTATTCTGTTGAAATGGGTTCTCGTAGCTGAGAGAAGCAGATCACTAGCTCTAGTATACAGTGGGATGTATTGTGGCTCAGTTACTGGTCTGGACTTTTCACCTTTCTTAATACAGAAGTTTGGATGGCTATCAGTCTTTTCTCCTTTGGTCTCTGGGAACAGTCTGGTTTGCTGTATGGCTGAACAAGGTAACCATTATTCAACCATGCTAATCTTTAGTATGCATGTTAGTATGTCACTTTTGCAGAATTTTGACTTTGCTGAAATTGTAATAGAAGTTCACATCGTGCACATAATATGTTTGATTGAAGGGAAATACTGTAGTTGTAGTCTACTTCAGTTGTTACCATACTGAGACCTTCTGACACTAGTGGTTATTCTGTTATTATATTTTCTCTTCTTTGTTTAGGCACATAGTACACCTTTGGAAGATCCTAAACTGAGGCCTCAAGAGAAGAAGCTTATTGTTACAAAATGTGTTTCCAAGGAACCTGTCAAAACAATCCCCTGGAGTTTGATCCTGTTAAAACCACCTGTCTGGGCCCTGATTGTGTGTCTCACTTCTGTCACAATTGGGGGACATTTATTCTTCTAACTTGGATGCCAACATACCATCATCAAGTAAGACATCGTGTTTTTTTGAATGTGCAATCGATTTATTCTTGCAACTCTTGATTGAAATAAGGGAGACTTCAAGGCTCTGACAGATTATCCTGTCCTTCATTTGCAACCAAGAAACTGGTTTCTGCTTTTAACTTTTGAAGCTGGAAGTAGTTTTGGGATTATATAGTGATTCTTTGAGCTATGTTCGAAAAAGAGAAATTGTTGCTTCTGATTGTGGTATTAATGGAGGTGCCTCTTTTTTTTTTTCCTCCTCCTAATAACACCACTGGTCCTGAAGTTCAATCGAACGGAATCTGGACTTTTTTCTCCTGGCTTACAATGGCTTTTTCTGCAAATGCTGGAGGGTGGATTGCAGATACACTTGTGAGCAGAGGTTTATCAGTGACTACCGTCCGCAAGGTATCTTAAGTTTTCTCATAATATTTTGTTTTCCTTTACCTTCTGAAAAATCTGATAATCCCCTCATCACAATCATCTTCTTCTTCTTCTTCTTCATTTTTTTCCTTTTTCCTCTTTGTGTCTGATACACATTTACATGGTGGCATCTGGCATGCACATCCCTTTGTTCATGTGCCCTTTGTTTCCTTTGTGCTCTGTTGCACACTTAAGAACTATATTTTCCTTAGTGATGATTCCTTGGAAGCTTATGTAATATATTGCTTACTCTGTACTCCATTGCAGATCATGCAAACAATTGAATTTCTGGGCCCTACTTTCTTCCTCACTGAGCTGAGCCATGTTGATTCTCCAACAATGGCTGTTTTTTGTATGGCATGCAGTCAGGTATGCTTCTTGCCTGTCACAAGACTTTGAAATATGGATATCATGATGCCATGGGTAACTGGTCAAGGTATGCGGTTGATCAATTATTTAATATTTCATTTGTCTTGAATAGGGAACTGATGCATTCTCACAGTCTGGTCTATATTCAAACCATCAAGATATTGCCCCTCGACATTCTGTAAGTGTTATTTTGAAATCCTCGTTCAAATCCTCATTTTCCTCTAACTAAACTATAATCTCACTCCGCCGTTGACAAAAAAGAAAGAATTTGAAAATCTTTTCTTCACATTTTCTTCTTATTATGAAATCCCACCATCAAATCCTTCATCCAAACTCAACCTTAAGCTTTTCTGAGGCAAATAACAATTTCACCTTTTATATTGTATTTATTGCTTTAGGGAGTACTGCTTGGGTTATCCAACATGGCAGGAGTGTTGGCAGGGGTCTTTGGAACAGCAGCAACTGGTTACATCTTACAACATTGTTAGATCTCCTTCTTTTCATGTTTGAATTGAGCTGCTAGTAAACTCAACCAGAAATACATGTTAGACTATCTGAAATTAATTAGAATACAAAATCTGATTTTTGGCACATACAAGATGGTAAGAGTATGCTGCCCCGAGCTGCATCATGCTTCTTTTTGTAGCAACTCTCGATATAGCTGATTCCTTTGACATTTTCTTCCTGACCGCAGGTTCTTGGGATGATGTTTTCAAAGTTTCAGTTCGGCTCTACTTGGTTGGAACAGTCGCCCGGAACCTCCTCTCAACTGGTGAGAAAATACTGGATTGACTCTCAACTAAGCTAAAATTTTGCATGTGGCAGCTCAAGCCTTTGTGTTTGAGCTTATTATGGAAGGTTTGAATTGATTGAATGCAAAGGTGAAAAAGGATTTCAGAATGAATTCAGATGAGAAGTGAGAAATAGGAATTTTGAGCTTGAATTATGCACTAAACTTTTTGAATGCTGAGTGAGGGCATAGGATCTTGCAGAATCTTTGAATCCTGAAATTGCCACTTTCTTGACCGCCACTACGGAAAGATGCAAGACTTCTCACTGGAGGAAGAAATTGTTTGTATGGTAAGTCCACACACGTCCTGTAAATGTTGAATTCAATTCTAACAAGTAAAATTTGTGATTATTACTAATTTTTCCCCTTCAATACTATTGCAAAAGTGAATATCTAAATAGTTAATGGGTGGAAGACTCGCCTCGCAAAATGAACAATAACTCTGCTCCTTATCACAGTGTTTTTTTCTTATTTTGCCCTTGATTCGCCCTTTCTCCCTTTGTCCTTATACTCTGACCTTTTGGTCTTTCTACAAAAATATTTTTTTAGTTTCCTTTTTAATCCTTGAACCTTACTTTTCTCTTTACTTTTAGCAGGGGTGAAATGGGTATTTAATGTTGAAATCTATTCACCCAATTTGATTTTCCTCTTTTGCCCTTACATTTTATTTAGTCTCTTGAGTTTGGTTTTTGGTCTTTTTGAGTCAAAATATTGTTGCTTTGTTTATTCATATTCAATTTTTTTTTTCATGCTGGTCTTAATATGGAATTAGACTGTGGATTGCAAAAAAGCTAAGTCGAAGTGGAAATTCAGAATTTGGTCAAAATTAAATATCTTAGGAGTTAAAATGAAAATAGTAATAGAGAAAAAGTGTAAATAAAAATGTTAATTATATATTTTTATTTTAAAATATTAATTTTGATAATTTTTAAATAAAAATATTAATTTTTAATTTTTTTTAAACATGTTAATTTTTGATTTTTAATTTAAAAATATTAATTTTTAATTTTTTTCTATTTAAAAATTAATTGTATGATAATGTTAACGAGGTAAACTATTTTTTAATTAAAATGTTGAAAATTAATATTTTTAAATAAAAAATTTAAAGTTGATATTTTTAAATAAAAAAATTATAAATTAATATCTTTATTGAAAAATTAATAAAATTGATATTTTTAAACAAAAAATACAAAATTAACATATTTATTTATCTATACCTTTTCTTAGCATTTTTGTTTCTTTCTTTTTCCTTTCCCTGTTTATTCCAATTCCTTTGCCCTCTAGCGCTCTCCCCTTTCTCCTTTTCTCTCTACTTCTCTTACCATGCTTAAATCACGTTTTCCCTAGACAATCAGATCTAAAAGAGAGAGCAAAGTCACTAGATTATGAAGATTAAGGCGAGTAAGTGGATAGTGGGTGTTGGGAAAAAGCTTGGAGGGAGATGCTATTAAGATATTATGCCGAAATGAATGTTAAAGAGGTAACCATTCTTTTCATCACTATTTCTACAATTTCCTATATTTTTCTAATTTTCCATTATTATTTTCCTAAATCAAACTGACAATGGCTGTGTTGGACTAGAAGCATCGTGCTCATCCAAGTGTTGTCGAGCGTGGAACTTTGACCAACATGGTCAAGCACGATTGTTCATCAGTCAAGACATCTTTTGAAATATTCATCTCTGAAGAAAGCTTTGACCAACAAAGGATTGAGGAGATCTCCAATTGCAAGCATTTCTCTCCCATCATTGACAATTGCCAGGTTTAAGGGGCAAGCTTAGAGGCACAAGAACCAAGAGCAGCCTTGAAGTTCAAAAGCTCAAGCACATCACACTTTATGTGGCTCTAGCAATCAAGGGATTCTCTAAGGAAAGGAATGCAACTACTCATTAAACAATTGTACTTTGAAAGATCTAGGAGTCAGATTTTACTAGAAACTTGAATGCTACCATGTCGATGTACTTAGTGTGATGTACTAGGCTTCTACTTTGTAATGAATGACCATCTTTGTAATGCATGTTGAACTGCTTCTAAGTGTTTTTTTCTACAACCCTTTGAGTTTGATGGAAATCTCAATGTGTTCAAAGATATTTTGCTTCATCTGAGGCTCCTTGAGGATTGGAAATCGATAATGTGTGAATCCATATAACAATTGTTGAAGCACTAAAAAAATTATAGGATGACTTCTAACATTATTAGACCTTGTTTATTTTTCTTTTACTTTCTATTTGTAGGTAGGGTTCATAAACTACTTCGAAAAAAAAAAAAAATAGGCATGGTAGTCTCTCTATGTTTTCTCTCTCTTTAGAGCAATGCATCATCCATCTAGAAGGTGGCCTCAACATGCTTTTATAAACTCACCAAGATATGATGTTGAAGTAGATTTACACACGAGACATGTGGATCTAGATTCAATGAATGAGGGGGCAAACCTAGGACATGGGGAAACTTGAGTGTTATTGCTTCTAAGGATGAACCCCTATTTGACATGACCAGTACTCCCGCCTTGGGAAGCACTTTGGCTAATTGGACAATGGAGCTTTTCTCTACTTCATTCATCTATGAGTAGATTAAGTCAGATTTCTAGTGGCTCAGCTTGTGGCTACATGAAAGGAGGGAATAACAAACTTTTTTATATTCTCTAAAATATTTGTTGTCATGCTAATTAGTTTTCCAGTCTTTACAATTCAGTAACACATGTTACCATATTGTCATCTTTTAAACATGATGCAACTCTTCTTGATGCCATTAATATGCTAAAAAAGAAAAGCAAAAAAAAAAAAGGTTAAACCTCTTTTTTGGTCCCTCAACTATTGTACGGACCCCCGATTTGGTCCCTGAACTCAAAAAATCTTTGACTTAGTCCCTACTGTTTACCATTTTTACCCCAATTTGGTCCTTCCGTTAAACATCTCTCCACCTGTACTGTTAATTCACGGTAAGATGATGACATGTCAAAATTTTACTCCACGTGAAAGACAACATGGCAAAAACTAGTGACATGGCAATAAAAATTTTAAAAATTATTTCTCCTTCCTCGTCCCCTTTCTCCTTCCTCTTCATTTCCTGGACCCAGAGCCTGGGATCGTCGAACCCAGGCGATGGGATCCTTCAAACCCAGCTGGGCGTTCCTCGTTCCCTTTCTCCTTCCTCTTCCTTTCCTTTTTCATCAATCAATTCATCATCATCATCAAACAACACCCACAAAAACTTCATCAATCAATTCATCATCATCATCAAACAAAACCCACAAAAATACAGAAATTATTTATTTTTTTTTTGTTGAAGAACCCAAGCCTGGGTTCCTTCAAAGAACCCAAGCTAGCTGGGTTCTTCAAACCCAGGCTTGGGTTCGAACCCAGGCGCTGGGTTTCCTCGAACCCGCGCCTGGGTTCCTTCGAAGAACCCAAGCCTGCTGGGTTCTTCAAACCCACGCTTGGGTTCTTCGAAGGAACCCAAGCTTGTGAACCCAGCAACGGCCGTTGGTGTTTGCCGTCTAGGGTGTGAATGGCAAGAAGGAGAGAAGATAGTGATTTTTGCAGGAGGTGGACCCCACATTTTTTTTTGTTGGCTAAAATTTGACGTGTTTTAATGACATGGTATTTATCTGTAATAATATTTTGACATGTCATCATTTTCCGTTAGTTAACTGGACACATCATTGAATTTTTAACAGAAGGACCAAATCGGGGTAAAAATGGTAAACAGTAGGGACCAAATCAGGGATTTTTTGAGTTCAGGGACCAAATCAAGGGTCCGTACAATAGTTGAGGGACCAAAAAAGGGTTTTAACCTTACACTTAATTACTTGCAGATTTAAAATAAAAGTAGTTAAACTACTTGATAATTAAAACTGAAAGAGAATCTACGAAATAATTAAAGTCTGGAAACTTAGAAAAGTAAATCTGGAAATTGAAATTAAATAAATTGCATATCTAACTGTTGTGCAGAAACAAAAAAACAAAGACAAAAAGCATTCAACCCATTTACATGAACAAATAATATAATTGAATCTATAAAAGAAAGAGGAACTAACCAAATCAACAAGGCAAACCTGTTTTGCAGGCTGAATTGCTTCCAAATGCTTAAAAACTAACTTAAATTGAAGTCTTTGACAAAAGATATGAATAAGGATGGAAAAAGCTAACCTAAGGCTATGAACAAGAACAGATCTGGTAAACTAATTTGGAAACTATTGTTGAAATCTGGAAAAAGCAATCTGAAAGTTGAAAAACATGCTGTGGGCAGTGTGTGTGTAGGGCAGGCTGTCTGGAACTGATCTCTTCCTCCTGTTTTTCTTTTCTTCAATGTTGGGAAACCTCTTTCATGTTTCTTGGCCCTCTCCCACCATGATTGAGTGGTGGGGGTTCCATGTTTGGCAGTTGACAGTTTTTACTCAATTTTATCTCCACTAAAACTCTAGAGATAACCTCCTCCTAGAAACTCTCAACTTCCTAACTTAAATCAAACTCAAATATCATAAGTGATTTTATTTTCTACCACCTAAAATCTAGCTTCTTTAAAATTCCGTCTGAACCTTTAAATTGTAATCCAGCTCAGCCCAAATCCAACCTGCTAATTTTTCTTGATAATTGGGCTTTAACTTAACACGTGGCCTTCTCTTATTGGTTTATTTTAGGTGTAAACAGTTTGATAGAAAAGTTTGTTGATCAAATAATTTAAATTAATTAATTAAAATAAACTCACTTTTCCTTTCTTTCTTTATTTTTCTAATATCAAATAGATTATAAAAGATTTAATGGTATTCTTGTGTAGAGATGTCAACGGGGCCCCGCGGGGCCGAGGAGTGCCTCCCCGTCCCCGTCCCCACGAATGGCGGGGACGAGGATCCCCACGAGGATTTTTGACAGGGGGCAAAATTTGCCCCCCGTCCCCGTTCCCCACCAATTAATAACAAAGTATATATTTTTTGCATCAAACATAAATAAAAATTAATTTAACACAAATAATTAAATCAACAAAATTGTTCCAAATAAAGATTAATCCAACATAAAGCAACATGTTCCAAACATAAGTTGTTCCAAACATAAGTTGTTCCAAATATACATAGAAATTAATCCAACATAAAGCAACATACTTGTTCCAAATATAAACACTATAATCAAGCTGTTACAGATCTGCAGACAGTTACAAATACAGAATTTGTGGGGGTTTTTCTTCCCTATTTTAGAACTAGCAAAACATAATTGAATGCCGAATAATTTTTTTAAGTTCATGTTATCATAGATTAAAAATTAGAAAAAGGAAAAGAAAAGAAAAATTATACAGACAAATAGATATAAAAAAGGAATCAGAACTCAAATTTTTAGTTAAATGATGTTTGGTTGTTGAGAAAACATACATGCGGAATGGAAAGAAAAAAAAAAAAGAAAAAAATCTTCAATAAAGCTGAAAACCAGTAGGGAAAAACTAAAAATTCAAAAATCTGTTTTCCTTTCCTTTCCTTTTCCCTCGACTGTCTCTGCAACAAAGCACCGAAATGAAATAAAAAATAAAACATTAAACACATATGATACAATGCTGACCACGTCGGTTTGAAGAAGCAGCTGGATCCACGAATAACGCCGGAGAATTCAAACAGAAAACTCGGAATCCAAAATTCCGGTGCAAAGATGATCCTCATGTCTGTAGATCTGTAACAGCTTCAACAGCATATTTGTAGCAGCTCCAACAGTAGATCTGTAGTAGATCTGTAGCAGCAAGAAAGGAAGAGGAAGGTTGAAGGTGAGGTGAGACTTGAGAGCTTGATTGTCCGGTTGAGACCAAGAGTGAGTGAGGGGTTGTGGCTGTGTGCGTGAGTGAGGAGAAAGGGAGGGGAAATGAATAAAGTTATGAAATTAGGGTTGGAACTTGGAACTTGTAATTGTAAGGAGGATGCTTGATTGCTGGGTTGGCCGGATGGGTTGGCCGATTGGGTTGGATACTTGGGTTGGATGGGTTGGGTTGCGTGTGTAAAATTTAATTTTTATTGAATTAGGTATGGGTTAGGTTTGGGTTTTATTTTAAATATTAAATTATATTTGTAATTGTAAGGAGGATGCTTGATTGTTGGGTTGGCCGGATAGGTTGGCCGGTTGGATTGGATACTTGGGTTGGATGGGTTGGGTTGGGTGGGTAAAATTTAATTTTTATTGAATTGGGTATGGGTTAGGTTTGGGTTTTATTTTAAATATTAAATTAAATT
>BPVZ01000122.1:476503-488536 GCA_020521535.1 Rubroshorea leprosula
TTAATATGTAAAGAGTTTTTATTTTTATTTTTCAATTTGAATTGCTTTATATGGTTAAGAAATAAAAAAAAATAAATGAAGAGATACTTTCCAATATTAGGAAACTCTTTCTTAATTAAGTAGTTTAGGTTATATAGTTTCATTGACACAATAATTTAAAAAAAAAAGTGTTATGTAATCTAAATTATATTAAATTATACAACATTAATTATTAGATGAAAATTGAAACCTCTAATATAAAGTCTTTTCCTTTCTAAGGATTCTTAATTTATAATTTGATGCATTTCAAATCATAAAATAGGTTTATTTTTTTTAAATATAAATTATAAAATATTTTTGAAAATTAAAAATACTTACATTAAAAAGGATTTTTCTATTTTGTATCTTTAGATCACATGATAAGAATGCATTTATTGTACGTTTTTATTATAAATATGTATAGAAAAATATAAAAATTAATATTAATTTTAGTGTCAGATGAATTTAATTGAATAATTGATAAATTAAAATTTAATTTTTATTGAATTAGGTATGGGTTAGGTTTGGGTTTTATTTTAAATATTAAATTATATTTAAAATTTTTTTTTAATTTTTCGCGGGGACGGGGATCCCCGTGGGGCCCCGCGGGACAGGGAAAATTCTCCGTGAAATTTTACGGGGGGAAAATGCCCCCTATCCCCTCCCCGCGAGAAGGAATATTCCTCCCCACCCTGTCCCCGTGATGGGGATCCCTGTGGGGCCCCGCGAGGATCGGGAGAAATTGTCACTCCTATTCCTGTGCTTCTCAAAAACAAAGTCAGAAAGATAAATCACTTAACTAATTTTTATTTAAAAATTTTTAAATTAAAAGGTTAAAAAAACCAAAAAAATTAAAAAAAAATCTATGTATTATAAAAGGATGGCAACTACGCCTATAATATTAATTTTTTTATGGTAGACACAATTCTATTATTTGGTATGCTGACACATGCTGAGAAAACTTGGCAATGATGCATTACTTTTGATTTTATAATTAATTATATTATAACTCACTTTAACTATTAAAAATTTTAATTTTTTAAATCAAATGATATTTAATTTTAGCTGACTTTTTCAAATTTTGTTTAGAGAAATGACTAGGGGTGGGCAAAAACCGGTTTCGGTTAAAACCGAAACCGGTTTTGAAATAACCAAAAAAATTTTTCCTAATTTTGAGAACCGAAACCGAACCAAAATTATCAAAAAACCGATTAGTTCAATTATCAATAAATCGGTTTTAAATCGGTTCGGTTTTGGTTTTTGATAATAAATAATAATCAATTATTTGTTAATAATATATTATATTTTATCACATATTTTATCATATTTTATTATATTTTATCATATTTATCTTAATTTTAATTTTTAAATGACTTATTTTCGATTTATTTTCGGTTTTTGGTTTTTAAGAGACTCAACTGAAACCGAACCAAAATATATTTAGTTAATATTAAAACCGAAAAAATAAAACTAAAAACCGTTGAAATCAAACCAAATTCATTTTTTTGGTTCAATTTTCGAGTAAACAATCGATTCGGTTAAAAAATGCCCAGCCTTAGAAATGACCACCAAACAATCCGTAGAGGAAAGGCATATTCTGTGACATGACAACCCTTTCGTTTTCTACAATGCATGATTGTGGCATCAAGCCTTGGAATCTACATATCTACAGGAAAAAAAAAAAGAAATATAATGAACAAAAATTAATCGTGCACGGTAGTGGCTGGATTCAACGTTATTAGAAATCATCTTTATTGCTACCAAATAAAAAAAGAGAAAGGAAATCATCTTTATAGTCCTTGCCTTCTTGGTCCAGTAAAGGATAAAAAATTTTAATTAGAGAGACGGAAAGACAAAGGACTTTAAAACGATTTTCAAAATCATTGTACTGGAGAGAAAGACAACTTGGCCCACAATATTAATATTTTTTTGGTGGATACAACAAAAAAGAGAGAAAGGAAATCATCTTTATAGTCCTTGCCTCTTTGTAGGGTTGGGTATTATACTATAAATGTCATAATTATCATTGTATCATTTTATTATTAGTAAAAATAATATGATAAATTATCATATGATAAGTCTAAATAGTAATATGATAATATCATTTAAATCTGTGGTATGGTATTGATATTAGAGGTCATTATCATTTTTACCATATTGTTATCAAATTTACCACTCATTCAAAACTTTTTCTTTTTTTTTTTATTCTACAAAGTTTTCAATTGTTACTAGTTCTCTCTTTTTTTTTTTGATGTGTGCATGTTTTGTATAATTATATATTTGTATGCTTCAAGATGATGAAGAACAGTATGGAGAAAATAAATTTTTAAGATAATTTTGAGCTTTTAAGATTGAATTTTGAATGATTTGAATTAATTGATAATGAAAAAAATAAGTTTAAAGATGGTAATATGGTATGGTATTGGTAAAGTAAGTTTTATTATCATTAAAAACGATTGGTAACTATTATCAAAAAATTATTAATTGATATAAAAATAATAACTTTTTTTTATTATCACTTAAAATAATTACCATCATTTAAGTGCGATACAATTATTATACCGTAACATGCCCCGCCCTACCTCCTTGGTCCAGTAAAGGATAAAAAATTTTATTGAGAGAGACTGAAAGACAAAGGACTTTAAAACGATTTTCAAAATCATTGTACTGGAGAGAAAGACAACTTGGCCCACAATATTAATATTTTTTTGGTGGATACAGTAAAAAAAGAGAAAGGAAATCATCTTTATAGTCCTTGCCTCCTTGGTCCAGTAAAGGATAAAAAATTTTATTGAGAGAGACTGAAAGACAACGGACTTTAAAATGATTTTCAAAATCATTGTACTGAAGAGAAAGACAAATTGGCCCACAATATTGATATTTTTTTGGTGGATACAACTCTATTATTTGATCCTGACGATTTCTGAGTGAGAGACTGAAAGAGAAAGGACTTAAAAGTTAAAACGATTTTCAAAATCATTGTACCGGAGAGAACGACAACTTGGCCCACAATATTAATATTTTTTTCGGTAGATATAACTCTATTATTTGATACTGATTATTTCTGAGCCAATTTAATAAAACCAAGTGCTGATAAAGATGAAGACATCTAATTTTTTGGAAAATTATATATAATTTATTTGTGGTTTAGGATGAATATATTTTAAATTTTATGATATTAAAATATGTTTTAAAAATTCTGTGCTTCGAAATATGAGTGACTTTGAAATATGAGTATTAAGTCACTCTTATTATTTAAATGATATTAAAATTATGTTTAATATGTTAAATATCTCTCTAAACTAAACAAAAAAAAACTCAAATATTACAGACCTTATTTTATGAAAACCTTCAAAAAAAAAAGGTCAAATGAAAATGAAAATCAAATAAAATAACCCTATATGGATAATTAAATAAAATCTTTTAATTTATTGTAATTTATATTCAAAAGTGAAGTTTTGTCTTTAATTTTCTTCCATCGACTTTTTTGTATTTTATGACGAGTTTTACTGCTTATTTAAGATTTAAAAGTTAAAAATTTTATTTGAAAAATTGAAAAATTCTACATTTATTCTTTGTTATTATAAATAATATGTTCCTGCATATTTAATTTCAATTAATTTTAGCCGTATTTGTTAATTATGAGTATTTTATACATGTATAAAATATATTTTTTTAATGGAATTAAAATCTATGTACCATAAAAAAATGGGAACTTGACCTACAATATTAATTTTTTTATGGTAGATATAATTCTATTATTCGGCATACATAATCTTTGGCACAGTTTAAGAAAGTTCGACAATAATGCGTTACCTTTTATTTATAATTAATTATATTATATTTTAATTCACCTATTAAAAAATTTAATTTCTTAAATTAAATCGTGTTCAATTTTAGTTGGCTTTCTTAAATATATTTTTAGAAAAATGACCAACCCAACAATCCGTAAAGGAAAGACGTAGTCTGTGGCATGACAGCCCTTTCGTTTTTAACGATGCATGATTATGGCAGAAAGATTTTGAAATCTTAGAATCCTTCAATTTCTTCGGAAGCAGAAGAGAAACTTGACAAGTAAATGAAAGGCATGACGACCATTTTGTTTTAACGATGCTTGATTGGGGTATTCCGCAAAAAGATTTGAAGTCTACAAATCTTCCAAAAAATTAAAAAATATATATCTTCTACCGACCAAACCTGCAAACTCATATCATGAAGGTGGTACATGAATTACAGGGTATTGTTTATATATGAAAAGTTTTTGAATTTATTTTAAATTATTGATTAAGTCGTTAAATTTTTATTGAAGTAAATAATTTTTTAAATTTGTCAATGGAGTAATTTAATCATTTTTCTTATGACAAATTTAACATTTGTTTATACTTTATTTACATGAATAAAGTTACTATCTATTATGTGAACAATGATATATTAATATCTTATCCACACAAAATATGCACAAATAGACGTTAAATCTATCATAGAAAAAAAGAGATTAAATTGATCAAATCACTAAATTCATCAGTTTATTTACTTCAATAAAAGTTTAAGAATTTAATTAAAAGTTTTAATATATTCAAGGTTTAACATAGGATTTTGACTATGCCAAAGAACTATTTTCTTTTACCATAATGACCAACTTCATTAACAAGGCTGAATAGGCTCACAGAGCCTCAAGGGTGGTCAAGTCTTTTCGAAATAGTTGATTCAATCAGACTAAGAGCGCATGAGAACTATAGCCCCACACTAAGGGTGTTTAATTACCCCTTTTTTCGAAAGACATTTTTGAAGAAGCCAACAATTTCTTTTTACCGTCTTGGCCCTAGAAAATAAACTTCCAAACACAAAAATCAAGGTAAAAAAAAAGGCAGAAGGCGCAATTTAGCCCTTCTACTTTACTTGTTGTGGCTTGTTAGCCTTTCTACTAAAAAGTTGTGCAAATCAACTCCTCTACTAATCAAAACCCGCAACTCAACCCTTTCTTAACTTTCATAAGTATGACATTAGACAACGTTATCTTTCTATTTGCGTTTTTATCACCCCACTAACAGAAGCTTACTTGGTGCATTAACAGTTACATCTGATAAAGTTAGAGTCTACACTATACTTCACATATTTAATAGTTATAATTTAATGTCTTAGCATTTTTAGTACATCTGCACATCTTGATTTTCCCTTTTCTCTTTAATTTTTACATATTTTATTTGACATAATTACTAATAAATAAACTTTTCTTATCATGTCTTTAAATGAAAAACTTTCTCTCAACTTGTCCATCTTAGGATATACTTGACATTATTTCCTTTAGCTTTCTAAATACTAACCTATTAACAAACACAAAAAAATTAACAAATCTAATAAAAATTTAATTTTATTATAAAATTTATCAATTTTTCATGTAATACTTTCTTAGGGCTGTTTGGTGGTGCTTTTTGGAACTTTTTGGAACTTTTACTTTTTTTGTACTATTTATGAGTGATAAGTTTAAATTTTTATTAGAGGAAAAATTTAAAAGTTGCTTTTAGAAATAAAAAAAAAGTAAGTAAAAAAGAAGTTTATAAAAAGTTTAGATTTGAAGCTTTTGAGTTTTTACTGTTTGAGGTCTTTTTAAGGTTAAAAAAGAGTTTAAAATGTAAGGTTTTAAGAGAAAAATTTAAACTTATGAAATATGAATAGTGTAAAAAAGCTGAAGCCCCTAGAAGCAGAGCCAAACATGCCCTTAACTGCCATCCTAAAAGACCTTTTATAGTAAAATTAAGGCTTAATTCAATTTTTAGTCTATTAACTATCACCTTGATTTCATTTTAGTCTAGAAATTATGTTTTATTTCTAAGTGGTCTATTAACTTTCAGATTTATTTCAATTTCGTCTACTTGGTCAAAGATAACGGAAAACTTCCTATTCTGTTAGGAACAGTTAATCCTCTAACTATATTTTTTTTTATCTTTTAGTCCTCAAATTTATATTTGTTATAAAAATAACTTTTATACTTAAAATTATTATTTTTAGGCTCTGATACTAGATTTTTATACTTAAAATTATTATTTCTAAGTGGTCTATCAACTTTCAGGCTCTAATACCAAATTAAAGAAATAGGAAAACCCGTATAAAAATCTGGTATTAGAACCTATAAATAATAATTTTAAGTAAAAAAATTATTTTTATAACAAATATAAATTTAAGTATTAAAAGATAAAAAAAAATATAGTTAGAGGACTAACTGTTCTCTAACAGAATAGGAAGTTTTCCGTTATGTTTGACTAAGTAGACGAAATTGAAATGGATCTGAAAGTTAATAGACCACTTAGAAACAAAACATAGTTTCTAGACTAAAATGAAATTAAGGTAATAGTTAATAGACTAAAAATTAAATTAAGCTGTAAAATTAACCTCTTAAGTGCTTGGAGTTTACAGTAAGAAATGAACCATATTTCCTTTTCTACCCTTGCTTTTCCACTCCTCTCAAAGTTTTGACTTGAAGTTTTTAACATAGAAATTTAAGTTCCCAATGTTGAGTGAGAAAATTCCACATTAAGTGTATAATGAAGAAATTTGTGGGTTAAATATAAGGAAAGCTACTCTACCTATTATTAATTGATTTTAGATTGGATGCAAATCTTGTATTAAACCTACATGCATAATTTTCACATAATATCAAAACCCAGATTTTGTCTTGAGAAGCTCATTGTTGGCCCAACTGATAGAATCCAAAGTCAAGCTCAGATTCCGTCTTGAGAAACCCATTGTTAGCTCATCTGATAGGACTTGAAATTAAAATTAATATTGGGCTCACGTGAAGGGGCATGTTGAGTGGAAAAATCCCACAACAAGTGTATAACGAAAAAACCTGTGAGTTAAATATGAGAAATACTACTCCATCTATTGTTAATTGGTTTTTGGTTGGATGCAAGACTTGTGTTGAATCTAAATGCACAATTTTCACATGTTTAAGTCATGTGACAAGACCTAACATTCAAACTGGGCATGTAGGTGAGGGGGCATGTTGAGTGCATGCTACTCAACTTCTCACATGCACAATTTTCACGCCCAATTGTTAAGATATTTTAGAAAATGAAAAGCATAGGCTCTTTAGTCTATATATATAAGAGATTTTACATTTGAGCACCCACAGTCTCTCATTATTTATTCGTCTCTTACGTTCATGTTTGCCACAAAGCTCTTCATCGATTATATCTGGTAAGCATAGGCTCTTTCGTCTATATATATATATATATATATGAGATTTTACGTTTGGTCACCCACAGTCTTATTATTTATTCGTCTCTTACGTTCATGTTTGCCGCAGAGCTCTCCATAGATTCTATCTGGTCTTGAGCATCCGTTTCCAACTTCCAACAAGTAAGCTTCTGTAATATTCCTTAAAAAAATACTTCAACTATTGTCTCTACCATACAATCATCAAATGTTTATATAGTTTCTTAATCGACAAAGCAAATTAATTATTTTTTTAAAACAGCAAAAATTTAATTTTATTAATTAATTAATAGTATAAAGGATACTCCATTAAGAAATTAATTGAGGATGAATCTATACCTTTCTTTATGCAGGGGATGGAAGAAATTACTCAGTTAGCTGAAGCTGAAGCTGAAACTGGAACTGAAACTGGAACTGAAACTGGAGCAAGTAACGATATATCAATTACTATAATAAACGACTGCACAAGCATGGAGCGGAGGACAGTGCCGAACTCGGCTGTCCAGTGTTGGGTAAAGAAAAATGCCTATGAACCTTATGTATCCTGATTTTCCAACAGTTTATGTAGTTTCTTAATTGACAAAACAAATTAACTAATCTTTTTAAAAAAGGATAAAGAGGTAATTTTATTAATTACCAGTGTAAGGGACACTCCAATTAAGAAATTAATTGAGGTTGAATCTATACCTTTCTTTCTTCAGGGGCGAACCAGAACTTATCAGTTCTCTGAAACTAATACAAGTTTCGATGAACCAGTTGCCATAGGAGAGCACCGCAAAAGAAAGAGGACTTTGCATTGGCCAATGTTAAATCACAAAATCTGCAGACCTAATCTCCGAATGGTAAATAAAAAAGGTCTATATATATGAACATTATGTCATTTCTACAATGATTTTGCAGATTTTCTACCCTAATTTTCCAACAGTTTAATTATATAGTTTCTCAATTGAAAAAACAAATCAATTAATTTGTTTTTGAAACGATAAAGAGATAATTTTATTAATTAGAGTATAAGGGATACTCCATTAAGAAATTAATTGAGGTTAAATCTATGCCTTCTTTCTTCAGGGCGTGGAGAAAGATTATCCCATGGCTAAAAGTGAAACAAGTAGTCAAGATTATCCCATGGCTAAAAGTGAAACAAGGAGTCATGTATCAATTGCTATACAAAACGATCCCACAAGCATGGAGCAGAGGACAATGCGCAGACTGCCTCCGCAACTACTTGAGGTAAATAAAGGAGCCTATGAACCTTATGTCATTTCCTTCGGTCCATACCATCGTAATAACTTCGATAAAAGGAATCACTTGAAAGATATGGAAGGACGAAAGGCGGAAACTTTAAATAGGCTTCTTGAACTGGCAATTCAAGGTAGTGATAAAATACATCTATCAGCCACAGGAACTATTGTGAAAGAAGCTCGTAATTGTTATTCAGAATCTTCATACCTTTCCGATGAAGAATTTTCCGATGAAGAATTTGTAAAAATGATGGTCCTTGATGGATGTTTTATCATTCAGCTAATAACGGGAACCTTGAAAGATTCTTTCTGCACCCAGGGTCTGATCTATACAAGCATTTTGCGTGATTTGGTTCTAGTTGAGAATCAACTTCCCTTTTTTGTACTATGTAAGTTATTGGACAAAATCCCAAAAACATTTTTCAACCCGAAGGGTTCTACAGATCCAAAAAGATGGTTTATCAGTCAGTTACTTAGAAGGTTTGAAGATACAATGCCAGGGCTCAGGGTTGACAGAACCTATGATGACGATTCAATGAAAAAAGTCAAGCATATAGTACATTTATTACACTCCAATTGGCTTCCTTCAGACAAGGCAATGACTGAATACAATGAACACCCAAAAGATGGCAAATGGCGTTTCATCCGTTCTGCTACAGAACTAAGAGAGGCGGGAATTGAGTTCGAAATGGTTGAGACAGAAGGGAATAGGAAAAGAAGCTTATTTGATATCAACTTTGAAAAAGGGAAAGGGATACTAAAGATGCAAAAATTGACTATTGAGGATGACACGGAGAGTTTGTATCGTAACCTCATTGCCTGTGAGCAGTTTGACAATGAACTTCCAGCATACTTACTTGATTATGTTACTGTCATGGATTGCCTAATCAACACAGGGAAGGATGTGGAGTTGCTTTGTAAGAGTAAGATAATTGATAATTTGTTAGGCGATGATGAATCAGTTGCCGCCTTGTTCAACAAGCTTGGAGACCATGCTAAGTTCTCTAGAAAAAGTTTCTTCTATGCCCAGTTATTTAATGACATCAATGAGCATTACGAGAAACCTTGGAATACGTGGAAGGCAAACTTAAGACAGAAATATTTCAACACCCCGTGGGCTTTTATCTCCTTTCTTGCTGCAACTTTGTTGATTCTACTTACAGTGCTACAAACAACATTTACAATCTTCCCTCGCTCTTGAAATTTCAAAGTGCAAGAGACCCAAGACCAAATGGTATGGCCAAAATGTGCGAGAAATGCATATGTTACACAGACTAGTAGAAGGGGTTTGCTACATCTTGTTTTTTGTTATTACCGATTTGTATTGTACTGTATCATATTGTATCTTGCCTTTTAAGGTTTGTTTTGTTGGGTTTCTTTAGGCTTGGAAGTTGCAGTATTGTAAGTTACCGAATTGCATTGTACTATATTGTTACCGTGTTTTCTTTAGATTTGTTTTGTTGGGTTTCTTTAATCTTGTAAGTTGTGAGAGCTATGTTAAAGATTGTTGCTGCCTAGATTTGTTTCAAATTTGCAATATAGTTGTTACCCCTAAAATCCTATTGGCCACACCTTGCTGCGAAAATTGTAATGAAGGTGTGCCATCTACTTTTGCAAGAAAAGTAGGAAAAGGATTCTCCGATGACCCTCTCCTTCCACTCAATTTTTCCTTGTGAGAAGGCTATTGGAAGACTGTTGTTTAAATTATAGTGCACCTGAATAAGATGATTGGCATAAACGAGGGATTAATTCATGCACAATAAGCTCATACTTGCCTTGAAAGCATGTCAAGGACTTAGGTTAAAGTAAACGAGTATCAAGAAAAATTAAATTAAAGTACTAGTGATGAATAAGCTAAGGACAAGTGCCAAAAATTAACTAAATAAAGTGTAGAAAATATAGCTAAACAAAAACTAAAATTGTAGACAGAAAATGTAAATTTGGCAAAAATCTAGAAAATATAGTAGAAAAGTAAAAGATTCTAAATTTAATTGAAATTATAGACATGTTTGAATTAAAATCAAATTGAATGTTTAATAATTGAGAAACTTAGTAGAAGCAAAACACAATAATAAGAAAAAGTCATAGAAACTAATCTTACCAAAAAACTAAATCAACTAAGAATAAGAATCCGTTGAGGACATTGATCTACTTCTATTGGACTAAAAACTTGAAGAAAAGATGCTAGAAAATAGTCTAAAACTAAGAAATCACTAGGCTAGATTAAACTATAGGATGCTTGAAGAACAAAGAGCTTTGAAAGATAAATGATTTGTGAAAACATACAAATATATAACATGATGAAAGTGGTACATAAACTACAAGATAATAGTTGGATTAAACCTTAGTAGAAATCATCTTGTAGTCCCTCACCTAAGAAAAAATAAAAGGTTTTCTTTAAGAAAGGCCAAAACTATTTTTTAATACAAAAGCAATTTTCACTTCCAAATTTTTTTAATGAAGTAAAAAGGAAAAATAACATGTACTACAAAAATATGAAGTGGCACTAATTGTTACACCCTCTGGTTTAATACACTATATAGAACACTATACAACACATTTATTAAAAAATTATTATTATTTGATTTGAAATTAAAGGTGGAAAAATTTGAAGATGTGGCCATGCATAAAAGATGTAGAAACCAACTAAATTGACTATATTTACATTATATTCTAGGTTGAATGCCAATTTTGGTCTTTTAACTCTAAAAAAAAGGCACTTTTTTAATTTTTCTGTCAATAAGTCTATTAAATCTATTTGTATATATGCATTTAAGTTCTGTAACTAAAAATGTGTATATTTGGATAGGCTTAACAGACTAATTGATAGAACAACAAATATAGTGCATTTTTGGAGTTAAGGGACTAAAAAAATGCTTAAAATAGATGAAGGACAAAAAATATGCAGAATCCTAAAGTTAATGGACTAAAATTGGCATTTAACCTATATTCTAGTAGCTGAACTAGATAAAGGAGTGTTTGTTTTGATATGTCAAAAACAGTTATAAGCTGTTGGTTTTAATCAAATGGGTTAGATATTTTGAATTATAAATATCAATAATTATTAATTGTTAGATATCAATTATCAGCTGTTAGTTGTGCTTTGAAAAAACTAAGGTTAAAACCCTTTTTTGGTCCCCGAACTATTGTACAGACTCCCAATTTAGTCCTTGAACTAAAAAAATCCCTGATTTGGTCCCTACTGTTTACCCATTTTACCCAACTTGGTCCTTCCGTTAAAAATATAGTGAGGTGTCCAGTTAATTAAGTATGATGACATGTCAAAATATTGTGACACGTCAATTGTACACATGGCACATGTCATAAACCACGTCAAATTCTGAGCCAACAAAAAAAAATAAATTGTGGGGCCCACCTCCTGCCCCCCCAAACTCACTATCTTTTCCCCCTTCTTCCCCTTTCAACCCTAGAAGAGTTGTACCAGCAGTCTCCGTTGGGTTCCTTCGAGAACCCAACCGCTGGGTTTCATTGGAACCCAAGAGCTGGGTTCTTTCGAGAACCCCTAGGTTCCTTCTCGAACCCAGGCATTGGGTTCTCG
>BPVZ01000122.1:552305-564840 GCA_020521535.1 Rubroshorea leprosula
TATTAAAAAATATTACTTAAAAATACATATAAAAAAAGTTAAACATTTTATAAATTCAATTATCATTAATATATTATTAAAAAATATTACTTAAAAATACATATAAAAAAAGTTAAACATTTTATATTTTAAAATAATAGGTGGATATATTTTCTTAAATATATACATAAGAAAGAACATTCTTTCTTATTAGGAAGGTATTTTTTTAAATCTATTTTTTATATATTTTCCCTTTAATTACTTAAAATGTAAGTAAGAATATCATTTTTACTTTTAAATACTAATTAATTACAAAAAAGTATAGAAGAGAAAAAAAAAAGATGGATAAGATATGAAAAATTAAAGTATATATCATGAATATTACATTACTTAAACTACATGGTTTAAGTATAATAAAACCAATGCAATGGAAGACATGAAGCAAAGAAATTAACAACAAAAATAAAGAACTATACTCTCATAAACAATGTGATTGTAGGAAAATCGTGAACCTTGCGTGTTTAGAGTGCTCGGGCTTTTACAGTGTTGTTTGGGCAGCTTCACAGTCCAACACTGTTGAAGTCCTTAGCTACTTCCACACCTGAAAATCCCGAGGATGTTTCCTCGGGAAAAACACTCCAACGCTCAAGTCAGCAATACTCGATATTCTAAAGAGAGATGCTCTTAAGGAGTAATTGCAAAGAGAGAAGCGTAGAGATTAATTACCTTCTTCGGAGGTAGTTGGGGGGTATTTATAGCCCAAAGTGCTGACAGGTATCTGCACGTGTAAGCATCTCATTTTGCCACGTGGTGCTGTTCACGTGGGTATGCTTGTACTGGTGTTCCCTCAAATTGGGCCGATGTCCACCTAGGGCCATTATGTACAGCCCCATTTAGACGTTGGGCCTATTCCAACATTACTCCCCCCTCGGTGTTCGGTTGACGAACTGGGTTGAATGTGTCTGTGGCCCAACGTTCGGGCTGGTGACTAGGACGGACAGCCTTGGCAGATCATGATCGACCTCGTTGACGGCCGATCTGGAGGGTGGCCCTGAGTAAGACGAGCTCACGTCTTAAAAGGTACGTGCGGGTCGATTTTACAACCCCGCTAATGTGAGCTCGGCATATAATCAAGCTAAAGTGGCTCACGGAAAGGTGAGCTCGTCTAGTGAATCGTCATGTATTCAAACTTAGAGTGTTATTCGCTATTTCAGTGATCTCATCCACGTTGACATAAGAGCGAGCAGACGTGTGACGACCCGAATCTTGGACACTGTCAGGTTTTGAAGTGACCAAGTAATGTTCACTCAAGCATAGGAATGATTCAAAATGAGACGACCTCAATCACAGGATGATTTGAGATCGCCGAATAGACATGGTGTCGAACCCGAGCTACGGCAAAATGAATCTCATGTGGGGCGAGGATAAGTGGAGCAACCTCGAACCTCTAACGATCTGTGATCTTGAACGAGCTGTCATTTCATGACAACCTGATAAATGTAGTCGCCATGACGAGCTGGTATGGACCGGACCAGGGACAGATCAACCTGTTACGATCTGAATCTTGGAGGATTTTAGCAAATCCTCTGAAGAGATACAACTGATCTGAGCGATTGATCTCCCGTATCTGTCTGCCTCCCCGCCATAAATGCTGGCTCAGCATTTGAGGGGACGTGACAGCTAAAGCCGGCGCACGCTATGCAGAAGGGGTGTTAAGGGCATGCCACGTGTGGGACGCTAACTGGCGCGTCAGAGACATGCGTACGGCAATTAATACTGCAAATTTAGTTTTATTCTTTGCATAACCATTCCTGTTTCCATTTTCATTTCACTGTTTGCATAACCTGCTGAGATTTTCTATAGCGAAGCACTTCCGGCTTGAAGAACAGAGCACCAAACCACAGACACTACAGCTACACATCAATTTCAGGTAAAATGGATCCCTTTAGAGAACTTAGAGAGCTACGAGGTAACCAGGGCCAAGAGGGAGAAGAGGAGGGGGTTTTATCCGTAGAGCCTATCGCAATGATAGTGCCGTCGGCGCTGCAGGACTTGCCGGAAACGTTAACGCCTGAGAGCAGCACCAGTTCGAGCGCTAGGGGCAACGGTGGCAACCACCACACTTCATCGTCCAGCAGCTCGTCCTCTAGAGAGACGCCCCGCCGCGAAGAAAGGACGAGAAATGTGGTTGGCAATGTCTCAGATCTACCAGTGGTTGGGGAGTGGGAAAGTAGGGCGATCACGGGTAGATTGAGCAATCTACATAAGGCACCCAAGGAACTGCCCGTTGGATTTAGATTCAAAGTGGTGCTTCATCACGAAGTAGCAGATAGTGCGCCCTCAATAAGTGGGTATAGGAAACTAGAGGATATGGTGAGGGCGTACCACATCCCCAGGACGATATTGCTGCAAACTAGCGCGCAGAATGAGAAGGCATGCACGGTGTCACAGACGGGCTGGATACTAGTGTATATGGATCACTTTGACGCTGGTCTACGATTTCCCCTGCCCGGGCTAGTATTCGACCTGCTGGCGGATTACGAGCTGGCTCTGACGCAGCTGACGCCCAACAACATAAGGTTCATCATAGGCTTTATGCTGTTGTGTGCGAGATTGGAGGTGCCGGTGAAGGCGATAGTGTTCAGGTCGCTGTTCTAGTGCCGGCTGTGTCCCAACTCTAGAGGCGCAAAGTGGTATTACCTCTCCGAGAGAGAGAAGAGCCAACTGTTCAAGAATGTCAGGAACAAAGTAACGAGGTGGAAGAGGCAATTCATCTTTGTTCGCGATACGCGAACAGAGAGAATAAGCAACAACCTCGCTGCTCCGCTATCTGGGTGGCGTGTGCCGAATGCACACGTCAATTACCCTCAACTGCTGCCACGGGACACTGATTTCAAGAGTCAGCTGCTGGAACATGCGAGGAGGGAGCATTTGATAGATCTGGAAGCCCTGGTTACCTCGGAGCAGCTCACCGTGTTCGGGTTTGTTGACGTGGCAAACCTGTTCACCGAAGGTATGCTTTTATCATATATCCTGAATTCTAGCCGAGCTGAGTTTTATGTATTTGTTTGTGCAGGAGAAATGAACAGCATACTGGAACGCCAGCGCCAGCGCGCCCAGGGTTCCCAAGGCCGCGCGTCGGGCAGCGCGCCACAAAGACAGACACGGTTTGACGAGCAGTCGCCCCCAGCGCCACAATCACGCAACTCGTCACACCGTGGATCGAGCTCAGCGTCCAGGCCTCGCGCCAACCAGCGGGTTGAAACTGCAGCCCCCAATGCACGCAGGCGTGCACATGAGGAGACTGACAGTGAAGATGAGGTCCCCCTCA
Organism: Rubroshorea leprosula; assembly: GCA_020521535.1. Taxonomy (NCBI): domain Eukaryota; kingdom Viridiplantae; phylum Streptophyta; class Magnoliopsida; order Malvales; family Dipterocarpaceae; genus Rubroshorea; species Rubroshorea leprosula. Next base: position 555,616 of record BPVZ01000122.1, read on the forward strand.
TGCGACGCAGAACAAGTGGGGGGACCCAGCCCGCGCAGGCAACTCAACCTGCGGCCACGCGCTCATCAAACGCGCCATCAGCCACGGTGCGGGCAGCAGCGGAGCCCGCATCTGCGTCGGCCTCAGTGTCGGCGCCTAGGATCGCGTATCTAGATGGCTTCAGCTACGTGAAGCCTGACCACCAGCCCGCCATGGTGCAAGGCATGCAAAGCTTTGTGCCTCCCGTGGATCGTCAGCGGGCAAGGACGTTTGTGCAGCAGCATGGCGGGCAGGTCGCCATGGTCAAGCTGATGGATGTAAGTATTTACTCACACTTGCGTAATTGCTTTACTATTCCATTCTAGAGACTTACAGTTGTTGCTGTTTGGCAGGCGTTCAGCTATGCGGTGGCGCTGTTCGAGAGCGAGCAAGCAGCTCGCTCACAGAATAACGAGCTCAGCGCCAACTGCAAACAGCTAGCCGCAGAAAAGGCTAGCCTTGCGGATGATGTCAATCGTCTGCAAGGCTCGGAGATGGCCAATCGAGCTGCTGCAGCGGAGAGCCGAGTAGACGAGCTCGCGAATAGAAATAATGAGCTCAGGGAGGAGATGGAGCGAGCCCGTGCAGAAAAAGAAAGCGGGATCCAGGCGGCAAAAGTGAGGCCGCCCGGGTTGAGGAACGGGCCAAGAGAGCTGAGGCCGAGAGGGACAATGCTCTGAACGAGATGAACTCCCTGAGGCGACAAGTCACCCAAGCCACCTAGAACCTTAATGAAGCTAAGGAGGCCCTGAACACGCTGAAGGCATCACACGGGCGCTCCATAAGCATCGCCCGAGCTCAGGGGGCAGAATGGCTAGTAGGGTCGGCCGCGTTCCAAGACGCTGTGGCGGTGGCGTCTGCAAACGTGACCACGGAGATCTACAACGAGATCTGTGGAAAGGTGCTGCAACACCGCCCAGATTTCCCCATACGCAAGCTGGTGTTTTTTGACGAGGAGGAGCTCGACGAGCAGGGTAAGAGCCTTGCTCCCCTCGCTGATACCACAGTGCGGCTGAGGTGGGACCTCAATGAGGAGGGAGTAGCCGTTTGGCCTCCCTCAGTCTTAGAGGAGGGGGAGGATCCAATGGGGCTGCCCTCCTTTGACGGATGGGTGGAAGGGGCTCAGGTGGTTGAACAGGAGCCATCGAGCACTCCTCCCAACTCTTAGCCCGCCGTGGTGCCGGCCAGGTCACCCGTCAATGCACCAGCTCCCAAGCCCACAGCCCGGTCTTCTCCAGCCCGCTCCACTCCTCCCGCTGTTGCAGATGCGTCTATGCCCGTCGACCTGACGGATGATTAGATTTAGGATTTTTTCTTTTTGATCTTTTGTATTTTTTGTTTCTTTCCGCAAACAACTGTATCCCAATCTCTCGTACTGAAACTTGTAATTTTTTTTTTTTGAAAAGAAATACAAAATTGGAGATTATATCAAACTGTTTCTCTTTGTTGTATTGCATGTATGGTTTACATTTCCACAAACGAATTCTTTAATAACATATACATTAACTGTAAAATCTTCTAAGATTATGTACATTCCAGATATATGGCAACTGGTGTCCTTGTACATCTGCTACCACATAAGATCCAGGTCGCTTGATTTGAACGACCATATAGGGACCTTCCCAATTAGGAGCAAGCATGCCCATGCATGAATAAGTATTGGTTAATCCAACTTTGCGTAAAACCAGATCGCTGACCTGAAACTGACGAGCTCGAACTCTTTTATTATAAAATTTTGCAACACAACTTTGATGCGCTATGTTCCTTATTCAAGAGATCTCCCTGATCTCTTCCACAACGTCTAGGTTCTCTCTTAAGAGTTGCTCATTGTGATCGTCGTTGTGCCGATCTGCTCTGTCAGATGGCAATCCGATCTCTACAGGGATGATGGCCTCAACTCCATAGGCAAGGCTGAATGGAGTTTCGCCTGTGGCCAAGCTAGGTGTAGTGCGACATGACCAAAGCACTTTATTGAGCTCGTCAACCCAATTAGAATGTGCAGCCAAAACACGCGTCTTGAGACCTCGCAACACGATTTTATTGGCAGACTCGGCTTACCCATTAGATTGTGGAGTATACACAGATGTCAAGGCAAGCTCGATGCCATAGTCGTTACAGAACGACCTCAGTGCCGCGGCTCGGAACTGCGAACCATTGTCTGCGATGATCCTCTTAGGAATACCGAACCTGTACACAGATGACCGAGCTGAGCCACAAATTATATTTGCATATAATGAATCAATGACTTAAGTCACCAAAGAATACCTGCACAATATTGAATTGAACAAGAATTCTTCTATTTTCTTTTCTGTTGTCGTGGACAATGGTTTAGCTTCTATCCATTTGGTGAAGTAATCCACCGCGACCATGAGGTAAATGCAACCTCTTTTGCCTTTCACAAAAGGGCCGAGTAGGTCGACTCCCCATTGAGCAAAAGGCCAGGAAGATGAGAGTGATGAGAGCGATGAGAGCATTTCTCCTGTTTTAACGAAGATACCTATGCTCAGTTTATAAACAAACAAGAAGTTCGCACGAACTTTAGGACGAGCTCAGATACCTGGCATGTGAATATCATCAGCGTTGAACTGGCAGGTCGGGTACTTTTTGACATAATTCTGTGCGTCCTCAACCATAGTAGGCCAGTAATAACCATGCCTCAGGAGTTTCCGAGCTAAAGTTCTGCCACCTATGTGTGTGCCACATACTCCTTCGTGAACTTCTCTCACAGCATATTCAGTTTCATAAGGAGTAAGGCAGCGTAAAAGGGGCATTGAGGCTGCTCGTTTGTAAAGCTGATTATATAACAAAGTGAAATGTGCCGCCCTACGTTTAATCAACTTTGCTGCGGAGTGATCTTTAGGCAGTTCACCACTTCGCAGATACTCTATGAGTGGGGTAGTCCAGCTCGGTGAAGAGGGATCTGTGCTTAACAGCTGACACTCGACTATGAAATCAGTGTAGCTCGGGGCATCGAGCACTTCAATAATTGTTGATCTCTGAGGGTTAAGGTCCTGCGAGGAGGCCAACTTTGACAGCTCGTCAGCTCGGTGGTTATCTGCTCTTGGTATTTTGTCGATTTGGAAAGAGACAAATCCTGACTTCAATCTGTTGACCACAGAAGCATAACAACCAAGCTGGGGATCCCTAATTTCACAGTTGCCATTCACCTGCCGTACAACGAGCTGAGAGTCGCTAAAAACTTGAATGCTCTGTACCTTCAGCTCGGACTCCAATTTCAATCCGTAAATTTGGGCTTTGTATTCTGCAGCATTATTAGTTGTCTGAAACTTGAACCTCAGTGCATGTTCGGATTTAAAGCCATCTAGGCCCACTAACACGGCCCCAGCACCCGATCCTTCAACGTTAGCAGCTCCATCAACATACAAGACCCAGACTGGGTGTTCGGGTGCCTTTTCTTCCACAGTCGCTGAGATGCATTCTACCAGGAAATCTGCCACAGCTTGGCCCTTTATGGTTGTGCGCAGCTGAAATTTGAGGTCATACTCACTCAGCTCGACACTTCATCCGATAAGCCGACCGGAGAGTTTCGGTTTCTGCAATATCTTCCTCAACGGCAGATCAGTATAGACAACAATTTGATGAGATTGGAAGTAAGCTCTCAACTTACGAGCTGTGCAAACCAGGGCAAAAGCAGCCTTTTCTGCCAGTGGGTAGTTCTGCTCGGCGCCTTGTAAAACCTTGCTCACATAGCAAATAGGTTTCTGATTCTTATTCTCTTCCCTGAGTAGGACCGAGCTCACCGCCTCCTCCATAACCCCCAGATACAGGTACAAACTCTCCCTTCCACAAGCTTGGACAACAGGGGTGCTGATGCTAGATATTGTTTGAGCTCGTCAAACGCCTGCTGACATTCATCTGTCCACTGAAAGTTCTCGGGCTCTCTCAGGGCTTTAAAGAAGGGGAGGCATCTTTCTGTCGACCTGGCAATGAACCTATGCAGCGCAGCAACACGACCCGTCAGACGCTGCACATCTTTTACAGTCCTGGGTGGCTCCATCTGCTGAACGGCCTGAACCTTCTCTGGGTTTACTTCAATTCCTTTCTTGGATACCACGTACCCTAGGAATTTTCCTGATTCTACAGCAAATGTGCACTTCAGGGGGTTCAGCTTCATTTGGGCTCGGCGCAAGTTCTGAAAAGTCTCATTCAGGTTGTCTATATGATCCTCAGCTTGCACGCTTGTGACTATCATGTCGTCCACATATACTTCTATGTTCCTGCCGATCTGGAGCTTAAAGATGATTTGCACCAGCTTCTGATATGTTGCGCCAGCATTTTTCAGGCCAAACGGCATCATGACATAGCAGTAGATTGCGTCACCAGCATAAAAAGCTATTTTCTCCTGGTTGTCTAGCAGTAACTGAACTTGGTGATAACCCGAGCTGGCATCAAGAAAGCTCATCCGTTCGTGTCCGGCTGCCCGCTCTACTAGCTTCTCGACATTTGGCAAGGGATGAGGGTCTTTTGGGCACGCCTCATTTAAGTTGGTGAAATCGATACACATCCTCCACTTGCCATTCGGTTTTTTAACTAGCGCAGGGTTAGACACCCACTCAGAGTATTCAACTCTCCTGATGAAGCCTGCTTGTAGCAACTTTTGTATCTCTTCATCTATAGCAGCCTGCTTCTCAGGACCAAAAAGGCGACGTTTCTGCATTACCGGCCTTTTGGTTGGGTCTGTGCTGAGCTTGTGGAATGTCAACTCTACTGGGATGCGAGGCATTTCGTCCGTAGTCCACGCAAACACGTCTTGATTAACCCTCAAAAACTCCAGAAGCTCTGCTCGTTCTTCTTCTGTGAGCTTGGTGCCGATCTTGACTGTTCTTTCCCGCACATCAGGGTTTAAGGGGACTGTTTCTACTGGCTCTACTAGCTCTGCTTCTGTTAGACACCTTCAGGTCGATGCTCAATGTCTGCTATGCTCATGGTCTGTTGACCGGGCTGAGTCGGCTTATTACCTCCAGAAGGGCCTCCCGGGGCTACAGCAAGCTCAACCTTCTTAAATGTATCTTGATAGCAGGCTCTGGCCATCTTTTGATTCCCCTTTAGCACTCCTACCCTCTGAGGAGTTGGGAATTTCATGTAGAGATGGGGTTGTGAGATAACAGCTTTCAGTTCGCACAAAGTAGCTCTTCCTAATATGGCATTAAAAGCTGATTCCATCTTAACAACTAGAAAGTTAACAGAAGCCATCCTAAAGCGCGGTTCTAAGCCCACATATATGGGAAGAGTAATTACTCCCTGAACCGGGACGTGCTGGTTATCAAACCCATATATGGGCCCTTCATACTTCTGTAGCGAGCTCGGATTCAGTTGCATCTTTTGAAAACAGCTCCAATATAAGATATCTGGCGAGCTACCAGTATCGATAAACACCTTGTTGACGTTATGATTGCCTATATGAACCATTGCCACAAAAGGATCTACATGGGGCATCATAACGTCAGGCTCTCATTCTGCTCGTTTGTAATCTGCTAGGCTGAATGTAATAGGCGCATTCTCCCACTCTGCCTCCTCGAATGGCCGCTTCAAAGGTCTGTTCTTGTTGACGGTCATCACCTGTCGGGCATATGCTTTACGGCCTCGAGCGCTTTAGCCTCTAGAGTGCATACCTCCCGAGATCATGTTTATTGTGCCCGAGGTCGGGGGTATCCCAGCATACCCTACCCCCTTCCTATCTTTTTGGTTCTAGGTGGCGATTCTCTATCCTTGGCCTCGCCTATTGAATTGACGTCCCCTGTACGCTCTGCCCTGCTCAGAAGGATATTGACTGTCCTGATACACATCCTGTGTGCCACCGAGCTGATACCTCTGCCCCTGAGGTCGGTCATATCCTTGCACAAAGTGAGTTTGAGATGGTTGCTGGGTATAAGGCTTCTGCACATATCCTTCCAATTTCCCATTCCGAGCTAAGAACTCCAGCTCATCCTTCAAGTGTTGGCAGTCTTCTGTGTTGTGACCATAAGTACAGTGGTAGTCACAATTACTCTTGTCTGCTCTTGGGGAATCATGTAGTGGGGGTGGGGGTCTTCTAATCCAGTGCTGGATTTGTGCCAGGATTTGAGTCCTTGGCAAGGTTAACGAGATGTAGTTGGCATACCTCAGAAAGTCAACGGGCTTCCCCCATTGCTCGTTGACTTTCTGCTTTTTCTTTTGTTCTCTCCTCAGTGGTTGTTCATGGCTTTTGCCCTGCTTATCATCAGCTCGTCGCTTGGACGACTGGAAGTCTTCTGACAGTATGAAGCTAGCCGACCTGTCATTTACTTCGTTCCACGTCTTCGGTGGGTTTTCTAATAGGTCGTCTAGGAACCGACCGGGTTTCAAACCATGCAGCAGAGCAGACAAGCAAATGGTATCAAGGACGTTATCAATGTCTAAAGTTGCCTTGTTGAATTGTTGCATGTAGTCCCTTAGAGATTCCCCCTCTTTCTGATGAACTTGCATCAGCTCGGTCGCTGTACGTTTGATCTCCCTTTGACTCACAAATTTGTTGGAGAAGAGCTTGGCGAGCTGGGAGTATGAGTCTATAGAGTGTCTGGGGAGTTTATGATACCATCTTCTGGCCGTTGACTTTAGTGTCGCTAGGAACACTTTGCACATCATGGCATCATTGGCATTTTTGGATTCTCATGATGGCCTAATAGGTGTGCAAATGTTCATCTGGGTCACCCGAGCCATCATATGTTTCTAGGTGGGGGATTTTGAATCCCTCTTGGTACAGTTCCGTTGTGATGGATAAGTTTAGTGGGGCACTATCCAGATCAAGGGTCTGTTTGTGCGACCTAGGACTTTTCAGCTCGTCAATGGATTTCTGTACGTCCCGTAGCTGCCTTTCAAGGTCTGCATTCTTTCTCATCAGTTCTTCACTATGCTTGGACGAGCTGGGCTCGTTATTTAGTTTCCCACTTCCCCTTGGCTTGGTCTGCACTACTATGTTGCTCAGAGCGGGGGAGTTTCGAGTTGCAACAACCGTAGCTGGCTGTGCATCCCTGTTCAACAAAGGAATCAGGGGGTTATCAGGAATCAGAAGGGCAAGGATTCTACCCATTGCCATTTCGAGAACTCTGGTTCTCTCTTCGAGTTCGGTTGTTCGAGCAGGCTCTATCGACCTTTCAGGTCGTTCTTGTTGTAGATTGCTTGGCCTAAGATATCTTTGCCTTGTTCCTGTTGGAATTTGGAAATGCTCGGGCTGAGTTGCATACCCAGTTGGTGTTCTTTCATCATCATCTGTTCCACTTAATTGATCCTATTCTGCTCCCCCTACAAAAAGGTTTCTCGGCATTGGCCTAAAATCATTCAAGCCGGGCTCAGACAGTTGAGTATCCTCCTGTTCGTCCATTTCATTTCTTGGAGGGCGACTTCCAATAAAGGTACGGACCATTTTGTCTTTCTGCAGGTTAAACTACGCAGCTTCTTGTTCGGTTTCCCACAGACGGCGCCAAATGTTTGGGCAGCTTCGCAGTCCAACACTGTTGGAGTCCTTAGCTACTTCCACACCTGAAAATCCCGAGGATGTTTCCTCGGGGAAAACACTCCAACGCTCAAGTCAGCAATACTCGATATTCTAGAGAGAGATGCTCTCAAGGAGTAATTGCAGAGAGAGAAGCGTAGAGATTAATTACCTTCTCCAGAGGTAGTTGGGGGGGTATTTATAGCCCCAAGTGCTGACATGTATCTGCACGTGTAAGCATCTCATTTGCCCACGTGTTGCTGTTCACGTGGGTATGCTTATACTGGTGTTCCCTCAAATTGGGCCGATGTCCGCCTAGGCCCATTATGTACAGCCCCATTTGGACGTTGGGCCTATTCCAACAAGTGTCTAGGGTCATTTCACTAGGATCGATTGCCTCCCACTTGCTATTTTACCCCTTAATCAAAAAATTGTTATTTTACTCCCTTAATCGTCAGCCAACCTATAGTATGTTGGGTTGAAGGGAACAGAGAGGATAGAAGAAAAAGAGAAAGTTTTTTAGTCAATCGAATTATAGCGTTTTTAAAAACATTATAATTTAATTAGCTAACATTAAATTAAACTCTCTTGTAATATAACCTATGGGATAACTTTTTTTCTAATTAAAATATTAATAAATTGTAAAAATAAATGAAATTTTAGATTTAATTATTAAATAAATGAATGAAATAATTGAAAGTTACAATTGAATTTCATTCACACATTACCTGTATATGCAAGTAAGAAGCTAAGTACAACTAACTTTTTTTCTTTTTTTGCCCAAATCTTTAAGAACTAAAATTGATTTAAAGCATATCTAAAATTTTGTCCTTACCTAATTTTAATCGCAACGAATCAACAAATCCTTTTCAGTCCAAGTCTTCTCTTTAAACAAACCTGCAAAACCCCAAGATTGATTCTCGAGGTAGACACTCTGATATTTAAGTCGGTAATAATCTGGTATATTCTTAAAGAGGAATGGAAAGAAAGCTTAAGGTCGGTTTAAATTATCTTTTGGAAGTAACCCTCAGAGGTATTTTTAGGTCTTAATGAGATACTTATGTGGCTTGCTTAATGAAATAATCGGGATTTGACGTGTCTAAGAGGGCAAAGATCTTGAGAATGGAGGATTAGGTGAGGACATTCTCACTATAATTACCATGCAACTGGGAAGAACTCAACTTAAATCTCGCATCAGTTATTAAGTAACCAAACTCCAGCTTGGGGAATGACTCGAGTTTAATAAACACATAGTACATCTGAGGTCGATGGCCTCAAACCTATCCTTACACTAATTCATAAATATATTTCATTTCAGCTTTATGGGTTCTTCTTCTTATAATTGGATCAATATAAAATTATATTTCCTCACATTAGAAAAAACAAGAATGTTGAAAATATATATCTTGACTTTTTGGCCTTTTTAATTTTTCATTTTGATTTTGGGATAAGTTGGGGAGAAATTTGGAAAATGATGTTTAATGGATTTCTTGAAAGATGAAAACCATGATGGGGTTTTGGAATGTCTGCTAATAGGATTGATAACTTTCTTTTTTTTCTTTTTTCTAGTAAAGCGTGTTTTAGTGTAGGGATTAATTTTATTTAAAATTTGAGAAGTATATGCACTAATGAGAAGTGTGTATATATATATATATATATATATGTTGTTAACAAGTGCATTTAAGGTTTTGTCCCAGTGAAGCTCATTCCATACATAACCACATTATTAGGGATCA
>BPVZ01000122.1:607447-621958 GCA_020521535.1 Rubroshorea leprosula
ATTTTTTTCCTTATAAGTCAATGTGGAAAACACTTGTCATGGTGGTTAATTATATAAAAAATTCTAAATATTAGTTCAATGTAATCCTTTTATATATAGTATATATATATTAACAACTTGTAGGAGTAAATTTTAAAACTGTAATTTAATATTTTGTTAGGTGGAGGGGTTTTAAATATTATATTCTATTGACTTGAAAAAAGAATGACTAAATAAATTAACAAGAAGTGTAATGAAAAAGAATAATGATAATTGGGATTAAAATTTAAAATTAATAATGTTATATAAGTTACATAATTTAAAATATTAAAAATAAATTTTATATTATTTAATAATTACTTTTTTTATTTTTTTTAAATTTATAATATTATATACATTAATTAATTTAATAACATGACTTATTACACCTTATTAATCTTAAATATTTTCGTCTTAAATTTTTACCCACTCTATCATTATTTGTTTTTTTTTTTGTATGGACCACTCGGTATCTAAAAACTCGTTAGATCATTAATTAATTCAAATTCGAGTAGGGTAGAACTCAACAGACAATAAAATATTTCTTCATGAATTTTAACAAAATTATATTCTTAAAACTTAAAATCAAAATTTTTGATTAAACTGAAAGAAATCTTTATCAACTCATTTACCTATCTGTGGTTCCACCCTATCACTACTTATAGTAAAAAAGTTCAGAGATAATCGGACGTGAGATTTTGTTTTGCAATATTCTTGTCCTTTGTGTGTGTGGGAGAAAAGTGAAAGGCAAGCAAGCAAACAAGCAAACAAGCAAACAAGCAATGGCAATGCAGTAGAGTAGAGTAGAGTAGATTAGATTAGATTAGATTTAGCTTAACAAGGATCCACGTTGCCATTGAATCGGACAAGGACTCCACCCAACATTACTTTGTCCACGATCGCCATTAATATTCTGCTGTGCTAAACTTCACCGTAATTGCTATATACCCTCTATTTTTTTTTTATTATTTTATTTTCTCAGTTTATATATCTATGTATATACTCATTATCATTTGTTTGTTTATAATTTCTTCTCTACAAATAATTAGTTAAGTAATTCATTCTAGATAAAAACTGCTACTGTAGTGTATATTTACACTGAACCAGCCAGCAGCTGCTGCATGCAACATGACTTGTGTACATACGTAACTCCACGTCAGTTATAGTATTGGTCACCAGCTCAACACTCTATCTGATAGCCCTATATTTTTTAATTAACCTTATCATCTTTTCGGTCATCTTTATAAATAAACATTATCCAATTAGCACCTGACCCTTGAGGTTTAGTAGCATTAGTCACGGGTGCATTCTCCCCGAGTAAGGTTCAAAATCCACTCCTTGCAAAATATGTTAAAAAAAAACATTATCCAATTAACTAAATGGCCTCTTTTGAATAACATTAGATTTTAGATTAGGATTGTTTATTTTTTATGGATTATACATTCGAACCTCATGGATATCTTTTTCTCTCATTTTTAATTAACTTATAAATAATTGTAATATATTAAAAAAAAAAAAACATTATCCAATTAACCGAGAAACTCCAAATAGGGTAATTGGCTGCTTTCACATGGTGTTTCTCATGGCATTTAAGTTTGAATCCTTCTGATTCCCTCATCCTTTACAATATAACTTTGTTCAAAAAAAATTAAAAACGTTATCCAATGAACCTTTTTCCATGAGACCACTACTAGTTGACTAGTAGTTGTCATTTTTAAGAGATAAATACAACAAAAGGGGCCAGGTGAAGAGAATGTGCAATGCCTTTGCGGCTAGCCATCTCAAAAACATATGTGGCACGTGGAGAACATATATATGGGTGATGCCAAGAGAATACCTCACCTACACGCCGGTGACTCCTCACTAGTCGTCCCCGCCACGTGAAAGAACTTACCTGGCTAAGAGGAGAAGGAGAAATTCTGGTGTATCTCTATAATTTCATTGATATGGTATCTCGGATCAATTTAAAATCATTATTTTAGCCTTTTTTTCTTGAGTGATTGATGATAAGGTGTTAAAAAAACTAAAGTGGTGTTTTTAAGTTAGCTTGGGGATACTACATTAGTAATATCCTAGAGATACGTTAGAATTTTTCAAGAAAAAGGAGTTCAATTTGTGTTTAGTGATACACATTTAACAATGATAATTTAAAAAGAAAATATAAGAAATATATTTTTTATAATTAATTTATATTAAAAATTATAAATATTAATATATATTTTAATATTATTGATATATAAATAATTTTAATTAATTAATTTAATTAAAATTAATATTTAAATTTTTAATAAAATTTAATTAAAAAATATATATTTATTACATTTTTATCTTATATCATAAAAATATAAAATAAAATAAACTCTCAATTATTTAAATCTAAATATTTTTTTGACCAGTAAAAAATTGAAAAATGAGAAAATAGTTACAATATTACTATACTGACAGCTTGAACCCTTGATAAAAAAATCAAAGGTATTGATGCACTTTCATCACGGATAAAACCGTAAATGCATTTAAATCTAAATATTAAAACTTTAAAGCGAACAATTATGCATAAAGATCCTGCTCGAAAAAACGCTTTTACAGGTACGAGATAGAAAATTTCTAATAATAATGCACTTGTTCAACGGATATTATTGCCGTTAACATTCATTGTGAATGGCTCCATAAGATCTCCACTTTAATTCTGCCAGTTGGCCTCTTTTCAGATTAAATAATTCATTACAATTCTCTGGGCTCTCTAATCAGGACATCAAGGGGCAAGATGATTAAGCAAAAGCAATAGCCCATTTATTTAAGACATAGAGCCTATGCTTAGCAAGCGGCCGAGTATTAATTCTGGTTTATGTACTGTTTTTTTTTTTAAGTGCATTATGAATTTTAAAAGAAAGAATAATTTTTTTTAAAAAAATTATTCTTACCTCATTTAAAATTTAAATTTAAAATATTAAATTATTAATCATTAAATTATCTCATTATAGTGGTTTATATACGGCCGTTTATTATCAAAGGACATTCTTAAAAATCAAATTTTGGAATTTTCTTATACCATAACATTATTATGTATTATTGGTGCGGGGTTTTTAGACTTGTACATACTCAATATTATTTCTTAAATTTGGATTAAGGATTACCAAATTTAGGCTTTATAACCAACTTGTTTGACAAAAAGTCTATAAATAGAGTATAAGAGAAGAACTAGGAGTTTTCTGTTTTACAACATGTTGTGGACAGCCTCAGCTTAGATGTAAAATTTCAAGTTGGTGATTCCTGTTTCCCCCAGTATCCATCTTGATATCTGTAAATATGGTACCTGGATGATCTTCTTCATCCCTTTGATATATCAGGCATAACACATGCAATCACTCTCAAGAATCAAATCTGATTCTGCATTCCAGGAACAATCTTCAGGTCCAGCTACTTTGTATGGTTTTATTCAAGCAAAAGCATGATCAGAAAAGCCTTTAGATTTCATCAGGTAACACCACAGTTGATGTGAATTTTGGGAAAAGTTAGATGCAAAGGGCCTGTACAGGTTTATTAACAGGTTTGAAATATCAAGTAAATATCACATCTCCATCTCAAGAGAAATATATATATCACATACCTGCAGGCAATATCTGAACCTGTCAAAGGCCTGCACGATGTCAAATAATCATAATGTAGCCGGATCATCTCATGTTCCAAAGCTAGCACCACCAGAGAAACAAATTGAGAATCAGGCTGGAGATACAGCTGCACAATCCTCAGTGACCTTCATCTACCAAGCTAACATAGCAGATATGAGCCGCAAGGTAACACTTTCATGGTTCAAAAACCCCACCAACCATTACTTTAACTTCATTGTGGAAAACCCTTCCGACGAGAAAAATCCTTACACCTGCAAGATTGATTTAAAGACATGGCAGTTTTGGGGTAAAAAGGGTCTCAAGAATATTAACATAGAAGGCAGACTGGTAGAAGTTTATTGGGATATTAGACAGGCAAAATTTTCAACCAGCCCTGAGCCATCCTCTGACTATTATGTAGCCATTGTTGCTGGAGAAGAGGTGGCTGTGTTGTTAGGAGATTTGAAGGAAGAAGCTTATAAGAGAACCAAGAAAAGACCTCCCTCAATAGAACCTACCTTAAGATGCAAGAAAGAGCACGTGCAAGGGAAAAGATTGTTCTGTACAAGGACAGCATTAGCCGAAGGGGAAAAGGAACATGATATTATGATTGAGAATTCATTATCCGGACATGATGATCCAGAGATGTGGATTAGCATAGACGGGACAGTTGCAATCCGAGTCATGAACCTGCATTGGAGGTTCAGGGGAAATGAGACAGTTCTAGTGAGCAATACACCAATAGAAATTTTCTGGGATGTGCATGATTGGCTATACAGTAGTGCTGGTGATGGTCCAACCCATGGCTTGTTCATTTTCAAGCCAAGCACACCATATTCTGAAACTGATAGGAAGTCTGAAGGTAGAAGATATGACTCACCAAAGGAGAGCCAAAACCAATCCACCTCTGAATTCTGCTATTTTCTTTATGCTTGGAAAACTGAATAGAAGTCCAACTCAACAGCAAACAAGATTATCCCACATGCAACAGACTTCAGAAAATTGTAAGCTTATCAATTTATTAGATATTGATGTAGTATTTCTCATTTTTCATGGACTGTTATGTCCATAGAATTCAAATTAGTTACCTTGATTTCTTTATGTTGGTAGTTGCTTAGAAATTGTGACACTCCAAATCCATAGACATATATATGGAGAGAAGGAATAATTGTGATTATATACATAAGGATCATGACAACTCCAACCACTACTAACAATTTTCGAAGCTAAACATGAAGAGTTGAAAGAGACTAGTGGGAGTTTGCCTAGTCATAATCATCTGTCTTTTCGCTTCCTAGGGAGTGAAAAAGCTTAAGGATGATATTAACATCTAACGTAAAGATTAGGGACACAAAAAGAACAAATATTATCCATCCTAGATATCTTCACGCGCCCATAAGAAGTGTGCCCGTCACGCGTCCTTTTGAGCAAACTTGTGTCCTGTTCTATGGAGTTGCAGACGGGCCAATTTTGATGGTAGAGTCAGTAGAGGCCATGATAAGGAATTGAGTTTGAAAATGGCGATTCTCGCGGCTAGCATCGGATTCAAAGTCTCGTTCGGACTTCAGTTTCGGTTTATGTCTGCTTCCAGCCCCAGGTATGAATTTTCACTGCCATTTTTAGCTTTTATTTCAGTTTCTGTTTGCTTGCCAAGAATGTGAAGGAAAGTGAAAGAAAATTGATGCACTTTTTCTTTTCAATTTTGATTCCCTGATGAAAGAATGAAAAACCCATTTCATAATATTAAGAAAAAGAGGCTAAAATGGTTTGAGTTATTGAAAGATTTTGGCTTTTCGAGAACATTTAGGAAGCCCAGTTCAGTTGACATGTTGTGTGTTTTCTGATGTTAAAGCTTTAATTTTTAGGGCATACAGAAATAGAGCAGTGTTCTGTCTGAAAGGGAAGGACTATAGTTCATCAGGTCCAGTTAGGTATATACCTAAGAAATCTTTGAAGCCTAAGGAGCCAGAAAATTCTCTGCCTTTGAAGAAAAATGACAGCTTAAATTCAAGTGCATTGAAGGGCAGCAGATCGTTGGTTCCAGTAAGGGATAAAACTAAAGAATCTTTGAAATTTACTGAGGCACAAAATTCTTGCTCTTTCGAGGATTTGAGGAAAACTAAGTCTTGTGACAGCTTGGATTCAGCTGCATTCAAGGGTGGTGGGGACTATGGTTCATCACTTCCTGTTAGTTATACTGCTAAGAAATCTTTGAAAGCTAATGAAACAGAAAATTCTCAGTCTTTGAAGGATTTGAGCAAAAGTGATGGTTGTGACAGCATGGGTTTAGGAGCATCCAAAAGCGGGGATTTTCATGTTGCAGTAAGGTTGACACCTTTGGAAGCTAATGAGCCAGAAAATACTCTGCCTTTTAAGGGTTTGACTTTGAAGGAAACTGAGTCTTGTGACAACTTGGATTCAAGTGCATTGGAGAGCATGGACAATAGTTCATCCATTTCAGTTAGGCATAAGAGATATTTGGAAGCTAATGAGCCACAAAATTCCCTGTCTTTGAAGGACTTGATGAAAGTTGAATCTTGCAACGACCTGAGTTTGACTGCTTTGGAGAAAGCGAACAGTTCATCAGTTCCAGCAAGGTATACATTGAATAAATCTTTGGAAGCTAATAAACAAGAAAATTCACAGCCTTTGAAGGATATGGGAGAAAATGAGTTTTGTGACAGCTTGCATTCAAATCAGTTGAAGGGTGGGGACTACAGTTCATCAGTTCCAATCACGAGAACAACTAAGAAATCTTTAAAATCTAATGAACCAGAAAATTCTCCACCTTCGAAGGGTTTGAGGAAATATGAATCTCATAACAGCTTGGATTTGAGTGCAGTGGGCATTAAGGTCATGAACAACGGGCCTGGTGTAGCACGAAGTATTACGTTTCTTGAAAGGTCACATAAACGAAATGCTGTCCACAAGAACAACATATCACATGATAATCAAGGTACTTCATTCCTTCTAACTTGCTTTGAAATGAATTGCTGGCAACAAAGAGAAGAACAAAATAAAGTAAAAAAAAATGAAGAAGAAGAACGTAAATATTAATCCAAATTTTGTTACATCCTAAGCATGTTAAATCTATTGGGATAAAAAGCTCTAGTTAGAGGAGCATAGGCTTCAAAACTTTGAATTTGTACTTTACCAACAAAGAAGTAGTGGGTGTTTTCTTTTATTTTTTTTTATTTTTTTATTTTTTATTGTGCAAGGAAGTGGAGTTACAATATAACTCCAAGTCCCAATAGCAAGCAAATTGTGCTTGGATAAGGGTTTATTTTAGGATGCAATTGAGAACTTCAGTGAATTCATGTTTACATGAATGTATACAAGTTCATATTCTTAAGAAATGATGTATACAAGTTTGTGTAAATCTCTTAATTTGATGGCATTTAAATGGAATCTTTCACAATTTACTATTGAATTTATTCTTGCAATTATTATTATTATTTTTTTTTAGTGACATGATATGTTAAATTGTTCAACAGTCTTAGAGGAAGAAATTGTTGATGATATGGCGGTTATGGGCAATGAAATCATGGAAGAATCAGAGGAGCTTGGTCAGGAGATAATGATCAACCAAGGGAAGGATAGTCTTGAAGAGAAAGTGTTACAAGCTGGTAAGACAATGCAAGATGTTGAAAACTTGGCAGTTAAACTACTTGCCTTAAGGTTAGATAATAGTCTTATTCTTCAGCAGCAAATGCAATTAATGTTTCAGTTTGTAACATTATATTATATGCTTCACTATATTTATTTATTCAACTGTAATTACATTATTTTCCTTCAGAGCATTTACAGCAGTTGAGCTGAGAAAGAAACTGCAAGGAAAGAGATTTCCTCCAAATATTATTGAGGCAGTGGTAAAAAATTTCCAGAGGAGGTATGTAAATTTGAATATCATCTTTCTTTTCAAAAATTTTGTGAGCCAGCACTTTCTGAACCCCCTGTATATTGAAAATGTTATCTGGCAAAATGGTTTGTTGGTGGTGGATGTGTTTCCTTTTTCTTAATTCCTGCTCCTAGTTGTGTGCAACTTGTGAAAAAAAAATAAGTGCCATTCTCTAGATCACCTCTGTGATTTATATTCCCAAAAGAATGTTGGTGAGAAACATGTGCATAGCTAGTAAATTATCTGTTCTTCAAATTCACTTGCATAATCTTTTTTCCGACAAAGTGCTCATCTTATTTTATAATCCATCAATTGGCAACACAAGAGTCGTGGGATTGTTGACATAAGGAGTTGCAGTCTTATTTTCCATAGATTCCCTCATCAAAGATGGATCTTGCAAGTTAGACATAGCCAGAAACTCAGAGTACCTTGAATTAAATTGCATTTCAGAAAACACAAGTTAGGAGTGGGTAGGAATGTAGAACTTTTTCCTGCCAAATGTGGTCCTTGAGGACCTTGCAAAACTTAGAGCAACCCAATCATAAAGGTAACACACTTTTAGATCAGAGACAGTGATAAGATGGTTTGGTATTTAATAATTGATCAATCTATATGCATCTCTTTGGTCCGCATGGGCTGTATTTTACCCTTTGTTTACATTCTATGTCAGATGAGCCGTTAGTCTCTTTGGTGTCTTGTAGGGGGTTGATCAATGATGGCTTGTATGCGGAAGCATTTTCCAGATCTCGATGGTCTTCCTCAAGCTGGGGCCCAAGGCGGATTAAGCAAGTAAGCTGCCATCTTTTTGAAGTTTTTTTTTTTTCTTTCTTTCTTGAGTATTTTCCATATATTTAATGAAGTTATGAGGATGTCTATAGTTAGACCTGATATATCTTAGACTTATCCTTTTTTTTTCCCCTTTTTATTGTAAGCATTAAGTTTTAATCACAAACCTTGATACTCGCCCATCAGAGCATATAAGAGACACAAAAAAGGGGATATAGTTCAGGATATTATTGAGATCTTTAGTAGTTAAATAAAACAAAAGCAATGTAAATTGGAAGCAAAAGAAGAAAGAAAATTAAAAGTACATTTGTTTCCAAATTTTGTAACATGTACCTATGTGATTGAACTTTAATTATTGTTGTATCAGGCATTGTCCAACAAGGGAATAAATAAGGTAGATGCAGATAAGGCAATAAGATTGGTTTTCGAGGATGGCAAATCTAGTGGTGATCAAGAATCTAACATTGGCATGTCGAAACTTTCCATGGATCACCTACTCATTCAGGCGTCAAAACAATGGCTCCGAATTCAAGATGTTCCCAAAGAGACACGTAAATCAAGGATGATTAGATGGCTTCAATACCGTGGTTTTAACTGGGGAGTCATTGGTTTCATATTGAAGAAGTTGGAATCTCAATACCCTCCTTAGTCTTGCATTATGATCTCTCTTTTTACTATCACGCGTGGAAAGCTCTTGTGCATCTAAATGAAAGCCAATGCCCATCACTTCAAATGAAAGTTGTGACGGGATAGGATTCAGCTGCCTTTGGCGTATATTGCTTGGATGAAGCTAGTTGTTGTTGCCAAACTTCATCTTCTGTCGGCATAACTTGTTGCTTTCTGAGGTACTTCTGGAGGGATATATCTAAATTTTAGAATGGTCCAGTAAAGACCACGTACATTGTTTAGAAATTGATTGGATCCACAAATTTCTTTTCACTGAATTTGGAGATATTCCTTTCTATTCATATACTGGCATAGTTATCATCTTACTGATCTGTACTCGCAGAACAAAAATTTACTGCAATTGATATGTGTTTTTATTGTTGTTTCCTCAAGAGCCCCTCAAGTTGTTGGACCAAATAGAGACAACGAAAGGATTCTAGTTTTCACTTTCAAACTATAGAAAACACCAGTATCCAACTGAAGACAGATTGAGGAAGCATCAATCTTCAGAGGGTAAGAGCTGCACTCAAATCAAGTTATCTTCTCCAACAGGAACAGGCCTGTATTATCCTGATCTTGTGGATCTTTATTCTCCTTACATGTGCATCCGAATTCTTTGTGGAACAGTTGTTCTGTTTTATTTCATTTTTGTACATGGTATAATAGTCTTGCTTCTATCATGTGGTGCTGATTAGGACATACAAAGATTCCCTTAAAAACCAAGGTGAAGACCTTTTATTTTGCTGGGAAGTCTTTTTCAGGCAGCACATAGACATGTGGTTGTGAGCAGCATAGGCTGGGACCATTTGTTCTCTCCCTTGTTTTAAGACAGTGGGGAGAGAAAAACAGAGACTTCATTCTCTGGCAATAAATTCTTCCTACATAAATCCCAAGCTACCAATCATTGTTTCAACTTCCACATGGCCTGTAATCCTAACTCCCCAGATATCCCTTGTTGTTTTATAGCTAGTTAAACTAGAAGGTAATTCCTCGTAAATTCTTTAGAGATGCATATGATAGATTTGTAATATATTCTGGTATGTGCAAACTTAGGATCTCACTCTAATAAAAAGAAATCTTTATGTTTTTGTTTTTGTTTTTAACTTCTCTCTTGGATAGAAAATTCTGTTCGTTACATGTGCTTAACAAAATACAATAAGAAAATCTAATACATGAATACCAGAGAAACTCTAAAATTCTTCTTCTGGATTTTGCTATGGATTATACACAAACTATTTAGGCACTCAAATTTTAACCTCTGCCTGAAGATTGGATTGAATCATCAGAGAAAGTATAAGAGCAACTAGATGATCCCTGAGAAACTATAATTCTAGGAGGTGGTGACGGCCAAGGGCTTGACAAGGCTGCTCCTCCTCCTTTTGAGATGTCTGTATCCGGCCTGGTAGCCTCAATACCCCGGATCTCTTTGAGCATTGCCACGACATCTTTCATCGTGGGACGGTCGTCAGCTCGTATGCTGACACACAGAAGTGACACGGCTAATGTCTGCAGCATTTCATGCATTGCAGGATCAGCCCTCCCCCTGAGCTTTGGGTCAAGAATCTCACCTGGATCTCGCTTAGCAGCCATATGGTCCCTAACCCACTGAACCAGGTGTGCACCCCCTGGTAAAGTCGGATCTAATGGGTGCCTCCCTGTTAGAACCTCTAGTATGACCACACCAAAACTGTACACATCACTTTTCTCAGTGATAGGCTGCATTGATGCATGTTCTGCATCAAACACAGCATCAAAGATTGGAAATTTAGTAAAATCATCAAATACATATATAAAAAGAAATTCAAATCATCTATGTTATGTAAACTTGAGATCAACTTAAGGAAAAAGATAGAACATTACCTGGAGCCATGTATCCGTAGGAACCGGCTAAGTGAGGTCTTGGGCTCGCTTTAGAAAATTTGCCTTCACCATTGTCGTTCTTCAATACTCTGGCTAACCCGAAATCCGCAAGATAAGCCTCATAGCGAGGACCTAACAGCACATTCATGGCTTTCACATCTCCATGGAGAATTGCTGGGACACAATCATGGTGCAAGTATGCAAGTGCGTGTGCTACACCTAGCACAACCTCATACCTGCCCTCCCAGTCTGCTCCTCCCTTCCCAGCGCCATGGAGGAGAGAACTCAAGCTCCCATTTGGGTGGTAATCATAGAATAACAGCTTCAGATTCCGGTTTGATCCCCACCCCAGAAGCCGGACAATGTTTCTGTGCCTGATTGAGCCCAATGTTTGGATCTCGGAAGTGAATGGACCAGACTCCTCTGATGACCACATCTTCTTCACTGCTAATGTTACCCCATTGGGAATTGTCACCCTGTAAACAACTCCGGAGCTACCAGTGCCAATCACATTAGCTGAGGTCAGGTTGCGGACAACGTCATCAATTGAGAAATCCAGCTTCTGATACAAAGTCACTTCCCAGTTATCATCTTCCCGTAGGCCATTGTTAGCTATCCGAGCTCGAACCAACATGTATATTGCAAGTAGTACTAGAACTGCACTAGCACTAACCAGTATGGACATCACTAGCTTCATAGCCTGTTTACCGTGCTCACTGGGGCTGATGCTGTCTCCCGGAGTTGCAACCGCACCGGAGATGTAAAGGCCTTGGTTTGATTCAAAGTCACTTAGAGGGAGCTTTCTGAAAAATGGGGTATTGGGGAGTTGACCAGACAAGTTATTGAATGAGACATTGAGGGTTATAAGGTTTTGTAGGCTTGCAAGGACATCTAAATTCCCAGTAAGCTTGTTGTGGGAGAGATCAAGGACTCCTAGCTGGCTAAGGTTGGAGAACTCCGGTGGGACCTCACCGGAAAAGTGGTTGCAGCTTAGGTTGAGAGAGATTGCTAGCGCTGAAATTTGTCCGAGTTCCTTTGGAATTTCACCAAAGAAGCCGTTGGCACCTAAGTTTAACAGCTGCAGTTTACTGCAGGACAATATCTCCGCCGGAATTCCACCGGAAATTTGATTCTTCCCCAAGTTAAGCTTGGTCAGTTCAGTTAATGAACCAATGGTACGAGTCAGTGGACCTGAAAGCCTGTTGTCTGAAACATCTAAGAATTGAAGGCTTTTGGGCATATTCTCAGGTATAGAGCCAGTGATCCCATTTGAGTGGACATCAAGAAACTCAAGGTTTTGGCATCCAGAAATTGAAGGAGGAATTCCCCCAACAAGGCGATTCTGGCCCAAATCAACAAAATTCAAGCTCTTCAATTTTCCTATCTCTGATGGAATAGTTCCTGCTAGCCTATTTCCATTCAGTCTCAACCTATACAGATTTGTGCAGTTTCCTATATCTGGAGGTATAAATCCAGATAGATCATTGGAAAGAAGCAACAACTTGGTGAGATTTCTCAACCCAAAAATCTCTTTAGGTATTGAACCATAGAGGCTATTGTAGGATAAATCTAGTGCCTGGAGTTCCTGGCACTCAGAAAGGCTGTCTGGGATATTGCCTGTTAGCTTATTCTGCCAGGCAAAGAATAGAGTCAGGCTCTTTAGGTTGCCTATAAGGGGAGGAATCTCACCGGAAATGGCATTGTTGTCAATTTCAAGATGAATCAGCTCGGTGCAGCTTGAGATTTCAGAAGGAATTGTACCTGATAGCTGGTTGACACTCAGCTGGAGTTCTTGAAGCTTCAAAAGGTTCCCAAAACTTCTTGGGATGCTTCCTGTGAGAAGATTCTCTGATAAGTCCATGACTGTCAACTCAGTGCAGCTTCCAAGCTCATCTGGGATGGTTCCCACCAAGCTGTTTTGCCACAGAAGCAAACTCTGCAGCTTCCGGAGCTCACCAATTCTGCGGGGGATTGGACTGGAGATGGAATTCTGATACAAATACAGATTCTGCAGCTCACTGCAGTTTCCAATCTCTTCTGGAATAGCACCAGACAGCAATGATGTGTAGATAGCAATAGTCTGAACTCTCCTCAGCGTTCCAATTGATGAAGGAAGGCTTCCAGAAATGCTGGTTTCAGCAAGGCCTAACATAACCAGCCTGGTGCAGTTTCCTATCTCCCTAGGTAGCTCACCCTTCAGGTCTTTGTTCCCTCCTGCTCTGAAAACCTCCAGCTTCCTCAATTTTCCAATGCTCTGTGGAATTTCACCACTGAGCTGATTGTCATAGAGTGTTAAATTAACAAGATTGGAGAGATTTCCTATTTCAGCTGGAATTTCACTTTCAAGGAAGTTTGTGTTGAGAGCTAAACTCTGCAGCTTCCAAAGCTTGCAAATTTCCGTAGGTATCCCACCTGAGAGAGAGTTGTCACTGAGATCAATCAAAGTAAGCTCCTGATAATCACCAAATTCTTTAGGAATTGTCCCTGTGAAATTGTTTGATGAAAGAATAAGGGTCTTCAAGGACTTGAGGGGCTGAAAATCTGAAGGCAGTGAGCCTTGCAAATCCACTCCCTTTAAGCTTATCTCCTCCACTTCCCCATTTGTATTGCAGTGAATCCCATACCACTTGCATGGACTTTGGTCCAGTGAATTCCATGATCTTAACACATCTGTGGAGCCGTTTAGACTGTTCTTCCATGCTAACAAAGCTTGGCCTTCTTCATCAATGGCAAAACAAGTGTAGAACACAAGTAAGTTTAATGAAAGAAGCAAAGTGAGGGACAAGATATTGGGAGAAAGATGGAGATTCCTTAGAGTTGCAGGCATTGCTTAGGCTTGGAAATGATCAGAACAGTTGATTTGTTTTGGGATTGTAGAGGGTGGAACCCCATGTTTTGTTTATAGAACAAAAGCAGGCAGATCTGGATCCAATTTCAGCTTCATAATTTTTTTTTCTATTTATTATTATAATTATTATTATTCTAAGCTATACATGTTCTTAATTAAGACATGGTGATGCAGATGTTATGTAACTGAAGTTTTCATATTAAAATACTATACAGATCTTTTACAGTCTGTTATCCTAAAAAAGAAGACATTTCTCTCTTTGTTAATTTTTTGCTTACTGTCAGCAAAGATAATGGTATTCTCAATTTAAAATTACATATCAAGAAATTCTTTGTTTCTGAGTTTTGACAGTGATGTAATATGGGCCTGTTTCTTTCCTTCTTTTCTGTCATTTTGTCAGTCTAATGATTTCCCAAAAATTTTTTCTAGACTTTGATAAAATGGCTGCATGGTGGTTTTGCAATAGGAGTAGAGAGGATATTTCATGTGATGTTTGTTAACAAAGCAATCCCAAAATGTGGTCCATGAAATATTTCTGTGGCCACCATTGCTGAACGAACCATGTGTTTGTTGCCAGTAAGTCTTTCAATAATTTAAGCAGCTAAAGTACACAATGTTTTATCTGAACCTTCAGGCTTACTCTTCATCAAGTCAACAGGCCAGAGAAATTCCATCACCAAAAAGTCAACAGGTAGAAATTTGTTTATCATATAGTATTTACAGTACATTTGGGTGAAATTTTGGGATTTTTTGCACTGTTTATCTTGTAGAAGGCAAAGTCGGATCTTTGAACTCTCCTTGAAAAAATCAAAAAAAAAAAAAAAAAT
>BPVZ01000123.1:42713-53491 GCA_020521535.1 Rubroshorea leprosula
TTAATTGGAAAAAAAAGAGTCAATCTTTTTAATTTTTATAAGATTTGTTATTATTTATTTAATAATTATCATTATTTTAATGTTTTTAATTTAAACCATGTAAAGTACCTTTATTTGGGTTATAATGGGTTTAGGTTAATAGTTGAAAAAAAAAAAGATTGTTACTCATTCAAAAGGTTTTTTAATTTTGTTCTTAATTACATTAATATTTTTTATAAAAATATATTTATAGCGATAAATCTGAAATGGTACATAAAAAATTTCGATATCGGATATATACTGTTCCAATAATAAAATCGATACGTATACCGGTACGGTATTGACTCCTTTGGATATTTTCATTCATGAACAACTACTATAAAGTTAATCCTACCTGTCATGGCCAGGAAAGTAATTGGAGCAAGATACTACAATCTAGACAAAAGTTTTCCCATTGAGGAGGACCCAACCCCAGCTGACTACATGGGCCACGGGACCCATACTTCCTCCACCGCTGCCGGCGTATCCATCCACGATGCCAGCCTTTACGGGATAGCCAAAGGCACTGCTCGTGGCGGTGTGCCATCAGCACGTATAGCAATGTACAAGGTCTGCTGGAGTGGCGGCTGCACTGACATGGACATTCTGGCCGGTTTCGACGACGCTATCCATGATGGTGTGGACTTGATATCCGTCTCCATAGGCGGGCCCTCCAGAGACTTTTTTGAGGACCCAATAGCCATTGGAGCCTTCCATGCCATGAAAAAGAGGATTTTGACGTCGTGCTCGGCTGGAAATGGAGGTCCTGATTTGTTTTCGGTGGAAAATGTGGCACCATGGGTCCTCACCGTTGGGGCCAGCAGCATGGACAGGGACTTTCGTGTGGATATTCAGCTTGGAAATGGCATTAAAATTGCGGTAACTTCTCAGTCCTTTTTTTAAGAATTATTTTATATGCATATGAAAAGGTGCTTTGGGCTTATCAAAAAAAGAAAGAAAAAAAAAAGGAGTATTTTACTTTTATTATTTAAATTATAAAATATTAATTATTGAATTAAGTGAAAGTTTTCATTTAATAATTAGTATTTTATAACTTAAAAAACTAGATTCTATTTATAAATATATTGCTGTTTTTAAAACGCAAAACGAAGAAGATGATGGCACTGGTAAATTTGATGCAGGGCAATGGAATTAACACATATTCAACGAAGAAAAAGATGTACCCTATAACAAGCGGAACCCTTGCAGGAAATCTTACTGGAAACAGCACCTATTATACAGGAAATACCAGGTATTTTTACAAGACTTTTTAGAGTTAGTTGTCACTCAATAACCTTGATTTTAAGTCGAGATTTAAGAGTTCAAACTTTTACCACGCTAACTAACTTCCAATACAGTGCTTGCGACCATGGAACTCTAAGCCAAGATAAGGTGAAAGGGAGAATTATGTACTGCCTAGGGAATAGTGGGCAGGACTCTACAATCAAACAATTGGATGGAGTTGGAGCCATCATGTCTGTTACCGAGTTATTAGATGTTTATTACATCACTCTTCTCCCTGGTTCCCTTGTTGTTGTCAATGATGGAAATAAGATTGATCGCTACATTAATTCCACCAAGTAAGTCCAGTTTTTCAAAATTTTTCTCTATCCTTCAAAATTCAAGGAAGCCACATATGATGGTTCTTCCCTGTATGGATTTTTTTTTAAAAAATCAGTCTGAATTGAAAATAACTAAAATATTCACGAGTCGTATTTTAGTGAAAGCTTTATCGTGATGATGATTGGATACAGGAATCCTAAAGCTATGATAGATAGGTCAAGATCTGTGAATATGACTGCTCCTTTTGTGGCTTCTTTCTCAGCCAGAGGACCTCAAATGATAAACCACAACATCCTCAAGGTAGAAACCATATTCTTCTTTTGCTTATTTTCCCATTATTCAGCTGAGAGTTTTGGTGCTGGGTGCAGCCAGATGTTGTGGCACCGGGACTCAACATATTGGCGGCATACACAACATTGACATCGTTAACTGGGGACCCAAGTGACAATCGCCGTCCCGGATACAATATCATTTCAGGAACGTCCATGTCTAACCCTCATGCTATAGCTGCTGCTGCCTATGTTAAATCCTTCCACCCTGACTGGTCGCCAGCCGCCATCAAGTCTGCTCTCATGACAACCGGTATATAATGTCAACAGAAGTCACTAAACTTTAGAGTGTATAACA
Source organism: Rubroshorea leprosula (assembly GCA_020521535.1). Taxonomy (NCBI): domain Eukaryota; kingdom Viridiplantae; phylum Streptophyta; class Magnoliopsida; order Malvales; family Dipterocarpaceae; genus Rubroshorea; species Rubroshorea leprosula. The sequence goes on from BPVZ01000123.1 coordinate 44,922, forward strand.
TTTGCGTCACTGAGCTTTTATGAATCTGGCATTCTCATAAATTTCTTTCACCAGCAACACCGATGAAGACCAAAGACAAAACCGGCAAGCTCGGGTCAGGTGCCGGGCAGATAAACCCGGTAAGAGCAGTGCACCCTGGTCTCATCTATGATATCTCCTTCAGCTCCTACATTCGTTTCCTGTGCAAGGAAGGCTACAATAGCACAGCCCTGAACAAGCTCATCGGAGACAAGGGCCACAGCTGCTCAAGCTTTAAACCTGTTCATGGCACTGATGGGCTCAACTATCCCTCCATGCACACCCGAATCAACAGCACACAAACCAGATTTTCGGCAATTTTTTACCGTACTGTTACTGAAGTTGGAACTGGGAGTTCTAGCTACAAGGCCATTGTCAGGGCGTCAAAAGGTCTTAGCATTGAGGTTGTCCCGAGGACGTTGAATTTCAGCCGGTTGCATGAAAAGAAGTCGTTCAAGGTTATAGTTAAGGGTAATTCAGCAGAGGCTGGACCCTGGTCTCGCTCAGGAGCACTAGTGTGGAGTGATGGCAAACATAGCGTTAAAAGCTCTATTCTTATATATAAATTTTCAGAGTTGATTTGATACTTAACTAACCATTTTGTTGTATCAGAATCAATTTTCTTTTATATATAAAAGACGTCAAAAGAAACAGAGAAAAGTTCTCCCTTCTCTCTCTTCCCTTCTCACCCATCTCCAATTCCCCCCCCTAAGATACATTCCCATAATCCTTTCCGCCCATCTGCTGCCTATCTCAGACTTAGAAGTTAAAATTTCCAGTAAGTTTTCTGCTAAACAGTTGGGCTATCCTCTAAGTCTAGGAGACATCAGGATTTCCTTGTGGGCCAATATGGTGGCAAACCTCGTATTTATAAAGACATGGAACAACAGAAGCGAGAGATAACCATCTTAATTATATCTTAAATCATGAGACAAATTTTGGTCTCTAACACAAGTTACAAAATCACTAAAAGAAGGGAAGAAACAGGACCTGAAAAGACAGTAACACCTTATAGTTGCTTCAGGCATGTTGAATCTGCAAGAGGGGTAAAACCTTGCAGTTCTAAGTTACAGAACGTTAGTAACATTTGCAAGCAATGCCAACTCTGACTGCCCTGTTCTAAGTTAAAAGCCCATTGAAGAAAGGACAGCATACTCATCTACTATGAGATACCTTGCCGCTAAAGAAAAAAAATGTATGAGGGAGGGGCAGTGTTTATTCTGATTCTTTCATCCAAGCCCTGAAGTAGTTAGGCTCAATCAAAGAATAAACAGGATATCAGAATTTTCTGCCCTTTCAATGAACACCTTCCCTCCCCTTGTTCCAACCCAAAAAAATAATAATAAGAGAAAAGAAAGAGAGACCAGAAGAAAAGCCTCAGACCTTGACAATTAATCTGAGGAGTGAGGAATGCAGCCAACAAAGCAGTTCCTATAAGGCCTTCTGTGAACTAGAATATATAAACTCAACATTGCATCCGGCATTGCTTACCATGGAGGTTCTTTAGCTTCGTAAGTTCTTTCCTCCTCTTTCTTGCCTCAGCTGCAGCTACTGCCTCCGGTTCTTTTTTACTTGCATAATTCACTGGTTCTTGATTATTCACTGTTGAAGGATTCAAAGTGTGACTTGCCCTTAGAGAAGAAGCCTCAACATTAGAAATGTAATCTGACAGATTCTCTTGTTTAACAACAAATGTTGCCCCTGAAGAAGTTACAGGTGTAGGAACTAGGACATTTTCTTTAGGGTGGACTACTGCGCACTGCCCACCTCCATCTGAAGGAAACTTGACTGGAGTAATATTCTGATCATTAAGTCTGGCTTCTTCTATTGACCCATAAGCATCCTTCTCAACTTTTATATCAATAGAGCAATTATGATTCTCCCTATATGCTACAGTTTTTGTAGAAGAACTAGCACTGAATCGATTACTTACAGATGTTTCATCTTGTAAGTCATTCACATGACAGGATGGTTGAGGATGAAATCCATTCCCATGATCAGGAAGAGGAAAGAACCAAGGGCAAGGGACTAAGTAAAATGGACTCTTGGAGCCATTGACATTTGTGGAGTTTCCTGGGTCTTGAGATGGATCAAGCTTTCCAGAAGCAGGCATGGGAACATTTGGTGGAACAATGATGGCAGTTTGGGGCTGATGCGGCGTCTGAAGTTGGTTAGAAGACTGAGCCATTGAAGGCCAGCAAAATGGGGGAAAAGGATGTTGGTTGTAGAAGAAGAATGGACAGTTTGTAGATGGAGGAGCAGACATCTGAGGATGCACTGACCTAATTTCTCCAGGAACTTCTCCCTCCTCAGCTTTTATAGCCTTAGCCATCTGCAGTTAAGGATAGCATGTCAAATTGGGAGAAGACACTTTAAAGATCAATTGTTCATCAGAGTAACCTTACCTCTGCCTTTAGATATTTATTTGTGCTCTCCAAAGACTGATACTCATTAAATGCCAACTCCTTTTCCTACTCAGTTTAAATGACATTAAAAGGAATAAGCTAAGATGGGACATTAAGACAAGTTCAAGAACAACTCTAACCATAGAAGGGGTAGTACTAGGGCCAAAAATAAAAATAACAACAACAATAACATAAAGCCATGCCAGACAGGAAAAGAAAGGAAAAGAAAGAGGGCTTTGGGTAAGATTTTATGGTTACCCTTTTCAAACGTTCGTTCTCCTGTGCTAAATCAGTGGCTTTTCGCATCAACTCCTCACAGAGAACCTGGATTAGAGTACAAAGTCAGAACAATAGTAAAACCAAATTACAGTGAAATAGAAAATTGTATATACAATTCAATGTGAGAAAATTCTTTCTTAAAATTTGACACTCAAACTTGTGAATTTTCTAAACAAGTGAGACCTCTTCTATAACACATTTTGATCTAAGTGTTTGAGCCTAACGTAAGCCTCCATGTTGGAGGTCTCAAGTTTGAACCTTGAGAAGGGTAGGGAGGGGTTTGGGAAAGAGGAGGGCTATATCCTATCATATAGCCCATCATCAAATGTAACAAAAACAAAAAGTAACACATAATGACTACAGCAGCAAACACCAAAAACTGAACCCTTGTGGAAATTAAAAGCATCAACATTTGGCACTTATTGATCTAAGTGCTGTAAGCCTAAAATTTAATCAGTCTACTGACATTTCAATGAAATAGTTAAGTCCAATGCAGGTGGATCCAGGCACATGTGTAGGCCATGGATGCAGATCTAGCTTAGTTTCTTACTTAATCCAAGAAGTCAATGATACAGCTTACTTCCTTTGGAAGTGCATACTTCAAGTGGGTTGCCATCCACAGCTCGAAGGAGCAATTAATGGGATGACAGAAGAATAAGTTATTCCCCTTATTGCTACAATGTAGGATACTAAAATAAAATTATGATATGCATTTATCCATCAAAATAAGTGTAGTGAAAAGAGGATATTCTCAGTAGAGCAAGTAGATAAGGATGTGATTTTTCCTAAATTCCCTTCCTTAGACAATCCTATTTAGGGAAACAATATTCTTAGATGGTGAAATAAGAAAAAGACTAAAATTAATAAACAGAAACCAGGATTAGATTGACCAAACACAGCTTACCTGCCTTCTGCGAATTGTTTGCCTAGCTGACTCCCTATTTGCCAATATTCTACGTAATCTTCGCTCTTCTTTCTCAGCCTGTTCAGAAAAGCTTTAGTTTAAAATAAAGAACATAATAGAACAAAACAGTGAAGGAATAAGTTTTCTACCTCAGTTAAATTCAGTCTTGACCTTCCCACACCAGTAGATTTATGACTTGATGCACACCTAGGACTTGGTTTAAGTGATACAGTATTCTGCTCAGCCTTTATTGATTCTATAAACACATTGCTTATCACAACCTGCTGCTCAAGCTGATCTGCTTTCGCTTGATCCTGATACAAACAAAAATATTTTTCAAGTCCCACATAAAATAGTGCAATTTGGTGACAGCTCGGTATAATATAAAAGTTCATTAAGATATAACTACTTTGGGAAATTACATTAACACATGTGATTATTACTCTCGTCATTCAACAGAAAAGAAAAGGGTGACATATAAGTGCCACATCTTAGAAGTTAAAAGATGGAATCATGGAAGAGTCAATTTAGTTGAGATCACAGATTGCACATTTTATGGTAAACATTCAGATAGGCAAGATCATGAAATGTCCCATAATAATGGTTTTGCAGAAAGTGCTCCGCAATGGTGGGTATTGAGCCACTGCCTAGCGCCTAGGTGAGTTGCTAGACAGACTAGGTGTCTCTCTCCCGTTTCTATTTTTATAGTTTCAAAAATGACAAAGAAAAAATGAAAAAATAAATAAAAATGTCACTATTAATATATCCTAGTGTTTAAAAGTGTTGCAAAAATGGACTGGGCTGATTTATTAGGAATAAAAACATCTCATATTGGCTAAAAATGCTGCAAAAAGGCATTACGTGCATGATTTTTACAACAGTGCATATAAGGAGATGTGAAAATAGAACGGCAAAGCAAATGAAGTTCCAATAGCAATCTCTTTTGGTTTAAATTTATGCTCTTCCTTACTAGGTTCGACTTCAAATCAGTATATACTTTTAACGGAGTTGATTCACACAATATTTTCTTAAAATGAAATCATACTTTTCTAGGCAACAGTTATTACAATTGGCATCTCATGAGCAAAAAAGAGCCAATCATAATTACTATCACTTGATGGTAAGATTTCATTTTAAGAAAACACTGCATTTGATTCATTTTCCTATTTTTAATTTCACAACCAAGATGAATTTCTTAACCACATTATCACCAGCTGAAATAAAGATTTCAATTTCTACTTCTCTTGGTTTGTCTACTGTGTTTAATATAAAAAACCCAGAAATAAAAACCAAATTACCATACAAGAAGGTGTAAGATAAAGTCCCTTACAAACCTTGAAGGTCAGTATATCATTTTTTTAGCTTTTTGTTGGTAACCTTTATGCTAACCTTTATGCTAAAAATAGCATCAACATGTTTAACAACTTTTGTAGGGAATAATATGATTAGAAAGTTGTTGGGACAGCTTTATTTCTTATTAAAGTTAATTGCCCATACAACAATATCTTTTAAGCAATCAACTTATAGGCTGCTCCAATGTTGCTTTTCTCTGGTTGCACCATAACTCACCAAACATTATTATACACAGATAATTACTTTAAAAAAAAATTGAAAAAAAAAGGAGAAAAACAGGAAAAAAAAAAAAAGATCCTTCTTTTCTAAGAACAAACCTAATGGGAAGCAATCCAGTGTACTTTAACTAAATTCTACACTACTGTTTTCTAAACAAATAGAAAACGGAAATTTCTGGAAAATATAAATTTTTTTTTCATTTTTTTATACTAATTTTGCAATTTTATTTACCAATTCCGGGTGAACACGTTTCAAAACCAGGAAGGAAAAAAAAAATTCTTTAAAATTAAGAAAAACAAACACATTGAAAATATACGAGAATGTGAAACTGATTCCACCGGTTAATACCTCCTCGGTGGGATCTGAAGCCGTTCGGAAGGGGTCGGCCGGGTTGAAACCCGGGTCAGAAGGCGGCGACTCGCTCTTGACTCGCTTTCTGAGTCGTTTGCCTTTACTACCCCATTTGGCGGCGGAATCCGCGGCGGTCTCTCGCATCGCCAAATGCGCCAAGCCAGCCAACGCCTCCGCAGCCTCAAGCTCCAGCCGATCCGCCGCTTTCTCCGCCGAGGAACGCTGAGACAAACCCGAAGAACTCGAAACGAAACCTCTCTCCAAATCCATAACTAACTCCACCAAAAAAAAAAGGAGAAGAAGAAAAAAAAAAACCCGGAGAAACAAAATCCCAAGAAAAAAGAAAGAAAAAGCGTAACTTTCTTCAGAGAAAAGAAAAGGGGGTTCAAGAGGTTTGAATTGAAGCGAAGAGAGAGAGGAACAGGGAGGAGAAAATTGCTACTGGTTCGAGGGGAAAAGCCCACAGTTGGCGAGGGAGTGACACGTGTCGTGCCAGCTCAGGGTTCGACATCTATGCTAAGTTCCATCGTCGCCCCCATGTATCTGTGATTGCCACGTTTCAAAATTCTGCCACGTAGGCTATCCGGCGCTCGTGCCAGATCGGCACGTGCGGAGGCGGGACTCGAGGACACTTGGGCTTGGGTTTTAAGTACCACGTGGGATTTTGCGGTTCCCTCTATCCCTTGTTTTTGGGGTTACGTGGAAAAGGAAGGGTCACTGTGGGGAAAGAAATTGAATTGACCGTTCCGCCCTTTGTTTTTAATTTTTTAAGGTGAAATGCCAAATTTTGGGTTCTAAATTTTTATTATTTTTTATATTTTTTTCCTTAAATTATAAAAAATATATTTTTTACTCTTTTTGTTAATTTCTTTATTAAGTCTAAAAATAGTTATATTTGTAGTCTTAAAATTTATGTAAATTTTTAATCTAAATTTAAGAATTAAAAATACATTTAACTAGCTTTAACATATTAATTGATAAAAGAATTAAAAAATATATTTTTACAATTTAAAAATTAAGAAAAATACATATCAATCTTGAATTTTAAAATAAACTAAAATTTTAATATTAAATTATGTTTTTTATTTAATTAAAATAAAATTTTAAATTTTAAAAATTATCTTATTAAATACTGATATTTAAGTTTCAAAATTATTTATATAAAATATTTGGATCTGATATTTAATTTTTAGATATAAGTTGAAATTTTAATTATTTTTGAAAATTAAAATAAGTATGCATTAATTTTTTAAAAATTAAAAAATATTAAAAAAAATAATTTATAAATTAAAATTTTAAAACTATAATCGATAATTAACCAATTTTAAGGCCTGGTGTGGGAGGTGAGTAGGGGTTATGGGATTACAGGTGGAAGGAAGTAAAAGTACATTTGGAGGATTACAGCTGTGTACGTATGGCCCCAACTGCTGGTTACTCAGTCACCTTCTTTGACCCAGAAAGATATTATTGTCTTAACTGTGTACCAAATATGCATCACCTTTTAATTCTTTTATTTATAAGTAATTATTAGTATAGAAGAAATTGCTTTCAACTACTCAAAACTGTTGTCATGGCACTTTCACAAACTTACAATATGGGATATTTTTGAATTATTACCTTCACTGTAAACATTTATTTTTTGTAGGATATAAATTATAAAGGAATATAGAACAAGTTGGTAATATTATAAATGAATTGGGTTATTTGATTCAAAATTTAAATTTAATTTTAAAAAATTTAGTTGACTTAAAACTAAACTCAACTTGACTCATTTTAATTGTATTAAAAATATTTATATTAAAATATTTTTATTTTTATTTTAAATTAAATTTAAATAATCAATTTTTTTTTTAAACAGCTAAAAAAACTTTTTTATTTTTAAAGTACAAGGGATGCTTTTATCAATCTACATTCATTTTCTCTTTAATTTTGACAATATCAAGCACCTATTTGGATCTTGGCACCAATCAATAAATGAAAATTTCCAATCATTTTTGTTCCCACTAATCCACAAATAAGATCTCCCCCGAACTAATTCCAATCCATCCTCCACGTTAGCTTGCTTATCATTGAAAACTGCATCATTTCTTGCTAATGATATAGTCCATGTCACTGCAAACCATATCACTAGCCAGCTCATCCTTGCATTTGTTACACCACTATGCTGTACAAAAGCTGCTTTACAGTCTTGATGCATTACATGAGATACTCCCCACCATTTGGTACATTTCATCCATAAAGAATAGGCAAAGTCACATTCTAGCATAAGATGATTAGTGTCCTCATTATATTTTCTGCAAAGCCCACATTTGTCTTCTTCCCCATTTTTAATGATGTTCTCTTTTATCAGGTTTATTTTGCAAGGGATTCTGTATTGGAGGACCAGCCAAGTGAATGCACATACCTTGATAGGAATTGTAGGATTCCAGCACTTCTTTAATAGTTTTCTGCCTTCCAAAGCCTTGTCCCTTGCTAACAAAGCATAGGCAGATTTCACGTTGTAGTTGCCCCCTTTGTCATGTGCCCATCGCCAGTTGTCCTTCACTCCTCTTCTTAGTTGTATTCCCTGTATAATTTCCATGAGCTCCATGACCTGCTCTACCTGCCTAATTAACCAGCAAACGTCTTCTCCAATTTAAGCACCATCTCCATGGATCACCCTTCCAATGGCCCATTTCATTGATTGTGCATCCTTTACCTTCCCCTAATCAATTGGGTTCAAGTTTTTTTTTATTTTTTAAGTTTAATATATTTAAACTTGTTAAAAACTTAAATTTCACTCAATTTGACTTATTATTGTAGTATAAGGTTAAATTCAAATTATATGAAACTTAATTCATTTATAGTCATATTTTGATTATATTATTATTAGTTTGTTTAGCTCAAAAAAACCTAAAAGAAAGTTTTAAATTTTTCCGTACAATCAAATTGAGACATTAGATGAATATTTTTCATTTTCTTCCTCTTCATTTCTTTCCAAATAAGCTCCCCTGAGTACAATGTACAATGTCAATAAACCCAAAAAAAAAAAAAAAAAAAAA
>BPVZ01000123.1:146048-160857 GCA_020521535.1 Rubroshorea leprosula
ATTATTATTATTATTTTGGCCAAAATTATGCAAGAATACCCATCGGAAACAATAAAATTGGAAAAATTCCAGCCCAGACAGATCGGGCATCTCATATAAACTCTCTGTTGAGGCACCAAAAAATAACAAATTAAATTACACCTAATTGGATTTTTTTAGACATAAACTTGTGCAAGCGTGATGACTTAAAATTTATAATTTTATTAAGGCGTGAATATGAAGAAAAGGAAAATTTTGAGAAAAATGAACAATGATCATGGAGATGGGTTGAAAATGAGAAAATGCTTTTGTATTGTTTTGTTGTTTAATCCTGTATTCGTCAATGCCTTAACCTTCAATTGCCATATAATAAAAAATTGATGAACGAGTGGGTATCCAACAAGAAATATTAATTAATTGGGAATCCAAGAGGAGAAGTAAGTGCCAACCTTTCGGTGTAAAAAAAAATATATATATATATATATATTATAGATTTCCCGACAGATTAATTTATCATCTCCCATTAAACTTACTATTTTCCTAATTTTGTATCTTTGAGCATATATTAATAGTATATTTATATATTTTTTGTAATTAATTTGTATAAAAGATATAAATGTTAATTTTACTTTAATTAGTTAACTAATTATATATAAAAATAGTGCTAAAATTAAAATTAATTTTTGTATTTTTTAATATAAATTAATTAAAAAATAATATATTCATTACATTTTAATTTGTGCCTTTAAAATATATGTCAAACAAACTTTTATAATTTAAAAGCAAACAATTTTAATGGATCCCTTCTAAGATGTGTTTTGCTTTGAGAAGAAGAAAGAAATGACCATTTTTTCTATTTGGTATAAAAAAACAATTTAGAAGGGAAAAAAAGAGAGGAAGAAAGTCTTTCATTTTATTTTTAAAGTATGTTATTTTATAATTTATATGGTAATAAATTATAGAATATAAATTATTAAATAAAAAAATTTGTAATATTAAGAGATGCACTTCTAATTTAGATATTTTTATTTTATAATTTAATATATTTTAAATTATAAAAATAATTTTTAGTTATTTTTTATTTCTAATTTCTTTATTTATTTAAGTAAAGAGAAAAAAAATCATATTTTTTTTTATTTTTCTCTCTTTCATTTTTTTCAAACCCCATTTCTTTCTTTCAAATCAAATATACCCCTAATATTATTTTTTTGACATAATATACCCCTAATATTATGAATGTAAAGATTTATTAAATACCAACAAATGAAACAATTTATCGATATCACCTATTGTAATATTAATAATTGTAATATCAATTATCTGTTGGTTTAAGTAGAATAAATTTAATTTTTTTAAATAATATTTTAAATTTAAATTTTATAAATAAAAAAATAAAAATTATAAAAACTTCTTCTTAATGAATTTAATTTAATTTGATTTCACATTAATCAAAATTTAATATAATTACAAATACTGATAAACTAATAAAAATAAATAATAATAAAGACCGGAATATAAAGCGAAAAGGAGGTCAGTAAGATATGGTATTACCATATCTGTCAGGAAATAAAAGAAAAATGAAAAATTTATTGCTATTCTGCCTCCATTATATCATATGCATTTAATTTCGATGCCGGGAAAGTAATATGATATTCCCTAACTGTCCACGTCGACCTGCAACATTACGCGTACATCTGACCCACAGTACATATGGTGGGACCCCTTCTTCTTCTTCAAAATAATCAGAGCCCAAAGTAAAAAGGCGAGTACACAGAGTTAATTGTACTCTCTCCACCTCTTCCTTTTTCTCGCTCCTCTTCCCTTCTATTTTCCCACCCTCCCTTCTCTCTCTCCTCCGAAGTCCCTGTCTGGTCCCCTAGGGTTTTCCAATCCCTAAAAAAGTCTGATTTTTTTTTTTTTTTTTTGGTTTTTCAATTTACGTTTCGAGTCCAAATCCGCGCCTCAATGTGCCGCTCTCTATCCCCTACAGGTTGAGGTACTGTTTCTGCATCCGATCTTGCTTGTTTTCTTCCAGTTTTTATGTTGAGATTTTGAATCTCTTGTTTCGAGCTTGCTTCTGTTCCTAGTGAAGTAATCTGCTTTGAGTTTGGTTTTATCTATATAAAGCAAATGTTTACATTTTTGCCCTCTTTTTTTAAAAAATTTTTTTTTAATTTTCTTAATTTTTTTTGCTTTTTCTAAATTATCTTCCTGGTTTGGAATTAATGGACTGGTGATTGTTTCTGCTTTCCTTTTTGTTTTGTTTTCTTGCATTTGCTTGATCCGCAGTTCTTTTGCAGGGGCTGTAATTTTTGTTTTCCTGGAAAGAAAAAAAGCTGTACATGGAACAACTTTTAATTTGTATTTGGGGATTTTACTCCTAGGAGCATTTCCCTGATCTGTCACATCTGAAAATTTAATGCAGAAACTGAAAAAGAAGATGAAACTTCGTAGTTAGTGGTAGTATAAGCCTTGCAACAAACGAACCGGTTACATACAGGTGGTAGTATTTTACACTCTAACTATGAGCAAAATGATAAATTTACAGAGTAGTAAGTTCGTGTTTCAGGGTTGCACTTCTTGGATAGATCTGAGGCATTTTTATGTGCTTTGGGTTTTGGTGATTTTATTTTATTTTCTGACTTAGGTGATCATTCTCAGGTTTTTGATGTTGCATTTCGGGGTGGGTGAAAGGTTCTTTCGGATTGTTTTAGCTCCAGAATCTATTTATGAAAGAAAGGCTAGGTTGGGAGTTAGTTCAGATCTTTGAAGTTTTTGGGTAAGAGAAATGGAATTGTGAAAACTTGCTGGATTGCATACAGGTTGCATCGGAGGGGTTTTTAGTGCATTTTGGCCATAGTGATGGGTTCGTATTCTGGTACTTGTGAAATTGTTGAGGCAGGGGAACAACAGTGGAAGTCTATCCAACATTCTAGAGGGGATTATCGATCCCATTCAGGATTGAGTGTGGGTGAAAAGGATAAGAAGCCTTCTGTGGTGAAACTGGGACCCAAGGATTCTCTTGTGGAAGATATTAATCAGCTTTTTGAGGCTATCAGTCTTAAAAGTTCCTCCAAAGGTTTGAATCTTTCGCAACAAGAAGGCACAAGCACCAGCTTGTTGAGGAAAAATGCTTTGAAAAAGCCAATAGCTGTGGGCATGCCTCACTCACCAAGAATTGGTTCTTCTGAACCAGTGTCGCTGAAGCAAGCATTAAGGGATCTGTGCATTTCCAAGGCATCAGAAATGGCTGCTATGAAACGCTTATCAAAGCCAATTGGTTCTCCAAGGATCTCAGAAGCTGGACGGATAAAAAGTTTATACAATTCAGTAGTGGTTGAAGCTGCCAGTGGATCTGGCCAGTGCAAAGACAGAGATGATGACAGCATAGTTGAAATATCTTTGGTGCCAGAAGAAAAGAAATCAAATTATTCAGCAAAGGTTTCTCCTCAGCTTCAAGTTCCCAAGTTAAAGTCATCAGATAACAGTGCCCATTCTTCTCCTCGATTTGTTGGTCCATTAACACAAATCAGTACTGGAACAACATCTAAACACAGTGCTCATTCTTCTCCTCAATTTGTTGGTCCAACAACAGACATTAGGATTGGAACAACATCAATTCTAACTGATACATCTGCTGCAAGAAAAATTGAAACTCAAACACCAAAGGTGGATCAACTGCAGAAAGAGAAGAATAATCTTCCAACTTCTCTATCTCATTCCCGTGCTGATGATAGCATGTTAGAAGTGAACAATGTTGTTCCTGTTTCAACTAAATTGCCAAAAAAGGCATCAGCATCCAAACCAGGACGGAGAGGCAGGTTGCATACCTTACCTTCTTCATCTAACTCAATCAATGGAACCAGGGCAAGCAAGATCACAAGAAATGCCCCACGGATCGGAAAACCTGTTCTGAGGAACAGGATTTCTTGTAAAAAGAAAAGAAGGCAGGATGCTTCTATTGCTGGCACTTCTAATACTTATAGTGAAGGTGGTAGGAGCTTGGATCCAAATACAAGTCAACTTATTTGCCAGAGATGCCAGTGTGCTCTGAAGGGTGCAAGCAATGACTCCAATCAAGATTCTTTAGCATCCCATTCAGCTAGCCTTAGTGTTGAAGTTAGCTCAAGCAATGTGAATGCTATCATAGCTAAACCAGCCTCAATGCCAACAATAGGTAGCGGAAGCAGATCTGCCATCCCAAGGGCTAAAAAGAGCCCCAAATCAAGAGAAAAGGGAGAATTTTCCCAGAGCTCGAGCAGCCTTGGTGATAGTAGTAGTACAAGCATCAGTGATAACAGCAATACAAGTGGGTCTGGTTGTGGCAACAGGCCTCACATGTCAAAGGATGTGAGGTGGGAAGCCGTCCGCCATGTTCAGACACAGCCTGGAGTCTTGGGGTTAAGTCATTTCAATCTGTTAAAAAAGCTTGGGTGTGGAGATATTGGAACAGTGTATCTTGCAGAGTTGATTGGTACAACCTGCCTCTTTGCTATAAAGGTCATGGACAATGAATTTTTGGCAAGAAGGAAAAAGATGCCAAGGGCCCAAACAGAAAGGGAAATACTGAGAATGCTAGATCATCCCTTTCTGCCTACATTATATTCCCAATTCACATCAGATAACTTATCATGTTTAGTTATGGAGTATTGCCCAGGTGGAGACCTGCATGTCCTTCGGCAAAAGCAGCCTGGCAGGTGTTTTCCTGAACCAGCAGCAAGGTATGATGCTTAGATAAAACTTCAATCTAAATCAGTATTTTCTTCTATGATCTTGAAATATTCTGAAATCTGCATTCATTTAGTTTGAAAGTCAAAGCCATGGTAAGTTTTGCCTTCAATTGTTAGCTATCTAGAGAAAGTCATTAAAATTGTTAATTCCTTTAACTGAGCATTTGAACAAATGTCTGCCTCCTCTTATGCAGAACGTTATTTTTTATTTCTATTTTTTCTATTAGTCACTTTATGGATAAAGTCACTCTGATTTCTTCATTTATATTTCAACTCCATGACCAAGCAACTTCATAATTAGTCCTTTTCCCTTTTTGAATGTTAACGATCCTTCAGTCATTTCCTCACATGGCACATTTTGTCAATTAATTTCTGATTGAAGTTCTCAGGTTCTTTTACCTGTTTGGTTATTTTTCTGTCATTGCTTCCTTAAGCCACTTGTGTAGCCATCCCCAAGAGGGATCATATGCTGAGTGTCTTCTCTTTTTATGAGAGAACATCATTTTTTCAAATGACTGAGAATTGTATTTGCATTGCATGTAGTAGACTAGTCGTGAATAAAACATTTTACCATCTCTGCTGGCAGAGTGTCAATTTTCAGCCATTATTTCATTGTGCTGGTGATACTGCCAATTTCTCATGCAGTATTATCATCCATGACATCAATATGCTTTCTCACAATTCCACAACCAACTTTGCCATCGATATATCAAAATACTGTTGCTTAATCTGCTCATAGTTATCTGCAGGATCTAGAATATGCATCTAGAATATGCTTTCTCTGAATCCCACTATCCCAGTGCACTATTTTCTTAGGGTCTAATAGTCAGTCTCGGTATCCTTCAATTTGAGTGGCTGGAAATCATTTACTTTAAAAGTCAATTTTGCTTATCTTAGATGTGCCTCTTAGTTTTATGATCACAGAAATGCTAACACTTCTAAGTAAGAAAATTTGGCACTGCATGGGGTTTTCTTAATGTTTTATGACACATCTTGTTTTCTTGTGTACCTTCGAACTTATTGGAGAAAACAATTATATGTGCAGGTTTTATGTTGCTGAAGTCCTCCTTGCTTTGGAGTATTTGCACATGCTTGGAGTCATCTACAGGGATTTGAAACCAGAAAACATCATGGTTCGGGAAGATGGCCATATAATGCTAACAGATTTTGACCTGTCTCTGAGATGCAGTGTTAATCCAACTCTTGTCAAATCTTCATCTAATTTGGATCCGGCTAGGGTGTCTGGTCCATGCACGCAGTCTAGTTGCATAGAGCCTTTCTGCATTGAACCATCATGTCAAGTTGCATGCTTCAGTCCTAGGTTCTTGCCTGCTGCTGCAAAAACAAGGAAGCTGAAAGCTGACAATGCTGCCCATGACAGATCACTGCCACAGCTTGTGGCTGAACCCACGGATGCTAGATCCAATTCCTTTGTTGGGACCCATGAATATTTGGCCCCTGAGATCATTAAAGGAGAGGGTCATGGAGCTGCAGTTGATTGGTGGACCTTTGGTATCTTCCTTTACGAGCTTCTCTATGGTAGAACACCCTTCAAGGGTTCTGGTAATGAAGAGACATTAGTGAATGTGGTACGGCAAAACCTAAAGTTTCCAGATAGTCCCCTAGTTAGTTTCCAAGCAAGGGATCTCATCAGAGGATTGTTGGTGAAGGAGCCAGAGAATCGGTTGGGAACAGAAAAGGGAGCTGCCGAGATCAAGCAGCATCCTTTCTTTGATGGCTTAAATTGGGCTCTGATACGGTGTGCCATTCCACCCGAACTGCCTGAGTTCTATGAATTTGGGGTCCCGAGCATGCCTCAAGAATCAAACAGCAGTTTCTTAGAATGTAAAGCTACTGGAGAGCACCTTGAGTTTGAGTTATTTTAGCGAGAACCTCCATTTGCTACAGAGAAATCCTTCTGTTTCGATGTCGCTCTTATAAGACAAAGTCGCCCTATTGTAACCAATGTAAATTCGTTCGGAATATTGGGTAAAGATGTCTAAATTTTCAAATAGAAGATCCTTATTAATAAGTATATTATATATAGCGAAAATCACATAACAATGAAGATCTTGAATTGAATGAATTAAGCTCTCTTTTATTCTAGTTCGAATGCTAACGGTTTTTTTTTTTTTTTTTTTTTAATAAACTATCATATGATTTATTTAAAAATTAGATTATTTTATCATTTAAATTATATTAAATTTAAAATTAGAGTTTTTAAAGAGAGAAGAGGGTTGAATTTGAAGAGTTCTCTTTTAACCTAAAATTAATTATGTTACGATTTGATATAATTTAAATTATGAAATAATTATTATTAATTAAATTTTAAAAAAATAAATATTTCTTTTTGAAAATTTCATTTTACAATTTTAGGTGTCTTCACATTTCCATCGGTGTCCATATCCCTGCGCACGAGTTAGTGAGTTCAAAATCAAACCGCGGCAGGACGTCTTTTCCGATTTGATGGTCAAAAAAACGGTTTTGAACATCAAAATAAAGGAAAGCACAGAATGGAGAATGATTATTTTACCAAAAAAAAAAAGAAAGGAGAATGAAAGGCGGTTGCAAAATCGGCGCCAAAACGTTGCGTTTTATCGAGCCGTGAAACACTACTGTACTGTTCGATTTCCATCTTGACTCTTACCCGTTCGTTCTCGAAGCAACTGCTCATGGCGACAAGCTTAGGAGACGACAGCGTCATCCTCGTCTGTGCGAGTCCGAATCCGATCGAAACTGATTTCTCTAATGTGGAAATCCTGATTTCAACTGCCGATATTCTCAGCTGGGATCTCCCGTCCATACTTCTTTCCCAAACAATCAAAATCCAAGCTGATCGAACTAGGCAATCCATATTTTTTTCTTTCTGATTTTTTTATAAAAAAACTATTCTTAGTTCTGATTCCATACAAGTAGATGAACTCTTAGTTTATTGATTTTGATTCGTTATATTGGATTATGAAGTTAATTATTGGCGACTTTTTGCAGGCTCGTTGAACATTCTTCATATTTCTGTGGTCTCCTAGGTGGGAGCTTCAGGTAATCAGAGGATGAGTTGGTTAGTTTTGTGTTGATCTATGAGGATTTTGACTAGATTACATATTAATTGAGCATCGGCTTTGTGATTTTTCCAAACTGGAAGAGATTTTAAATCTTGAGAGAAAAATAAGTATAACACTGTATCATTAATTATTGCCTGGATCGTAAGCAGTGATCTGAATTCTGAACCATACTGGAAATGTGGGTTCAAATCCCCCAAAAAAAAAAAAAAAAAAGAAGAAGAAGAAACAATACTAGCAAGCCACTACTGAGGATGTTTTAAATAATTTGTTTTTTTTTTTCCTTAATCTTTTTACTAGAATTTATTAATGCTAAGTGATCATTTTGCGATTTGCTTATAAGTTATATAACCCGTGCAGTGAGTCAAGTCTGAACAGTATTTCTATCAAGTGGAACTTGGAAACATTTTTGAATGTCCTCAAGTGTATGTATGGATGCCCATTGGACATTACTTCCAAAAATTTCCTACTTCTTTTTGAGGTAAAAGTTGGTTTATTTAGTGTTTTGCTCTTTTCTGGAGTAGGATAGAGATTTAAATTGCAGCGAGCCAGAGATGGTTATATGAATTTATGTTAACTTTGGTTTTTCCCTCCGAAATAGATAGTGAAATTTGTTCTTCCACTTATCTTATGTTTTAATATAATGAGTTATAAATTCATTAACTAGAAGGTAACAGGTTTAGTGGGATGAAATTTTCAATTTGTGAAATAAAATAAGATATCTCATGGCTGTAAAGTTCTGGACTATGTTTCAGGGAGCACTTTATTTTGGAGTGGAGACACTTCTCTTGCAATGTAAATCTTGGCTTTTCAAGGTAGCTTCATTTAGTGATCATGGGAGGCTGCAGATAGAGTTGGGTGATTTGATTCATATATGGAGTTTTAGTTTAGGCCATGGTAAGTGCCTGAATATATATATATATATATATATGTTTTTTCGACCAGACAAAGAAATTGTATATATTAAACAATTAGTCTGATATTTGTTGTTCAGCAGAAAAGGCCCCAAGTGGTATTAATACATGTGATGAGTGACATTATGTTTAATGTTAGCAGTATCCATTTTAATAGATAATTTTGAATTATGTTGCAGCTATTGATTTTGTTCAACAGTTATGTGAGGGCTATCTTGCAAGGAATTTTGTATGTTCATCACTTTCTTAGCTCTTGAAGTAATATCAGTTCATGATCTCGTCCCAAGATCCTGCAGCATCAATTTGTTAATAGAGGATTAAGTTTTATTAGAAATTTTCACTCTCTTCATCTTACTTTTAAAGTGTAACAAGTCCTGTGTTTGACATGGCAAGTTATCATTGATCAGTGTATCTTTTTTCCGAAGGAATGTTTGCTCTTATCACAGTGCTTTAACCATTAATTGGGCAATGATGAATTATGGTTTGTTCACAGATGTCAGCCATACCTAGTAAATGTTTCAAAGATGTTCCCTATGATATGCTATTAACCTGTGTAAAGCATCCTGATTTGACAGTAGAAAGGTTTGTAAATTACCTTTTGACTTCCTGAATTCAGTTTTTAAATGATCTAGTGGAATTCTGATTTCTTTCTAAACTTGTACAGTGAGATGCATCTTGCTGATGCATTATTAACTTGGATTGATGCTAACATAGAAATGCTGAAAAGTTCAAGTGAAACTGAGTGTGATTTCCGTGACATTTTACAACAGGTATGAGCATATGATTGCATAGCCTATCAGCTCAACTTAATAAATTAATAACAAAACAAATACTAATAATTGTATGAGATAAATATTTAAATTTGGCTTCGCTTAACCTTTGGGAGTAAAACTTTTTATGTGCTGGTTGATTGTAATGTCCTTCTGAATGAAGCATCATTATATTGAACAGATTCGCATTAGCTTGTTGCCGTTGTGGTTTGCTGCAGGTATGTATGGTTATCTGGCTGTTTCACCTACAGTGTAACATTATATGAGTGTTGTGCAGTCCAACCTGATATGGACTGCACAACTATAACCATTGATGAGGTTCAATGGGGCCTTCCTTCCTCGAAATCAATGGTCACTTTTTGTGGTTTGACCTGAAAAACGTGATTATATTATATCCTTTTGATTTTTTATTTTTCCCCATCATAACCATTGATAATACTATTCAAATTGTATTTTTTTTAAGGGAAGAGAAGGTCCTATTTTTCTGAGCTTGCGGATACAAGCATTGACTCAATTTTTAGACTAATAGAAGCTACATCTGGAGGCTCAAGAAATATTTTGAATGATGGTGACTCTTGCCAGCTTAGGATTCGATTCAGTGAATACTCTAAGGTATTTTTTTCACTAGCTCTTCAGTCTTCACAGAAGGGGGCGGAGTTGGTTTTGTAGTTCTAACAAAGAGGAGAAGTCCTCCAACCTTGTTAGAAATTTTGGACTGAATCTGATGGCTATTAATTGTGAAGAACTTTGAGGAGAGGGTTTAAGGATTCTTTTCCAAATGTCTTGTTACTTTCTCACAGTTGGGAGACTGTTTTCTTTAAACTCAATGTTTTGTTTTGTGTGTTTCTATATAATTAAAGATTTAATTATACTTTACTGCTCTTTTATTTTTTTAAAAATTTTTATGTTAATACTTTACTGCTCTTGATTGTAGAAGAGTTGAAAAAAGTTTATTCAGTATTTAGTTGAATAGATAAGGAATCAAGAAGGTGGGAATTAGTGAGGAGAAGTGCTGCCCTATCAAATTCTGATCTCATAGCTTTGTGATATTTGTTTCTCAAATGTCAAAAGGCCATTGTTGAAGTGTTGATTTTTTTTCTTTCCCTGCACAGAGAGTGGACCTTTCTTGTTGTCCGCAGATAACATCGGCAATTCTGTTCCAGTCTCTTCTTCCTTTTAGAGACCTATTATTGAAGGAAAATGGCAAAGAATTTCTCAGCAATCTTGAACATGATAAATTTCAACCCTCACAGAAACTCCTGCAAAATTTGCCTTCCCTAGCAGTTCAGGAGGTTGATATCTCTAAGTGTCCAAGGCTGCATCTTAACACTGCCATTGAGTGCTTTTCCCAGTCATTCCCATCTTTGAAAACACTGAAAGCTGCTCATCTTCTGAACTTTAAGACAACCACTTTGCATAGATTGGTGCAGAATTGTCCTCTAGTCTCTGAAGTTGACTTGGCTTTGGATATTGATCCATTGGTATCATCAGAAGCATGTGTTGCATCCTCTAGTCCACTGCAACCAGGCTGCTCTTCCATTCACCATGGTTCTTCTGCCACAGTATATTCTAAAATGAAACCATCATTATCAAACATAAGAAAACTGACATTGGAAGGCCGCAATGAGCTCTCTGGTGCGTCACTTTTATGCTTGTCTGTTTACAGTAATCCTTAATCATTAAAAAATATATTTTATTATCCCCCCAAGGAAAACTTGCCAATCCAGACAACTATTTGATGGCCTTAGAATCTTTTGTTTTATTAAATTTTCTGTCATATAAGAATGGAATTGCTATTTTTTGGTTTTCCTTGGGAAACACAGAGTCAATGCTTATGCTCCATTGTTAATGTGGAGATTAGTTGGATTTAATGGCATTTAAAGGGAATGCTATCCCTGTGAGTCAGATGTATGATGTTATGGGTATGGCAACAAAGCCATAGTTGCACTGTCATGGAGTTTCAGCTGGGCAACTCTACATATGTGATTCCATTCTTGCTTTTCAATGATTGTATGGGCTTGTTTTGCTTTGCATCATTGTCAAATCTCTAACTTTTTTTTACTAAATGTTGGCACCAGATATGGATCTCCTGAATATCTCAGACTTCTGTGCTTCATTATGTTATGTGAACATTAAAGGTTGTATATCGATAACAGATAATGGTATAGCATCTTTTATTCACAGATGTAGCAATCTACATTCTATTATAGTTTGTCTTACTTCTTTTGGGATGAATTCAATTCAAGCTCTTTGTTCTAGTGATCCTAGTTTCAGTAATTCTATGACTTCACATTTTGGAAAGAAGTACTCGTTTTCATTGGCATCCAATCTTCAAATACTACATATGGGAGGTTGCAAAGGTGAGCATTATTTTCTTTACCAATAAATCTGTCAAGATTGAAATGCTGTGTCTTCTGTGCAATTATTGAAAGATAAATGACTTGATGATAGATGTCTCACAGGTGTTGATCAAGCTTCTTTACTAGAGGTCATATCTCAAACACAAATGATGAAGAGTCTTTGCTTGGGAGACACACACCTTGCTGATGATGCTCTCTATAGTTTCTTAGGTTCTTCACTAGAGATGCTTGATGTTTCTAATACAGTGGTTAGTAAGAAAACTTTTGGAACCTGGTTCATCTTTTCTTGGGAGAAATGCGTATAAATGTCTATCCAGCATATGCTTTCATGGAAGAAAAACTTGTCTGCCTTATTATTTTTTTATATGGTTTTAATTCAAGAATACAAAAGACTAGTAGAAGAAGTGATAGATTGAACTAAGACAACCAGTGCATTTGTAAATTAATATTTTTTCTACTGGTTGCTCTTGAAGTTTCCAGGGCAAAGAACACCGCACAGGTAATTAAAATGTCAAAGAAATGCTCTCTTTCTCATTAAAAGCACATAATTCTGTTTATCAGGAAAAAAAAAAAATTGAAAAGAGGGGAATGACATAATTCTATTAAGAAGCACCTCACTCGGTGGTTTCATTTGTTGAATTAGAATATCATAAAAGATCAAACCCTCAGCTAACCCTGTATTAACTTTTAGTGATTTCATTTACATGTAAACATTGTGAGCTGTAGAAGGTATGGAGAATTATTATTGTGCTTTTCTATCCAAAAGTATTGTTAGAATAGTAGATGAATTAAGCATTGATGTTTGAACACAGCTAGCTGCTAACCTTAAATGGAGTATCACTTTTCCAATGGTGCACATCAGAACTGGAAATGAAATTGTCTAACCCAATGGTTTTTGCTTCATAAAATTTCAGATTTCAGGAGCTGCTTTAACTCATGTTGTCCGAAGAAATCCTGGCTTAAAGTCTCTGAATGTGAGCGGCTGTAAAAATTTATTACAGCAGGAAATTAGTGTGAAAGAGGAAAAATTTTCTTCATCGTATTCATGTGGAGAACTGTTTATCGAGTTGGGCAAGACATGCAGATTGGAAGAAATTGTTGTGGGATGGGGTTTGTCTTACTTTTCACTGGAAGCTCTAAAACCTGCAATTTTGTCTTTACGAGCAATTACTGTAGGCCTGGGTGGATCATTGCCTGAAGACGCACTGAAATTGCTACCTGCTAGCTGTCCTTTGCTGGAGTCATTGATTCTTAATTTTCAGGTATCTATCAACGAATCTTGTCATATTTGTGGGATAGCTATTGTAATTCTTGTTGGATTTTAAAAGTGATGGTTCCACATTTTCAGTATAGAAATAACAAAATCTATCCATGCTTAGCTCTTTTATAACCATTTTGGGAATTAATAAAAACATACTTAGCTGGTAAACTTATGACTGTTATATACCCCCTCAATCTCCAAACTGATTAGTGAACAGTTGATATTTTTCTGAACAAATTGAAAGAGTATTACTGTTTAAAGGTACTTGAGGTTGGTAATACTTGGGGACAGAACCAAAAATTTATTATGGATGACCAAGCCTTAATTTATTTTAAATGAGGGCTTTTCAAGCATAAAATTAATATTTCTTTTCTAAGGGATTATATGTTACAGAATTTCAAACTCTAGGGAGAGCACCCCACCTCCCAAACTTTTGTCCCCGCCCCCTAAATTGTTCTTTCTAGTGTTTTTCTTCTCTCTACGGAAGAAAATGCATAATTATCTGACTCTTTATGGAAATGTGTTGATCAAATTGATAAGTGATGTTTGTGTGTTCTTGAATCTTGATGTTTATTTCATGCCGTATGTTCTTCTGTTCTTATCCTCACTTGTTGAAAGAGGAAGACATGTAACATTATCTTGTCTGGGGGATAATGTATATGTCTTCTTTGAGACTGATTGAGGGACCTAACATTTTCTGTAATGTTGCTTGTTGATTCTTAATTCTACCCCATTGGCACCTATTGCATCGATTCTCATTCTTGTAGGAACAGATTTACACGACTTACTAATTTACTAACTTTATTTCCTTGAAGGTAATATCTGATAGCATTATGATGAACCTTATAGCATCCTTGAGACAATTGCAAATTTTGGCTTTGTGCTATTGTTTTGGCGATATTTCCATATCAAGCTTCAAGTTGTCCATGCCTAATCTACGGAAATTGAGGCTTCAAAGAGTAACTCCTTGGATGGACAACAAGGATTTGGTTTGTCTGACTCAGAATTGTCCAAAATTGATTGAGCTTTCTCTGAAAGGGTGCCCTCTCCTCAATTCAGGTAAGGAGTTCTTATTTTAAAGTATACCATACTATTTCTTGCATTTAATAGTAAACATTTTCTTCTGTCAAAAAGAAAAGAAACAGTAAACATTATCTCATCTTCTCTTTTCTCCTTCTTTTTTTTTTAGTCATGAACTAGATTGCAAGGTCTCAAGCTTTCATGCTGCATTTTAGATGGTTTTTCTTTCTTTTTTTGTCTGTGGTTCTGTGTATGTCATGTTTTTATCTTCTTCTTTTTTTTTTTTTTATTAATGTTTTCCTGTGCAGATTCTCAACAAATCATCTCATCTGGATGGCCAGGCTTGATCTCTATCCATCTTGAGGTTTCTTATCAACAGTTTCCGCTGAATTTTGGGGCAAATTTTTAATTTTTAAAACTTCCCTTTACTTTGCTTAATGAAAATCAGCAGAAACATGGCTTGATAACCGCTCATGTCTTTCTTCTATTTTGACCCATTTGTTTTGTCAAACAGGATTGTGGAGAAGTAACAGCAAATGGCATTTCTTCTCTTTTTAACTGCATAGCTCTTGAAGATCTCTTGCTGCGCCACACGGTGAGTTTACCACTTTATGTATTTCTGGTGGTTATGCTTAAACAAGGGATGGGATATGTAGAAGGCAGGTATTGGTGTTTGAATCATTGTTGATAATCTCTATTTCGAGTTTGGGGCCTTT
>BPVZ01000123.1:177933-192884 GCA_020521535.1 Rubroshorea leprosula
TTATTATTTAATAAATTAAAATTAATTTATAAATTGATATCTTTAAAATATTATAATTAATTATTTAAAAATTTATAAATAAATAAAATATTAATCAATTTAAATAATTTTTAATTGATCTTGACAAAATGGTGAATGCGTATAACCATAACCGTGTTTGGTTAATCACTTGCTTAGAAGAAAAATTTGAAGCCAAGTCAAATTGCCCATAACTTAGTTTAGGGTAAATAAAATTAGAGGTAAAAAATAATATATGGTGATAAAAAAAAAAGTGAAAATCAAGTTGTTTTAACTTTTAAAAAGTCAAGATTGTATATAAAATTATTTAAATATCCTCAATAAATCTTCTTCGTAGGTTGAGTCATTAAAGACATTTACATTTTTTCATTATCATTTCTAAAATTTTAATGACCATGATATCCTGATTTTCCACAATTTTATGTGGTCATATAAAAAAGGTTAAAACTCCTTTTTGTCCCTCTATTTTAACAAAAAAAAAAAATTTAGTGCCAAGAAAACTCCTTTTTAGTCTTTAAAATTTAAAATCCAACCTCTTTTTAGCCTTGTCGTTATTTTTTTTCTCATATAACATGTTATCTTAATGGAAATTTCAAAAATATAGAGATTAAAAAGTGGTTTTTTTAGTAGAAGGAGTAAAAGGAGCTCTTTTTAAAGTAAATGGACCAAAAATAGACTAAAAATTTTTATTATTTAACGTGTTATATGTGCAAAAATAACAGAAAGACTAAAAAAGACTTGATTTTAAACTTTAAAAATTAAAAATAAACTTTTTTAAGTAGATGGATTAAAAAGGGACTCTTTGTTAAAGTAAAGAGCTCAAAATAGAGTTTTAACCTTAAAAAAAAAAAAAATAAGTAGTTGTTCATTACCTATCCCATATGCATGCCTACATTTTGAACTTATAATCTCTTACTCTACTTAATGGGAAATTACTACTACCTCACTTAATTCTTAGCATATGATTGTTACAAATTTTTTTTATCAACATGAATGTTGCAATTAATCACTATTACTTGATTTGATTGTCAAAATAACTATGTTTTAAGGCAAATGATATAATTATAATATTACTTGATATTGAAACTTTACAATAATTATTTGTCATTATTTAATTTTTTTTAAAATTTATTTATAATATTATATGTATTTACTTATTTAATATTATATATTAATTGTGGATCATTTAATAGAAGTTCCTTTTATCTCAAGAGTTCGGTGATATTGATGATGGCTTGAGAAAGAAAGGGAAAGGTGTGAGTAAAGGGAAGTGGAAATCATTAGGGCGTGGGTTAGATACTTTTTTTTTTTTTTTTTTTGGTAGAAGTGGGTTAGATACTTTATCAAACTAGTCTGCATGAGGCAAAAGGAAAAACAATTCGGAAGCTATGGAGGACGAGAGAGTGTCCAAGGTGTGTTTGCAGACAATATGAGAGTGGCTGTGGTTCGGATGGGTGATGAGGGCCTTGACCCTCTTGTAGGTTGGTGGCTGTGATACGATGGGATGACATTTAGCAGTATGGGGAATGTTAATGTCAGATTATACCTATTCACTCCGTGGAGCCGGCTTAATAGGTGAGGATGACCCGTGGCTCATGATGCTGGTAACAACCATTTTTTTACGGTAGTACCTTTTGTTTCGGCCCATAAAGTGATATATTGCACTTGCAGTCTTTGCCCTCTGTTTAGATTGAGGAAGTTAGATGGGAAGAAGTGCAGAGAGTACTTTTTTTTTATTTAGATAGATAATTTTAATAGAAGGGAGGGAGACGGAGTTTCTCCTCATTTATTTTCAATCCTTTTAATTTGAAAAGATTGTGACGAATTATGTTGTATAACTTATTTTTGCTTTTAAATTTTTTTAAAAATAACTTTACATTTAAATATTTTATTTTAATTAATTATTTAATTAATAAATTTTAAAATTTTAAAATTTTTATTTTATTTTTTATTAAATTATTTAATTAAATAAAAATATTATCCTCCCCTTTTTCACTTTTATATATTCAAACAAAACTAATATCAACATTTTCCTTCCTTTCACTTCTCCTCCTTTTCCTTCCCATCCCTCTCCTTCCCTTCATTTCCTTTACTAATTTTTATCCAAATATAAGCTTTAGTATGAGATGGCTGCCTTAAGTTTATTGTCTGTAATTGTTATTGGCATATTTTAAATCTATTACTAATGTTGTAGTTAGTGTTTCTATTTTTAAGCTACAGTGTTTTGACATGGGACTTTAATTGTAGTCTCTTTAATTTTAATTTTAATAAAGTCCTTGTGGTTCATAAAAAATAATGTATTATAATTATAAATTTATAATTATACGTAATATTGTAAATATAACTTTACTAACCTTAAATAAGCAAAATAGTTTTGCCTTCTAAAATTTTGAACAATAATTATAATACACTTCTCAATTTAACACATTTATTAAGAAATTAGTATTTTTAAATTAAAATTAAAAATAAAAACTTAAAGTTACAAATTTTAATAATTAAATTAATAAATATTGACGAATATATTAAATTAAATGATATACAAATTACTTTCTAAAATTTTTCGTGCCAAAAGGGGGGAGGAACAATATTAAGAGATTAAAAGAGAGATTTTTCTCAGTTAAGAGGTGATTTGAAAGAGTTAGGCTTGATCTGAAAGTCTAACTTAATATACCCCTACTAAATTAGGTTTTGAGCACAAATCATAACTTTCTCTTATTAGGCCTATTTAATAATTTTCTTATCGCATTTGGTCTTTCAAATTAACTGACACTCTATCAGGTTGAGGTACATTCTTTTTTTCCTATGAACGGATTTCGACTCCGTCATTTGACAACTTGTTCAAAAAAAAATTTTCCTCATCAAAATTTTTATATTAATTTCTTATTAAGTAAAAAAATTAATAATCTAATAAAATAATAATAAAATTTTAATATAAATTTATTTTATATATCAAATAATAAATTATATAATAAAATAACCATTTTCACTTGCCTTAAGAGTTAAATTTAAAAACTCTAATAAAAATATTTAAGCTTTTAATTATTAAAAATTCTCTTATAAAACCAAAATTTTAAAACTTTTTTATGAAATATTTTCCAAACTACTTTTTATATAAACACTTTCCTATTAAAATTATCTTCTAACCAAGTACAAATAGGAGCTAAGGATAAGGTCGTTGAATTAATGTGATAATTTAAAGCCTATCTTCGTCCGACCTTCTGGAAGCTACAGTATCATCCAGTGCGATGCAAACTAGATTGAGGTTCCTCCGACCTTCTAGAAGCTAAGACGCTACGGTATCATCCAGTGCAACGCAAACTGGATTAATAAACAAAAGCAAGCCAGCAAATCACGTGCAATACATTTTACTTAAAGAATATATATATATTCCCTAACAACATAAATCATTTAATAATTTTTTTAAAATAAAAAATTTTAAATTTAAATAGTATAATATATAAATAAAATAAAAATAATTATCTTTTATTTTATAATTAATATAAAAAAATAAAAATAAATATATATTTTTATATAGAACGTCGTACCAAGATTATTCTTTTTTAAACTACAACAGTCTTTCTGTTACCACAAATTTCGTTTCCAACTTAAATTCTTAGCTGTAAATGCTACGTTGTGTTTTCTCACTTTCCCAACCTTCACACCTTACACATAGAAATGATAAAAAGAAAGAAAATTTAAGATTAATAATATGATTT
The DNA here is from genome assembly GCA_020521535.1 of Rubroshorea leprosula. Taxonomy (NCBI): domain Eukaryota; kingdom Viridiplantae; phylum Streptophyta; class Magnoliopsida; order Malvales; family Dipterocarpaceae; genus Rubroshorea; species Rubroshorea leprosula. Next base: position 181,668 of record BPVZ01000123.1, read on the forward strand.
ATGTTGTGTTTTTAAAATTAATTGATGTATATAAGGTTTAAAAAAATAAAAAATTAATAATTAAATAATATAAAATTTGTTTTTAAATATTTTAAATAATATAATTTATACTATATTACTAACCTTAAATTTTAATTTTATTTATCATTTTTTTTAATAGTCCGTGATTTTTTACCCTTTTTGTGAGTGGAAACATGGTTGGCCCGAACTCGATCGGGAGCTCATCATACTAGAGAAGATGTCATTTTAAATAAGAAATACATATTTATTAAATTTAGAAGTTTTTAGGGGCAAAGACAAAGGAGTTGCTGCACCTTACATTTTTAAAAAATGTCAAATATAATATATATATATATTTTGTCTTTTATAAATTTTTGTTTTTGAAGTCTGGATTACGGGAACTATTTAAATAAAAAAAGAATTATCTCTCTTTTTATGAGTAATTTTTATAAAGATTTAATAATTCTATTTTGATGAGGATAAATTTATAAAATAATTAAAATTTAATTTTATTAATGTAAGTTATATAAATTTTTATATTAAATATGTATAATTTTTTAGCACAATTTATATTTGATTAAATCAACAATTAAATTTATTTTATTTATATAAATTATATATTTTAAATATAAAATTGATTATGTATATAATTTTAAAAAAACTATATTTTTATATAATTTATTTAAGGATCATAAATTTTATACTATTTAAAAATAATTAAATATATCTTTTCAATTTAAAATTTAATATGAATAAAATACGTAATACGTGTATAAAATTAATAATAAATTTAAAAATTAATATAAATCATATCATATAAATTAATAAATAACTCATATAAAATTATAAAATTTTTATCCTTAATTTAAATTTTGGACTCCATCCTTGTGTATATGGCACTCTTTTATCGTATTCTCCTTTAATATAAAATCTTTACATATTTTTTAAGACTACCTCGTGCATAAACCTTGTACTCTAATAAGGAGAGTATCTTTTTCAAAAAAAATTTTTGGGTGAAACATCTATTCCAATTTGCTCAAGCTAAGTTCAAGCCTCGGCATACAACGCCATGTCACTCCTGAGACCCCACCAAAATCACGATTAGGTGGTATATCCTAAAAAAAAATTTAGAAATAATTTTATTTATATTATTTTTTAGTATAATTTTGGGTGTTACTTAAATAATTAATTTTTTTTAATTTATAATATTAAATATATTTACTTATTTAATAATACATAAAAATTATATAAAAAATAATATAAAAAAAATTATACCTATATCACTTTCTATAACCTCATTGTTAATGTCAAACACCCAATAGAAACTGTAACAGTCTATAACCTCATTGCTAATGTCAAACACCCACTAAAAGCTAATTTCTAACCATAGGGTAGGAGGACAGCGGCTGATTTGCGCATTTAAATGAATTAACCCCACAAGCGGTACTCCTTAAGCAAAGCAAGCTTTAAAAGATAATCGAAAAGTCCGCCCCCACCAAAAAAAAAAACACTTTGTCCTCCTTCCAAGCATCTAGATATTTTTTAATTTAACTCTTGAATCAATTGATTAAGAGTTATAAAGTTTTAATTTTAAATTTAAATTTTAATTAAAGTAAGGTGAAATTTGAGAAAAAAAAATAATAGTTATATTTTTTTATATAAGATGTCAAAAAATATTAAATACTTTTTATTTGTTTTTAGGTAAATTTTTAAAGAATTTTTTAACTTATATTTTAAGAATATGTGTTATGATTTTTTTCTCAAAAATTTATAAACATTTTGATTGGATTTAATTTATTTCCCACTCTAAAGAGAAGTAATTTGATTTAGTTGCCTTATTTTTATTTTAATAATATATTAAATGTTAATATTTCAATTTTATTTTTATTTCAAATGATATAGAAATGCATTAAGATTTTTTTCTTAATTATAAATAAATGTAAAAATAAGAGATAAATTTTAATTATTATAATAACAAATTTTAAATAATCATAAATAATTAAATAAAATAATTAAATTCAACTAGAAATAACAAAAAAAAATATAAATTGTTATTAATTTTAAATAAATTTAATTTTTTTTTCTTTTTGATCATTTTGGCAAGGGACGGGTTTCGAACTCGTCTAGAGGAGGGGGGCAGTGCACCATCAATCTAACTAATGTCAGTGGACCTAAACGCTCAAGTGTTTAAATAAATTTAATTAAAAATTAATTTATTATAAAAATATATTTATTATAATATTTTTAACTTATTAAAAAAATAATATATAATATATAAGTTACTATTTATTTGATTTGAAGCATCTGGATTTTAAGATTTAATTCTTTCTCATTTTTAAAATGGCGCCAGCCAGCCGCGCTCCGAAAAGTTGACTACATCCCACTCCTTCCTTGACTAACCCTGCCCTTTATTACCTTGCGCCGCTGAGCTCTTACTCTCACCATCCCAACTCAATGCCATCATTTCCACCACCTTTTTTCTCTCTCTTTTCCTTTTTAGTTCAGATTCAGCAGAATTTTAATTAACAGAACCAAAATTACTCCTCCTCCACTGATTCAAGTTTGAGACGGGTTTTTTTTTTTTTTTTTTTTTTTTGGTTTCCAAAAAAGTGAGAAATGAAATCCATACGTTTTCCAAAACTTCTGTAAATTTCAGTTAAAAACGAAAAAAACTTCTGTAAATTTGGTTAGAAAGCAAATTTTTTGTTTTTTGGGTTTTTGAGGGATCATTTTAGCGCCAAAATAGTTCTCCATGGCTTCCGCTCTTGCTGGAGACGATCTCGCGAGATCGATGGGCAGTAGGGGGAGTTGGTCGTCGACTAGCCACCGGAGCTGGGCGGCGGCGAGCTTCAGGGAGGCCTGGCAAGGACAACAACCGGAAGTGTTCAACAGAAGTGGCAGGCAGCAGGACGACGAGGAAGAGCTCCAGTGGGCTGCCATCGAACGGCTACCGACCTTTGATCGGTTGAGGAAGGGGATGCTCAGGCAGGTGCTCGACAATGGGATAGTCGTTAACAACGAAGTCGATGTCACGAAGCTTGGACTGCAAGATAAGAAGATGTTGATGGACAGTATATTGAAGGTGGCTGAGGACGATAACGAAAAATTTCTCCAGAAATTAAGAGACAGAACTGATAGGTAAATTAAATTCCATTACGAATTAAAAAGTTAATCAATTAATTTCTTCTTTCTTTTTCTTTCTTCTTTATAAGATTTGATTCGAGTTCTGTTTGGGTGTAGGGTGGGGATTGAGATTCCGAAGATCGAAGTCCGATACGAGCATTTATCAGTGGAGGGAGATGTGTATGTAGGGAGCAGAGCTCTTCCTACTGTGCTTAACGTTACCTTGAACACCATAGAGGTATATGAATTTTTATTTTATTTATTTTTATTTTAATTTTGAATCTTGATCACTGAATTTTTGGGTATTTGAGAATTCAATAAGAAAAGTTTTTAGGATCTATTAATTTTCAATACTTTTTTTCTGGGGTAGTATTATAGATTTTGAAAATGAAAAGAAAAACTACCCACATGGAGCGGAGAAAATTCTTAGTTTTTCAGTATGGTCAGTCATTTTCCCAAAGATTTTTCCATTCTTTTGTTTTTTTGTCTTCATATACTTGTTTTTTTCTTTATATGTCGTATTGTATTGGTAAAATAGTTATTTCTTTTTCTTTTCCTTTCCTTTTTTAATCTTGTGAAAGATGATAATGTTTTCTTTTCTTTTTTTTCTTTTTTTTTTTTTTCCTTTTTTGGGTGAATAGAGTATTCTGGGATTATTTCGGCTTGTACCGTCCAGGAAGAGAAAGATTCAGATACTTAAAGATGTCAGTGGAATAATCAAACCTTCAAGGTAATCTTTAAGTGCTAAAAATGGCAAAATTCCATCTTCCTGGGTCTTTTGGCAGAGTTTATTGTTTATAATATGGTTGGTTTGAAGAAAACGGAAAAGGAGAGAAGGGAAATGGGACGATATGGATAGAGGATTTTTTTTTTTCTCATCTCCTTTCCTCAAACTGAATATATTATTAATGATATTGACTTTTTTTTAATCATTTAGTCAAATGGATAGTTCTATTTTGCCTCCCCAGTTTGGATATTGGATCTTATATTAATTATGTATTGACAATTTAAGCACTGAAATTTTCAGGATGACCCTACTGCTTGGTCCTCCAGGTGCAGGGAAAACAACAGTATTGCTGGCGCTTGCTGGAAAGCTTGATCGTAATCTAAAGGTGTGTTTCCAATCTCTAAAAGTTGCTATTTCATAGCAAGTTAATTTGAAAAACCTGTGGTGGCAAGTATAGATTATTTAATATGTCTCCTAGTAATGACTTGGAGTTTTGAGTACAGGAGTCTGGGAGAGTCACATATTGTGGTCATGAATTGACTGAGTTTGTTCCTCGAAGGACCTGTGCTTATATTAGTCAGCACGATCTTCACTATGGTGAAATGACAGTGAGGGAGACACTGGATTTCTCAGGACGCTGTTTAGGTGTTGGCACCAGATATGAGTTGTTGGCAGAACTGTCAAGACGAGAGAAAGAAGCAGGTATTAAGCCAGATCCTGAAATTGATGCCTTCATGAAGGCCATATCAATGGCGGGCCAAGAAACTAGTTTGGTCACGGATTACGTTCTTAAGGTTCGTTTTCCCAGGGCCTGAAAATGTTTACATGTCTCTTTGTTTATTTAATAGGACAGTTCCTGAAAACTGTATTTAAGAATCTTTAACAGATACTTGGATTGGACATTTGTTCTGATATTATGGTTGGAGATGCAATGCGAAGGGGAATTTCTGGTGGACAAAAGAAGCGTGTGACTACAGGTATGTTTGGTTGGACAACTTTAATTATATTATCGAAATTTTTGTTTTCTTCCAGCTCCATACGTACATACATTTGTTTCATGTTGTCTAAGTCACTCCATGCTGAAATATGAGATTCATTTATTTTTCTAGATATATTCATTTATGGATGATGTATCTTCTCTCTATGGTCTTTTATTTTTTTCCAATCTAATGATTTTTATTCAAAGATATCAATTGTGTTTTCTTGTGAATGCTTCTTTACTGTCTTTTCAGTTTACTTCTTTGTCTAAGGACTGGCAGTGCTTGTTGCATTAGCTTCCTAGCTACTTACTCTCCAACTTCTTTGAAGAAGTGCATTACCATATATGTTTTCTTGATATTCTGTTTCTCTCTTCTTCTTCTTCTTTCTTTCTTTCTTTCTTTTCCTTTTTTTTTTCTTTCCCATATAGCTTGTATGTAAACATTTATAAGAAAACATTTCCAGTCTATAGCTTTTTGTTTAACTTGTATGCAGGAGAGATGTTGGTTGGACCAGCAAAGGTTTTTTTTATGGATGAAATATCAACAGGGTTGGACAGTTCTACCACTTTCCAGATTTGTAGATTTATGAGGCAAATGGTTCATATCATGGATATAACCATGGTCATATCACTATTACAGCCAGCACCAGAGACATTTAATCTTTTTGATGATGTTATCCTACTTTCAGAAGGTCAAACTGTCTACCATGGTCCACGTGAAAATGCCCTTGAGTTCTTTGAATACATGGGTTTCAAATGCCCAGAAAGGAAGGGAGTCGCTGACTTTCTGCAAGAAGTAACTTCAAAGAAGGACCAAGAACAATACTGGTTCAGGAAGAACCAAACTTATAGATATATTTCAGTTCCTGAATTCGTGCAGGGCTTCTACTCTTTCCACATTGGCCAACAACTTGCAGCAGATCTTAGCATTCCTTATGATAAATCCCAAACACACCCTGCTGCATTAGTCACAGAAAAATATGGCATTTCTAATTGGGAATTGTTCAAGGCATGCTTTTCAAGGGAGTGGCTATTAATGAAGCGCAACTCTTTTGTATACATATTCAAGACAACCCAGATAACAATCATGTCAATTTTTGCCTTCACTGTGTTCTTGAGAACAGAAATGCCGGTGGGCACAATAGCAGATGGGCAGAAGTTTTATGGAGCTCTCTTTTTCTGTCTGATCAATGTCATGTTTAATGGGATGGCAGAACTGGCAATGACTGTTTTCAGGCTTCCTGTCTTCTATAAACAGAGGGATTTCTTGTTCTATCCTGCTTGGGCTTTTGCCTTACCTATATGGATTCTCAGGATCCCATTGTCACTTATGGAATCAGCAATATGGATTGTCCTTACATACTACACTATTGGCTTTGCTCCAGCTGCTAGCAGGTGATAGCCATGATATAACTTTAATTTAGAAGTTACTTAGAATCATCATTTGGAAACTTAGTAACTTTTGAATTTATAAATTTATATTTCTATAATATTGGTTTAATTTAAGGACATTACATTCATGTTTTCTTTGACCAAACTCTTGTTTTGCTTCCAGGTTCTTCCGACAGTTTTTGGCCTTCTTTGGTATACATCAGATGGCTTTGTCACTCTTTCGGTTCATTGCTGCTGTGGGAAGAACAGAAGTTGTTGCAAACACACTGGGTACCTTCACGTTGCTACTTGTTTTCACACTTGGAGGTTTCATTATCGCCAGAAGTAAGTAGTTGGGCATCTTGATGTTCTTAATATATGATATTAATGAAAACTAGATAATAGCTTCACTTTTGATTGCTCATTTTTTATTTTTTATTTTTTATTTTTAAATATTTGCTTCAGTTGAGCATTCTTTTCCTTTTTGTCCTTGTAGATGACCTTGAGCCATGGATGAAATGGGGATACTATGTTTCTCCTATGATGTATGGACAGAATGCTTTAGTCATGAATGAATTTCTTGATAAAAGATGGAGTGCGGTAAGATCTTTTACATTAGTGGATTAAGGGTCTGTTTGGTTTAGCTTTTCGGAGCTTTTGCTTTTTCAGTACTGTTTATGAGTGATAAGTTTAAATTTTTATTGGAGGGAAAATTTAAAAGTTGCTTTTAGAGATAGGAAAAAATGAGTAACAAGTGAGTGAAAAGGAAGTTTATGAAAAGCAAAAGTTTGAAGCTTTTGAGCTTTTACTGTTTCGGGTCTTTTTAAAGTTAAAAAAAAGAATAAAAATGTAAGTTTTCAAGAGGGAAATTTAAACTTATAAAACATGAATAGTGTTAAAAAGCTGAAGCTCCAAGAAGCTAACCCAAACATGCTGTAAGTTTATGCTAGTGTATGGTGGCATTTGCACGTATAAGCTTTGATTAGGCATTTATTATTCTCTTGACCATAAGCCTTGCATCAATGTCTTGCAAACTTTGGTTGAAAGCAGAAAAATACAGACCCCAGATTTACTGCACCTACTGTAGGAAAAGTTCTTCTTGAGGCCAGAGGCTTTTTTACACAAGAGTACTGGTTTTGGATCTGTGTTGGAGCACTATTTGCGTTTTCTCTTCTCTTCAACATTTTATTTATTGTAGCATTGAGTTTCTTGAAACGTAAGTTACATCATATTATTTGCTCTTCATTCCTTTTTTTTTTTTTTGGTCAATTTGTTCATTTTTATTGAAATCTCAAAATTGATGAAACCATTTTACATGGACTGGTTTTCAGCTCTGGGCAATTCCAAAGCATTTGTTGTGGATGAAGATGCTAACAAGAATAAGAAGTCATCTTCTGGACAAAATACAACGGAAGGTCAAGCCTTTTATGCTATCTCTTGCTTTATTTCTTTCCTGTTGTAGTGAAGTTCATAATAACTATAAATCCTTCTCTTTCAGAGGTAGGTATTCTGTAAACATGTCATGAAATAATGTAAAATGTATATCTCGTTGAACAAAACAACTCTTCCAGGAAGGACATGTGCAAAAAGTGAATCCCAGACCCAGTGTTCGATCTGTTTAAATACCTTGCTTTTGTGAACAATACAGGTATTGACTTGCCAGTGAGAAGATCCTCAGAAATTGTTGATACTACCGATCAGGGATCTAGAAGGGGAATGATTTTACCCTTCCAACCCCTTTCACTTGTATTCAACCATATGAACTACTTTGTGGATATGCCTGCTGTAAGTTGTAAAGATTTCATTTCATGTTTAGGCAAAAAAACATTTCATTTCCAGAATTTTTATTGTTGTCTGCAAAATTTGAGGGTGAAATATGGTTTGTTCCAGGAAATGAAGACTCATGGTGTTGAAGAAGACCGTCTTCAGCTGCTACGAGATGTCAGTGGTGCTTTCAGACCAGGGATATTGACAGCACTAGTGGGTGTCAGTGGTGCTGGGAAGACAACCCTGATGGATGTTTTGGCAGGAAGGAAAACAGGTGGTTACATCGAAGGAAGTATTATCATCGCTGGTTACCCAAAGAACCAGGCTACATTTGCTCGTGTGAGTGGGTACTGTGAACAGAATGACATTCATTCACCACATGTCACTGTTTATGAATCTCTACTATACTCGGCATGGCTCCGTCTTTCTTCAGACATAGACTCCAAGACACGAAAGGTATATTTTATGAAATATGTGGAAGGGTGTCCTTTCCTTGCCTGTTACCAATATTTGTACTACAGCTTATGATTTTGATTTTTCTTCTTTGGTATAAAGATGTTCGTTGAAGAAGTTATGGAGTTGGTTGAGCTCAACCCAATAAGAAATGCTCTAGTTGGCCTTCCAGGAGTAAATGGTCTTTCCACAGAACAGAGGAAGAGGTTGACAATAGCTGTAGAGTTGGTTGCTAACCCCTCAATCATCTTTATGGATGAGCCAACATCTGGCCTAGATGCCAGAGCTGCTGCCATTGTCATGCGTACAGTGAGAAATACCGTGGATACAGGGAGAACTGTTGTGTGCACAATTCACCAGCCAAGCATAGATATCTTTGAAGCTTTTGATGAGGTATAGGTCAATTTGCTATTTAAATTTTTAGTCCCAGAATGTTTCACCTCATTTTTTTCTCTTCTCATCACATGCACTTGGCTATGTTGTGGTGCTGCAGTTGCTTTTGATGAAAAGAGGAGGACAAGTCATTTATGCTGGACCTCTTGGTCGCCAATCTCACAAACTCATAGAATATTTTGAGGTGAGACTTTTACTTGTGTACATTTTAACATTGTGTTTTGCTAAGAGAAACTGCAGCTTGTACTAAACAGTATGTACTACTGCAGGCCATTGCAGAGGTTCCAAAGATCAAGGAGGGATATAATCCAGCAACGTGGATGCTCGAGGTCAGTGCTCCTGCAGTTGAGGCTCAACTGAATATAGATTTTGCAGAACTTTATGCCAATTCCTCGCTTTATCAGTAAGTGTGAATTTCACGCCATTTCCCCCGCTCAAGTAGCCAAGGATTTGTAGTTTTTTATCATTCTGAATTTCTTTGTTTCCAAACTTCCAGGAGGAACCAGGAACTTATCAAAGAGCTCAGTGCTCCAGCTCCAGGATCCAAGGACCTCTACTTCCCTACCAAATATTCTCAACCATTCCTTACACAGTGCATGGCTTGTTTCTGGAAACAACATTGGTCTTACTGGAGGAACCCTCAGTATAGTGCTGTGCGGCTCTTCATTACAATAGTTATTGGCATCTTGTTTGGTCTAATCTTCTGGGATAAAGGGCAAAAGACGTAAGTCTGAATTCTATTTTAGTGAGTGAATACAGCTCTTTTCTTTGATAATTGCAAAGTTTGTGCGGGAAGCTGGGAAACAGTTTTCCTATCTGGGTACTGTTACATCAATTAAAGTACTATTAGCAATGGCCTCTTTGTTATTCAGTTGTGAATTCTTATTTCCTGCTGCTAGGCTGAGGATTTGGTATGTGTCTCAAAATTTCCTAAATTTTCTTGTTAACAGAACAAAGCAACAAGATTTGATGAATCTTTTTGGAGCAATGTATTGTGCTGTGCTTTTCCTTGGAGCCACCAATGCTTCTGCCGTTCAACCTGTAGTTTCAATAGAGAGAACAGTCTTCTACCGTGAAAGAGCAGCTGGGATGTATTCTGCACTGCCTTATGCGTTTGCTCAGGTGAAATATTGCACTCAAAAGAACTTACTCATCAACAGAGTAGATCTATATTGTTGAGAGAGTAGTTTAAAATCAAAGGAATTGATTTGAATGCAAAATGCTTGACCAGTTGACATTTTCCTTGTTTTCCAGGTTGCCATAGAGACCATCTATATTGCAATTCAAACTGTCATTTATGTTCTGCTTCTGTACTCTATGATCGGGTTTGAGTGGAAGCTGGCGAAGTTCTTATGGTTCTACTACTTTATTTTTATGTCCTTCAGTTACTTCACATTGTACGGGATGATGGTTGTTGCATTGACTCCTGGTCACCAAATTGCCGCCATTGTTATGTCCTTCTTCCTTAGCTTCTGGAACTTGTTCTCGGGTTTTCTCATCCCTAGGATCGTAAGTGATCTTGTAGTCACTATTCTCTTCAAATGTTTCGAATTCACTTCACTTGTTTGGATTCATCACCTGAAAAATCTTTGTTCATCCAATGCAGCAACTCCCAATATGGTGGAGGTGGTATTATTGGGCAGATCCCGTTGCGTGGACACTCTATGGCCTTATAACCTCTCAAGTGGGTGACAAAAACTCCCTTGTCGAGATACCTGGAGCTGGTAGTATACCTCTAAAGCCATTACTTAAGGCAAGCTTGGGATTCAAGTATGATTTTCTCCCTGCTGTTGCCATAGCTCATGTTGGCTTCTGTCTGCTCTTCCTCTTTGTCTTTGCATATGGCATCAAGTACCTCAACTTCCAAAGGAGATAGATAACCAGCGTTCTCTCGAAAAGAGTTTAGTTTCAGGATTATCCATAACATTATTTGGAAAAATACATGCAAGTAGAGTAGAGTTTTGTTCTTGGATTGTGTTAATATTCTTTTGTTTGGTTTTTCAATAAGAGCCATAAATTGGGCCGCTGTACCACAGGAAAGAAAGATTTCCTCTCTTTTTTTTTTTTTTCTTTTTTGGAACAAACATTAAAGTTTGTCCCTAAACATGTAAGCTTCTATTGTGAAATAAGTTTATTGTTTTATCATAGTTAATTAGTCACTGATTCTACCTATTTGTCTTATTCTTACGTAACTTAAGAGCCACTGTCCCAACAACAGCCAAGGCTCTATCTTATCCGCAATCTTACATTATTCTTAAAACAAAGATGATTTAATTGAAATTTTTTGCCCCCCAAATATATTTAAGAGAGATAAATGAATTATAATAAAGTGTTGTATAGTTTAAATTATACAACATTTATTGTTTTGTAATATTAAGGTTATTTTTTATTTAATAATATATAT
>BPVZ01000123.1:199245-211076 GCA_020521535.1 Rubroshorea leprosula
AAAATCTCTTGGTCCTGCTATTGGAGATTAATGGTTAATTTTTGTGGCTATAACTTTGATAAGATTTTGATGGGTTTCTCTTAGAGACTAATCATCACACAACCCATTTGAACTTTAACAAGCTTATTAATGAACTAAAGAGTAGGCATAATTTGCTTCATTTTGAAGCACTGGATGGAAAATCCAAAAAAGGTAAATGATAAACCAAGGTGTTTATTGCAACATAATTGTAAGTCACCTAGTAAATTTAATAACTTCATCAACAGATTGACTGTAATTTTAGCCTAGTCCTTGGGAAACAGTTCTAGATTGCTACTCCATTTTCATCTCATGGGGGATTTGAACCTCTTCCTCTTCTGTTATTATTTTTTATTATTATATATTTTTTTATTTTTCTGTTGAGGTTAGTTCCAAGAAAGTTCATATATATATTTTTTGAACAGAATGAGTTTGGCATCTGGGAGATCTTTTTGCCAAACAATGCTGACGGTTCTCCCCCAATTCCCCATGGTTCTCGAGTGAAGGTAAATTCCTTGTAATAAGATTTATGAGTTTGTCTTTCAAATATCATTGGCTTCTGTGCAAATACATGTTTTCATTGTTTTCCTAACCAAAAAGAAAAAAATTGTACCATGTTTCCCCAGGTGAATTTGGTATGAATTTGAATACAAGGAAATTTTCAGATTGGTACTGTGCTTTTGTACTCTAAAAAAGGGAAATGAATTTGGCTTTGTATCTATGAATGGGCCATACTGAGTTACCTCCGTTAAATAATAAACATTCATTGATGAAATGTGCTGGATTAAATTTGTGTTCAAACTTCAAAGATGGATGATGATTATGACAACACATGCAAGATTGCTTTTCTACAATTCCTAGACGTTACCAGTGTTATGACAAGTCCACACACAAACACTAAATATATGCTGCTAGTGTTCATGTAACCACTTTCATTTTGCTGTTGCTGAAAAACTTTAGTTGCTGTTTGTGATGTAGAACTCACCTATATAGACCATTGTTTTGAATCTATAAAATCCTTAAAATACCTCCAGACTTCTGCAACCTTGCCAGAATAGAAAGATGACAGTTTTGCTTTGCACAACTTTGCCTGAGTAGATCAGAATAATGATTGAGTTCATTGCTTCCCCTTTTTTGAGTCTCAATTCATTTTTAGAAAAACAAACCCATTATGTGCATTTGCTATTTAGCTGTTGTGATTGTGTCAGTTTTCCCTTAAAAACTTACATGTAGTGCTGTGAAAATAAAATATCCGTTGACCATTTGATTATAGGTTCGCATGGAGACCCCATCTGGTATCAAAGATTCTATTCCTGCTTGGATCAAGTTTTCTGTCCAAGCACCTGGTGAGATCCCATACAATGGCATATACTATGACCCCCCAGAAGAGGTATTTTTATTTCTTTCTGTCCCTTTATTTGATTGGCATATAATTTGCATTCTGGGACTTCATGCTGCTGAAATACTTTGGAGCTCTGCTCCAATCAGAAGCTCAAAATTATATTTTTTGATGATTGATAATTTCATAATGATTATGATATCATTTTTTACTAACATAATTTTGGCTTGGCTCTTGCTATATGTAACACATCATTTGATTCTTGTGCCCTACGTCATAGTTAATGATGTTCAATTCTTGACAGGAAAAGTATATATTTAAACATCCCCAGCCAAAGAAACCAAAATCACTTAGAATTTATGAGTCACATGTTGGAATGAGTAGCACGGTATGCATCTCTCCCCTTTTTTTTTTGGCTTAAAACAAGTTATTATTCAATTCTCTGCTTCCTTGTTTATCCTTTTTTTTTTTTTTAATTCTTTTATTTATTTATTTATTTATTTTTGCTTGTGCTGAACATCATATTGCACAAAAGTGTTCTGACATGTATAGCTGTCTCAAAAGGCCTGAAAAGGGTCTTGTGCACCTGCTTTATTGTGTGTCCCAACCAAAAACTTTATTCCTGGTGGAGGGGAGCATAGGGTGTTCCTCAGATTTAATTGTATCAAAAAATGACTAATAATTTGAACTAAAAAAAATGTAAAATGTACAGGCCAAATTAACAGCTACCTATAATATCCTAATATCCTAATAAAGAAATAAAAGATAAAGAGAGACTTTTTCTGATTGGACAATTAATTAAAGTGAATGGATAATGATAGGGTTAAAACAGGAAAAAGATATTTGTTTACACTGAAAAATGAAAAAAAGACCAATTAATTTGGGACAAATTCGAAGGCATAAAATGACAATTATTTTGGGATGGAGGGAGTAATATTTTTATAGTCTTATGCCCCCATTCAAATAACTTTGACAAACTTTTTCAATTTGTAATTAAAACTTTTATGCTGCCATGTTGAGAGGAAGTTATTCCACAACTTTTAGGACTATCTTCTGTCTTCTTATAGTCATCCATGTTATATTGTGATTTAATTAATACGTTTCCCTACTTTTCATTATATTATTAACACTGAGATGCAGGAGCCAATAATTAATACATATGCCAACTTTAGAGATGATGTGCTTCCTCGAATTAAAAGGCTTGGATATAATGCTGTTCAGATCATGGCAATTCAGGAGCACTCATATTATGCTAGCTTTGGGTATTTTCTCCTTGACATGGGAAACTTGACTTTTATTTTTTGCCAACTATATAACTTTTTAAAATTATACATAGCAATGATTTTGTGAATGGAATGGGACAGGTTTTCAGAACTTAGTTTCGTTTAGCAGATAGGTACTTCTCTTCTACTTTTACGTAGCAAGTTTCTTTTAATGTGATGCAGGTACCATGTGACAAACTTTTTTGCACCTAGCAGCCGCTTTGGAACACCTGATGATCTAAAGTCTCTGATAGATAAAGCTCATGAATTGGGCCTGCTTGTTCTCATGGACATTGTACATAGGTAAAATCAGATTGGCCAGAGAAAATTATTTTAAACAAACATCTTTAGCTAATTTGTTTTTAATAAAAAAAAAAATTCATATATCTGACATAACTCTTTATCCTTTACTGTTCAATGAATCCAGCCATTCATCTAATAATACATTGGATGGGCTGAACATGTTTGATGGAACTGATAGTCACTACTTCCACTCTGGATCGAGGGGTTATCATTGGATGTGGGATTCTCGCCTTTTTAACTATGGAAGTTGGGAAGTATGCATCTAGCGAAACTCTAAAACTCAGTATACTTTGATGTGAGATTTTGACCTTTTTGGCCTCATTATGTTGGAAAAAATTAATGTTTATTTACTGATTTAGGTATTAAGGTTTCTGATATCAAATGCAAGATGGTGGCTCGAGGAATATAAATTTGATGGATTTAGATTTGATGGTGTGACTTCAATGATGTACACTCATCATGGGTTGCAGGTACTATCTGAGTGTCCTAGGAAGTTTTCTTTTGTATTGCTTGGTACGGTACTATAACTTTGTTACTGTACAATAGCCAAAGCTTTCAATATATTTACAATTCTAGAACTAGTTGACAAAAATAAATGGTGACTGTATTTGGATTCTATTTTTGAGTGAAAAGCACTTATAATTCTCCTACAAAAAATCTATGGTTTACTGTAATCAGTGAAGCCTATCCAAATGATTAAATTTTCCACAACTAAATGGTGCTGCTAGTTCATCTGTCAACATGTAATGTTTCTGGTTATACAATGTATAATTTGCATAACTGGCTGTAGGTAGCATTTACTGGAAATTACAATGAATACTTTGGATTGGCAACCGATGTAGATGCTGTTGTTTACCTGATGCTGGTTAATGATATGATTCATGGGCTCTACCCCGATGCTGTCACCATCGGTGAGGATGTATGTTCTCTAATTCTCATCTTGAAGTCATTCTGAGCATCCTAAAGTTGTACCCTTTATCTCATTCACAGAATACTTGTATCCAAACTTAGCCAATCTCTTCTGTAGAAACATTAAATTGAAATATTTGTCAAAACATTTTTTCATTGCTGATGCTGATTCTAATAGCAAAAACCATGGCTCGGGTAAAAATTCCATATGGGCATGTTAAATATCTCAGATGTGATTGTGCATGAAATACACCAATCCTGTATTTTATGTAGTCTTATATGTTTCCTTCTTGCTGCTTTATTGATCACATTTTCTGTTTAATTGATTACATACCTTTCGGCTAATTCTCTGCAATGACAAGGTATGGCAATCCATGTTGCATATTGTGTTCAGGAATTATATAATGCTTTTTACTAATTGAACTTAACCTTTCCTATACCGGAAGTTATGAAAACTTAATTCACCTGAACATAACTAGAGAAAGAGCAAACCTGGATATGCTGCTTAAAGAAAATCAGTGCAGAACCAAAAAAATATTTGATTTGAACAACTTGAAGTTGAAATTTTTACCACACAAGTCTGGAACTCATGCATCATTCCTAACTCCCTTACCTCCCTTTAAATTTCTTTTCTTTCTTTCTTTTTTTCTTCTCAAGGATATGAAGATTAAAGTTGTCATCACAAGCTAGACTTATGTGGTGCCTGCTACAAATTAAATTGTCCTTTGAATTTTGTTTGATTATTAAATCATCCTTTGAATTTGACTAAATCTCTTGTTTATGATGCAGGTTAGTGGAATGCCAACATTCTGCATTCCTGTCCAAGATGGTGGCGTGGGCTTTGATTACCGACTGCAAATGGCCATTGCCGACAAATGGATTGAGCTTCTTAAGTGAGTTGCATTTCAAAAACTTATCACAACTTAGCAACCATGATTCTAAAATCTTCTTCTATAATCTGCCTGACACAACCATTTGTACTCTTTGCCTCCTATTGGTACTTTATATAGGAAGAGGGATGAAGACTGGAGGATGGGTGACATTGTCTACACGCTTACCAATAGGAGATGGTTGGAAAAGTGTGTTGCATATGCTGAAAGTCATGACCAAGCTCTAGTTGGTGACAAAACAGTAGCTTTCTGGTTGATGGATAAGGTTAGATGAACTCTTGCTTACCTTCCGTACAAACTTTATCTTGTTTGCACAGGCATGAAAAGTTTGACCGGTTAAGGCAAGTGCATTTGGTTTATTAAGCTTCTTTTTGGGGGGTTTTCTTTTTATGTTGTTTTCTAGGATCTACTTTCTTAAACTCATTTTTTATGTTCAGAAATTATTAATGTTTTTCTCTTTAGAGTTTAGAACCTAGTGGCAATCAACATATGCTTTAGAGGCTAATGGCTGTTTTTTTTCTGAAGAACCAGTTTTAACTTTTAACTACATGCCTGGTTCAAGCATTGAGAAAATTAATGTCAAATATAATATGATTGTTGTGCTGTTTGGGAAAATTAGGAATGAATGTGGTGAGAATGTATGTCAATAATATGTCAGGAATTATTTTATACCACAGAGTGGTATGATGTATTATAATTCGAGATTTTTAAACTAAATTAATTAAGAGGATCCAAGACAGATACCCTTCCTTCTTAGGCTTCTTTTTTTCCCTTTTTTCCCAAAATTCTTAGGCATTTATTAGCCCAAAAGGAATTCCTTTACCATGACTTTGTGATGAGTTCCTCGTGTGTTCTAGGAGAAAAATGAAAAAGGATAGGGAAGGTGTTAAATGGAAAAACCCGCATTTGTCAAAATAAGGGGAAACTTGTAAACTTAAATAATTTGCACTACTCCACTTTCCAATTGGGTTTAGGCTCTATTAGAAGGGATTATATTTGTTTCTATCACATTAGTTTTTACACCATGGATTTGCAAAACTGGAAATATGTTTACTAGAAGATACAGTGATAGAATATGAGATGAATTCGATGAATTCTAAACCCTAGAAAGTCACTGGGTCTTTGGTTTGAAATTAAGCCCTTTCTTGAAATCCATTGAACTGTTATGAAGATAGTTGTTCTTTCTTGATTATTGCATAGCTGTCAAATGTGACTGTTTTATTCTGAAGTATAACATAGATATTCTGCAGTTATATTTGAAGAAAATATATTTAAGCAGCATATTATATTGGATAATCTTTTCTTTCATAGAAAAAGGTTCATGCTATTAGATTCTGTCTTTTTGCAGGACATGTATGATTTTATGGCTCTTGATAGACCAACAACTCCCCGCATAGATCGTGGGATAGCATTACACAAAATGATTAGGCTTATTACCATGGGACTAGGTGGAGAAGGATATTTGAATTTCATGGGAAATGAATTTGGACATCCTGGTAAGACCAACTGATTGTCTACCTACTGGCATCCAAATTATTGTTTTAATATTTTTTAACATACATTCAGTTAGATATGTGCAACTTGATGGTTGATACATTATTAAAGGTAATTATTTAATATTCTTTTATTTAGAGTGGATTGATTTTCCAAGGGGTGATCAGCATCTTCCTAATGGAAAGGTTATTCCTGGGAACAATTGCAGTTATGATAAATGCCGTCGTAGATTTGATCTTGTAAGTTCTTTCTCACTCTTTGCTAAGAATGAAAAGTAGAGAAAACCATCCTTAAGAAAGGGGAAATTGTTTTCCAGAAAAGTAGAGGAGTAGCCTTCATCTTTCTCTAAATCTTTTACTTCTCATGTAAAGTACCTGTGATTTCTACAAATCAAATAGAGAATAAATGTCTATTCATACCCACTCTCTATTTGCCACTATTATCTTTAAATGATATTTATCTATTCTTTTACATTATGGGTTACGTGCACTCAGGGTGATGCAGACTATCTAAGATATCGTGGAATGCAAGAATTTGACCAAGCAATGCAGCATCTTGAAGAGAAGTATGGGGTAAGTACCAAAGGTGCTAATGTTTTTAGCTTTTTCTTATTTACAAAATTTTTGAATTATACAAACAGCCACACACAGATGCACTTAAATAGCTGTTCATGAATTGCTAGAAGAAAGAACTGGTTAGGTTCCCCCTATTATATGCTAAGACTAAGATAAGAGGGAAGAAATTGGAAACAATTTGATTACTTGATTTTTTAAGCTATTATTGTCCCTGCTTGATTTTAATCTCTGATTTATACTCCAGTTGGATCCTCTCCAAGTTTACTGTGGTCTTTAGTTGTCTTACTCTAAAGCTGTGCTATTTTATGAGATTACGCAAAGCAAACAACATGATGTGCATAACCTCATGAACCTTACCTCTTTTCTTTAGAATGTAAGTAATACTTGTTAATTGATGCAGTTCATGACTTCTGAGCACCAGTACATATCGAGAAGGGATGAAGGGGATAGGATAATTATCTTTGAAAGGGGCAACCTGGTTTTTGTCTTCAATTTTCATTGGAGTAGCAGCTATTTTGATTACCGAGTGGGCTGCTTAAGGCCAGGAAAGTATAAGGTAGGATTTTTACATTTTCACTAGAGGACTTTGAATTAACAAGGTTAACATGTCCACCTTATGCCATTCTTCTTTTTCCTCTAATTTTAATCATTAATTATGGTCTTTTCATGTCTCAATACTGCTCTACATTTGTCTCTCTTCCAGATCGTATTGGACTCAGATGATCCCTTATTTGGGGGCTTCAATAGGCTTGATCACAATGCTGAATACTTCAGCATGGTAAGGAAACACCTTCACAATCTGCATCTGAGAATTAGTTCTTTCTCCTACATACAGTAACCTTGAGCATTGATTTGTTCTTCTGGTGCGTGTGCAGGACGGATGGTATGATGACAGACCACGTTCTTTCTTGATATATGCACCGTCTAGAACTGCAGTTGTATATGGGCTAGTGGAAGATGAAAATAAAGAGCCAGAACCCATTGTATCAGTAGGAGAACCCATTGCACCCGTGGAGGGTGAAGAAGAAGAAGCAGAATCTGAATCAATTTATGGCTAAAATCAAATTTCATCACAGATTCTGCTGATTTGCAGTGACTTCAAAAATCTCATTGTTGACCTTTGGCATTCAAGACTAATTTTGACAAACAAATTCTGTACACTACCAGCACAGAATAATATCATCTTGAAGGTTGGCAGTTCGCCAGGAGATGCAACAATTGAGACGAACATAGAGTAGACGCGGACACGAGCAAGAACATGGAGCAACATGAGGCAACCTTTATTAAGTACATAAAAGCCAGTTTGCTGTTCCTTGATTCTGTAAATCCTAGTTATAATCATATAAATGTAATGTCAGACCTACTAAGAGCAGTGAGCGTAGTGTTAAACCTGAACTCGTCGAAGAAGCAGCCGGTGGAATGTGAAGCCAAGTGAATGATGCAATAAACTCAGTATAACCCTTTCACTGTTTACATATTTGCTACTGTTTTCCTTTGATCAAAATTCAGCAAGTGCAAATATCATATTTTCAAGAAAAGAACTAATAATTGGGATGGATCATGAAAACTTGATGAAATAAATTTGGTTCGAAAAATCAAGCAAGTAGTAAAGGTAATATACACTGTTGTGTTTCAAGTACCTAAACAACAGAGAAGAAAAGAATAAAAGCTCAGCAGTACTACATAAATTCAAGTGCTAACATAGCTAGTATCCGAGGCAGAAGCTCTGGGCAACTGATGCAGGACGCTGGTAGGAGATGAATTGGATGATGATCTTAATGCCTCAGCAAGGGGTCCTCCCATTGAAGCTACCTGATTCGAAGCCCATCCTGCACCCCAATTCAGCTGGGGCTGCTGCTCCCTTTCGATGTCTTGGGGACCCTGCTGCTCATCCCCATTGCCAGTAGACAGTTTCAACGACACATCTGATGACGAATTCCCAGGCATTGAAATTGAAAGGGAAGTGTTGGAATTCATCGAGTTGGCACTGTTTCTAGCATTTTCAGATTCCTGAAGGGATCGCGGCCAATCATCAAAAAAATGCCTCAAGATATGGCCATCATTCCTGTCATCAACCTTAACCTGTGCTTCAAAGAAGCCAGTGTGTTCGGTTTTGGAGTCTGAGGAACTGCAAAGAGACAAAGGAGAGTACAGTAGGGGCGCCAGCTTAACGCAAAAAGACAAGATAAAAGACAACAAGGTTGGACAACAGGGAGTAGGTTAAGGCCACAACTAGAAGTGTTAAAAATGCCACACAAATTTCTTGCTTCTTTTTTTACTGGTAAACAGTATTTGGAAAACATTACTGTTTAAATTAATTTTAATATATTAAATAATAAATATTAATTATTTTATTATTTATCAATTAACAATTATAATTAATAACTGTTTCTAACCATCAAGCTAAACAAAATTAATATTTTAAAAAACAACACACATTTTGTTGTGAAACAGTAAACTATATGCCACCACAACATTATAAGCAAAGAGAAAAAAAAAATTATAAAAAAAAAAGTAGTGGTTGGGGTCAGTTTGTACAGAATCTAAAGCTTCCTGTCCACAGATCTGAGACATATTTTGATCAGATATTGCTACCCTACCAAGCTGATGACATCGAATATAAAAGATCTGTGGAATCCAGAGTTGCATGATTTTACAACATATTCAAGTTTCTTTTAAAAAAAACATAAAGATGTCCCACCATACAACTAGTTTTAAGTTCTAAAATTAATGCCCAAATCTACCTCCATTTTCATTAAAAAGGGGAGGGGACTATTCCCAAGGGAGAAGAGGACACAATAGCGCTCAATTCACTATCATTCCCAACAGTCTCAACAGTGCTAACAAGCCTTTAACCAATAGTGTTGTGACCCATGCAGATCTTAAAAGATTTCAGTTTAAATTCTAAGATTTGAATGCCGATTCTAAAACAACATGTCATTTAATTTACTTTCCAACAAGTCAAAGCAACCACCACTTCAGATTAGAGATGTAAATTAATTATATGGTTGTAAATAGTTAATTAAAGCCATAAACATTTACTGAGATATAATGACAGATCAAGCAAAGATTATTACCTTTGATTGAAGTGAAGAAGATCAATGGAAGGAGAAGGCCCTGAAAGGCCAAAATTGGGCCCATTAGCCACCGCTGCAAGCGATGCAGCACCGACTGGACCTGCAGCACCGCCACCGAAAGCCACAGCGGCATTGTTGTTGGTGCTGCTGCTGGTACCATTAGGTGTGGGCATTTCCACAGGCTTTCTTGAACGGTTGCGGCCACGATGCATGTGCCGTTCGCAATACTTCTGGCCAGCCACCACGTCCCTCGAGCACCTCCACTTCTTCCCGTCAGTCCTCCGGCACCGACCCGGCTCTGGATCCATCGCTGCTCTGCCCCAATACCCCGATTGCAACACTGATCACAGATATCAATGCTATTTTTAAGAGTTCACTTTCTTAAAACATATAAAACAATTTAAGCCTTTTTCTCTGTAGCTAATCAAATAAGCTCATCCATATCAAAGATTACGAGATCACAAGGCACTTTTTCCTCTTAACCTTCCCAAAAAGAGTCGAATTAAGAGATTCACAAAGAATTACCTCCTCCAATCCTTCTCCAAAAAAAAAAAAAGAGGGGTCGACAAGCTAGGTTGGCATGGAGTTTTATTTAAATGGAAATTAGATCAAAAATGGGCAGATCAGATCATGTAAAGCATGAATAATCTTGCAGGGAAAGAAAACCCAAAGTGCACCATTTGGTAGAGCAGACAATATCCAATCAATAACTAATTGATACCTCAGATAATACTATGAGGTAGTACTATTTTTGCACTTAAAAATTAAAGAAAAAAAAAGATCATTTAATAAAAGTAAGAAAGAACGGTTGATAACGATTGACTTACAAGCAGGCTGGTAATTGTGAGGGTAGTGATGGAGGAAGTATGGATGAGAGTGAAGAGGAAGACTCTTCTTGATTGGCAGGAGAAGTTCAGGAGGAACAGCAGCACCAGCCAACATGTACCTGTAGATCAAAGCCTGCAACTCCAGCTCCTGCCACTGTGCCCAGCTGAAGTAACTTCCCATCCCTGAGAAAACCCAGAAGAAAACAAACTCAAAACGGAAAACCCATTATGATTTTAAGGGGAAAAACATGGAAAGGTTGAAACTTTATTATGGGTTTCTGTTTAAAAGGAAGGAAAATCTTACTGGGATATCTAGTGGATGAATCTGGAAATGCCGCTGACAGGTTGCTGATTTTGGTGTTGGGTTCAGGTACAAACAGGGGGAGGGCAGAGGACGCTTGTTGATGGGGATCAAGGAGGAGTTTTGGTATCTTTACAGAATGTTGTTGGTGTTGTTGCTGCTCTGACTCATGCTGGTTTCTCCATTGCTTCAGATGCAAGTCCATGGAGAGAGAAGAGAGATTTGGAGTTTGGTTGCTTTTGGGGTTTGGTTGAGTTAAATCGAGAAACCCTGTTTAGTATGTTGGGTATGTGAGGAGAAAGTTTGTAAAAGCTTTTTTTGCAGGAACTTCCGTAAGTTGTTTTTATAACTTTGGCAGGTAGGAAAAGAAAGAGAGAGGGTGTGTCTGACACATTGGGCCTGCAAAGTTTGTTTATCGCCAGTGGAGAAGCTCAGGGCACTTGAGAAAAGACGGTCAGACAAGACAGTTGAGAGAAAAAAAAAAAAAGCTAACCAAAAATTATTTTAAAAACAGGTACGGATAATAAGCAAGAACCTGCAGTCTTTTTTGTCTCTCTAATTTGCCTTGGAAATACAACTTTGAGAGGGAGAGAGAAAAACAGCAAGGTGCTGCAGCATATGATCATGTAATGCATAGTACCACAAACAAGATAAAAGATAAAACTAAATAAAAATAAAAATAATAATAATAATGATTATTATTAATTTCTGAGATTATTAATAATAGAAATCGAAAAGTATAAGAGCATAGTCCGATTCTGGGCACAGAAATTTATTATGGTTACATAAAATTTTTATTTTATGTTTATTTAGATATTATTTTAATAATATTTAAA
>BPVZ01000123.1:293458-310172 GCA_020521535.1 Rubroshorea leprosula
GTAAAAAAAAATAGCATTCTTAAAATAAATATTTTTAAAGTTTTGTCAAATACCTTTTTTTATACGTCTATTTTGGTTGTTAGCTTTAGTTTATTTAGCAGATGGATAATAAAATAATTAATATTTATGATTTTATAAATTAATATTTTTAAATATTTTAGTTAATTATAAATTAATAAAATTAGGAAGATCAAATACAATTATAATATTCATGTACCCGTAACAAAACAATCACCATCATCAGCGTGAAGCATCTTCTTTTTCTTTACTTTTAGGCTGTAATCCAATAAAACATTCAAATTTTATATCTTGATTTTAAAAGATTTGAACGGCGGTGGATGAAAGTATAAAGACAGAGAAACAGTCAACTTTATTATAAATATTAAAGCGAGTGAATAAAAATCCCCGTAAACTTATTCCATGGTGGAAATTTTCTCGCAATTGTCAAAGATCCATATTTGACCAACCTCCTACTGGCTGCATCTATATATATCATCCTGTCTCGTCTCCACGGCTCAGAATCCATATATTTTCGTTCTTCTCATCTTTCTCGCAATCAAAGCTCAGCTCTCTACAAACCTTAATTACTTGAAAAGGAACTGTTCCATAGGCTTGTAACTCTGTGTTCTTGAGTGCTAAAAACTCATCAGCTCTTTCTAGTTTCGACATAATTTGTGTCATCTTTTCAAAACTTCCATCCGCAGCACAAATTAGCAATCAAAGTTAAAACAACCATGAAAGATCACCAGTCAAGGTTCCTACAGCCATCTACCCTGATGCGGGGTCACCTTACAAGTTCTGAGTCCTTCTCAAAACGGGTTAGAAATGTGAGAAATGGCCAAGGACATGATTTGAGTCGGATGAGTAATGTCAGAATTGCCATGATAAAGGGTTGGGATGGTGGTTTGGCCTCACCACGGCGTGGCTTTCGAGGGGAGGGAGAGGCGTCAACGCCCAGGCTTGAGCGATTCAAGGTTCGGACAGTGCAGGTCGGACAGGTTGTTAAGGAGGAGGAAAGCAAGTGATTTGATCAAAAGGAAGATCATCCATGTACATTAATGTACAGCATCCGTCACCCACCCGGCCACCCCCACTAATTTTTTTTTTTTGTCGAGATAGATATTGTATAACAAGTACTCACATATACTTTTTTACCAAGGAACCATTGGAGTGGACCTAAGGTGTCCAATCTCATTTAATGTTCGGTTTTATGCAGTTTAATATTATTTCGATTGCATAATGCTTTTTTCTTTTACAAATATTGACAGTTTGTAATTTGAGAGAAAAGAAATGTAATTTAATGAATTAGTAATTTGTTGAAAACATATATTTCTCTCTCTTAATTTTGGGTTATACTTGGATTGCACGATTAAAAACAACTATTTTCATTTCCTTAATTCACCTCCCTACTAATATGACAAGAGCCTCACATCCAGAGTCTTTATATTCAGGAAGGAGATTTGATCCACTTGGGGCGTGGGTAACCCCTATGTTAATCTATGCTAACCAAGGACCTTTTGTCCCCTTCTCCCACCACCCTCCTTCCGCCATTCAACATTCTACTAAAAAAATGTGTTTAGGTGAATAAATCCTGCTTAAGGTGTTTGAGAATGAATTTTTATGTAATCAAATTCCTGATGTGAAAAAACTCTTGCCATCGGAGTTAGGGTTGAGATTTTTGAGACCCTTCCTTTAGGATCTCTTCTCCATAGAAGTTTCCTTCCCTTTTTCTTCTCCTTTTTCTCATCGTTGTTCTTCCCCTACCGATTCATGTCAGTTTGGTGTGAGAGGCCTGCGGCTTCAACTAGATTTATTGGAGTTTAGCGTGATCATCAGCAGTGGAAGGCGCGCGACGGCCTAGGCTCTTCCTGTGTAGTTCCTTGAATGTTGACTAATTCTTTTGGAGTTTTGAAAGTTGGGACGAGGGACGTAGGTCGCCTGCAGGAGTTACGGAGTTTCAAGGGGCTGACAGTTGGGTGGGGCATATGGCTCATGGGTGGTTGGTAGTGGATAGGTTGGTGTGGGTGGTAATTAACCGCTTGGATGTGGACATGCTTTCACTTGGGCAAGACATTATAGTAGTCAAGGAGACTCTTGTAAATTTGTAATATCTGTTTTTCGCTCTCCCCGGCCGGTTGTTGGCATTATTGGTGTGTTACTAGCTACTTAAAAGCTTGGATGCAGAAAGCGTTAACTTTTTTAATATCTATATATAATCCTGTAATTGCCTGGCCTATGATTATTACTCAAGTATTTCATAACGTATTGAAGGCTTACTAAGCGTAATTGTTTATATTTGTTATGAGTAATATTTTTTTGTACTAAAATCATCATATACATATTTGTTTTCTTGCACTCATAAGGTGTGTATCATAAGTTTAATTGATGTATATGATTTCATTTAGAAATGTTTTATACAAATCTTTTCTATTTAACATTTTACCTAATATATACATTTATTATTCTTAATTAATTTCAATTAATGTTATATATATTTTTATTAGTTTCAATTATTATTTTATATGTTCTTAGAATAATAAAAAGCATTAAGATCTATAGCTATAGCTCTATGTCTAACTCCAGCAAACTACAAACGCATCACTCCCAAACAAAACCTATATTCGTTTAATGTTTATCAATGAATTTATGATTTTACAAAAAAAAAAAAATCCACATATTAGGTATCCTTTGACCAAAAAAATAAAAAAAACACAGATGTAAGACTTTCGAAATTCGAAATCAATCATCAAACTTTTCGGTTTTATTTTATCCTGGCGCCCAACTATAGTCACGCGTCAGTCCTAAGGTGGTCCAATCCGAGGTCCACACATACTGGACCAGTCAATTTGGTTACGAGCACAGAACTATTAAGCAGTCTTCTAAAGCCTAAGTTAAGTTCGACCTAGTCCCATCCCAATCAGACCCAGATGTGGCCAGCCCACTTGCCATCTCTAATGCAAAGAGTGGGAGCACCTAGACAAAAATGCAATGAATGATTTGGGGAACAAGAACTAAGGTGGTACCACCAGCCAATCTAGTGATTGAGTTATTTACCCATTTGATGCCTGTGTAATGTTAAACTTTTAAGCTTTATTTGATTTAGCCATTTCAACCGGCTATAATTGAGAGTGACAAACAATTTTATCTATATTTTACAAACAAGTTATTTTAGTATTTTTTAATTTAAATTTATTAAAATGATGTAATTTTTAATTTTTTAAATATAATTATTATATAAGTAAAAAATTAATTAAGTGTAACCAATAACTCTTGTAAATCAATTTGTCAAAATATAACCCTTGTAAATCAACATGTTAATTACTCTTGTTTACTAATTCCCCCAACTCGCTAGGTACCTCTTTTTTTTTTTTTGTATTTACAATTAGAGTAGTTTTAAATCAGTTTTTGTAAACCTTGAAGTTAATTTTGCTCGAAGAGATCTCCTATATCAACTGATGTATTTAAAAAAATTAATTTCTTTAAGTAATAATTTTAAAATTTTAAATTATAAATCTAACTTATAAGATGATATTTACTTACCAATGAATCTAATTATTGGAGTTTTGTGGGGTACTCTTATCAAATAATGGATGCATTGACTTGGTTTGAAGTTATTGGTTCAATTTAACCAAACCAAATCTAATAAGTCAATTAATCAAATTTTTTGATTTACTTGGTGTATACTCATTAATTTGATTGCTGATAATATATATATATATATGTATTCATTCATTTCATTAGATATATTAGGTTTTTATTTTAAGATCTTAATAAAAGAAACTATCTGTGAAATTAATTTAAAATAATAAATATGTTAACCAGACGAATGTCATGATCTAGAGGATTTACCTATAGCTATATCAAGCTGCTTGCAAACTTTTCCCTTTTTTTTTCTTTTCTTCTTCTTTGAAATGAAGGAAATGAAATTGATTTCAGAAGTGAACAATCTACCATTCAAGCCACAGCTGTGGTTTTCAGTCTACACGAAATCCATACAAAAGCAATACGAAATTCAATGTGATCAAAAACATGAATTGACTTTTCTCTGAGACCAATCCATTCTTGACTTTTTGTGTTTCTTCCAGCCCAAAAAACCGATCCTTAACTTACGGCACTGAAAATATTCCCAACTTTAGAACTCTTCGATTCGAGTTTATAACTTAATTAGGAGATAGAAGAGGTCTTCCATTCTTTAACGATGAATTTTGTGAGACTCTATTGTAAATTTTTTTTTTTTTAAAAAAGGGCTACGATAAGTAAAACAATCGAAGACAATATTGAAGCTTTAACCAATGCTACGTTATATGGAAACTTGGCACAATAAACCCTTGTTTGGATTAGGGGATTTGGAGAGAAAGGGGAGAAGAGAAAGGGGGAGGGAGATGGAGGGAGGTGGAGGGAGATTAAACCCCTTTCACTTTTCTGATTTCTATCCCCCAATTTAGAGGAATTAAGACGGATTTTATTTGGGCATTTATTTATTTATTAATTTTTTAAAAATAAATAAATATAAATATTTTATTTTAATTATTTATTTAATAAATAATTTTTTATTATAGTATATTTTATTATTCTTTAAATTATTTAATTAAATAAAAATATCATTCTCCCTTCTTTTTTACTTTCATTTATCTAAATAACTTTAATAGTAATCCTTTTTTTTTTATTTTCTTCTTTTTTTAATTAATTTTTATTCAAATAAATACTAAGATAAATCAATATAGGCCCTAGCCTCTTCTTTTTCCTTTAGGCAAGTATTCCAATAGAAGTGTCAAATTAAAAAAAAAAAAAAAAAGAGTAAGTGTTGTCAATTGAAAGAGCATAAAAAAAAAAAATCAAAGATTTGTTGGTTTAAGTGGAAGAAATTCAGTTCTCCTTAAATAACATTTTGAATTCGAGTATTGTGAATGTAGAAACAGACGTTGGGAGAGCTTTCTCCCTAAGGAGGTTTAACGAGACTCGATTCTGAATTAGTTAAAATTCAATATAGTTACCAAATATCAAAAGATTAATATTAAAAAAAAAAAAAAAGAAGGGAGAAAGAGTCTTCTTTAGAGTTGCCAAAAAGCGAGTAATAAAGCCCGGGGCCCTCTTCCATACTGTTGGAAATGTTCCTGGGATTTTAATAATCCATATTGACCTTTTCTCCTTTCAAGCTTTTGCCGGCTGCACTGCCCCTATAAATATCATTTTCTCCACATTTCTGATTCCATACAGTTTTTCGTACTTCTCATTTTTCTGGCACACAAAGCTCAGCACTCTAGGACCTTATTAGAGCAGGATCTCTCCTCTAAGCTCGTCACTCTGTATCCTTGTGTTCTAAAGCTCAGCTCTCTCAAGTTTCAACATAAGTTATCATCTCTTCAACATCTGCAAGGCTAAATTAGCAACAAAATTGAGCATCCGATGAAGAGTCACCGGTCAACGCTCCTACAGCCATCTACCCTGATGCGGGGTCACCTTACAAGTTCAGAGTCCTTCTCAAAACGGGTTAGAAATGTGAGAAATAGCCAAGGACATGATTTGAGTCAGATGAGTAATGTCAGAATTGGCATGATAAAGGGTTGGGATGGTGGTTTGGCCTCACCACGGCGTGGCTTTCGCGGAGAGGGAGAGGCGTCAACGCCCAGGCTTGAGCGGTTCAAGGTTCGGACCGTGCAGGTCGGACAGGTTGTTAAGGAGGAGGAAAGCAAGTGATTAGATCAAATGGAAAATCATCCATGTACATCAGTGTGGAGTATATATACATCGTCCACCCCACCCGGCCACGACTGAAAAATTATGAATTTTTTTCTTCTTGGTTTGGACGAGAGTAGGTCATCCCTGGCCAAGTTTCATGTACGTGGAGAGTAATCTCTCTTAAACGATGTTAAGGTCGCATAGGACTTAATCTACAAGAAAATCAACGTTTATTTATCAGTAGATTAAATTTTTAGGTTAAAAATTATGGTTTTGTAATTTGACGAAAAGAATTTAATTTAATGTTTATTAATTGTAATTTTATGATTTTATATACTCTATAACAATAACATCTATGTTTTTTGTTTTCTTTTAATTTGGGTTGCTTTTGTGTTTTATAACGAAATGTAACTCTTTTTTATTTAATTAACTCATTTCACTCCCATAACTTTGTTTTTTATTTTTTTAACTCATTTTACTCATATAAAATATGATTGGAATATAAAATTTTTTAATTTCATAAAAGAAAATTAACTTTGAGAATCACTTAAGTCATGCTTAACATTGATGTTAACCCAGGACCACTTCTCTCTTTTCACCACCCTTCTTCCACATACTATTTACATTGAAAAAAGTCTGTCTTTAGGTGAACAAATCCTGAATGGAATCAAATTCCGTGTTTGGGTGTTTAGGTCGTTTGATTTTATCTCTTAAGATTTTTATTTGGTTGGATGAAACAATTTTTTATTTGTCCCTTTCAATCCTCCCCAACTAAAATACTCCAATTAGGTAGGAGGATCTTTGGGAAAAAAGAAAGTGTTATCTTTTTTTTTTTCTTTTTTTTTTCCTAGTTTTTTTAACAAGTTGTCAGTGGACGAGCTCGAAGCCCGTCCATGAAAAAGAGAGAATGCATCTCAAGTTGGCAGAGTAGCAATTAACTCGAAAGGTCAGGTATAATTTAATAGCCTAGTTTGTAACTATAACACTAGGTTTTTTAATTTTATAATATGTTAGGAATATATTTAATATATTTAATATTTATTTTAATTAATATTTTATATTTTTTTAAATAATAAAAATATATAAAAATCAAAAGCTAAATTACTAAAAAAAAATGTTCTCTAACAAAGTCTAAACATTGAACCTTACACCTATTGCTAGAGGTCTCTTTTAAAATAACTCATATTCAAATATTGAAAAAGAAAAGAAAAGAAAATAAAATTCTGATTTCAGATACTATAATAAAAACAAAATTCCTGATGTTAGGCTGCCGAAATCAATCTTCATCCAAAGTTTTGGTTTTAATTTTTTTTTTTTTAATCTTGCCCCAAAACTAATTAGAAATTAGTCCCAAGCTGGTCTATTCCTAGGCCCAAGTCAATGCCACAAATAGAGTGGTCCTCGAGCCCAGAGCAAAACCATTAACCGGTTCTCTAAGTTGAGTTCGATCCAATCCCTAGCAGACCAGTTATGGTAGGCCCACTTGCCATCTCTAATGCGCAGATAAAGGAGCAGCCCAACATGAATACTAGAAGAACAATAGTGAATAATTTTATAATTATAATATCACATATAATTATAAATTTATATTTTTAAAATATTATTAAGTAAATAAATATATAATATTATAAATAAAATTTTAAATAAAAATAATTATATATTAATATATTATAATTATAAATTTATAATATTACATAACATTCTAATTATATTCTAATTATATTATTTTTGAAGAACAATGAAAGTAGTGCCATCCAACCATGCCGTCAAGTGGTGCAGCCTTTTAATATTTAAATTTCTTTTTTATTTTTGTTTGATCAATTGTATTTAAGTTTCATCAATTCATTTTTTCTCTCATTTAAATTTCAATTATTAAATTTGAAATAAGAAAATAATAACAACTAAATACATTTATGTTATTTTTATATGATCTTAATAATTTTTTTTGTGGCTATACCTATGACCATTTTCTACTCTTATGATATATTTAATTTGAAAAAAATAAAAATAATTAAAAAAGAGAAATAAATTAATACAACATTCCTTCATTTCCTTTCGTTATCCTTCTCTCTCATCCCTTATTAAAAAAAAAATAATAATAAAGCACTCTTCTCCCTTTTAAACTTTTTCTTAATCAAATAAAAGAATTTACATCACTCCCTTCATTCCTCCCACCCCCAAACTAAATGTACTATTAGACTATTGCATCGGATATTCGGATGAGTAAAAGATCCATTGTTTATTTTCAAAAAAAAGATGAGTAAAAGAAAAAAAAAAGTTGAAAATAACAAGTCAAGTAATCGGTAAGGTGGGCCCAAATAGTTTCTGGGGAGCACAATTACTGGTTCTCTGACTTTCAAAGAGATGAGGAGAAAAAAAGGGAAAAAAACACTTGAACCTTGCTTCTCCAGTCTTTTTATAATTAATGTTTTCAATATAGATAAATATTACTAATTAAAGGAAAATGTAGAAAAATGTAACCAATAACCCTTGCAAATCAACGTCTTAATTATTCTTGTTGACTAAGTCCCCCAACTTGCTCGCTTTTCTTACCAGACAATTAATGGATGTTGGGCATGTTTGTTTACCGATTTTATATTTCAACTGTTAAAGGGAATATTGTTCAAATTAGATATTATAAATTATAAATAATAGTTATTAATTGTTTAAAATTAAATATCAGTTATAAATAAATAGTAAATCTAAACATTTTATTGTCTTTCACTTCTTGGCTTTGAAGTCCCCTTAACTGGAATTTTTACTAAGCTTAATTTGGGCAAATTCCAGACTAAATAATGAGTTAATATTAAGAGCACTGTTACCTTTTGCATTCCATTCTTTTGATATATTAAATTAAGTGCTTCAAGCAGTCGGAGGGAAAGGGGATGGAGAGGAAAGCACAAGTTTAAACTCTTATTGTAAAATTATAGAAGTTTTTTATACTAATTGACAAAAGAAGTAAATCACTTCAATTATTAAGATTCTGTATATCCTTTTAAATCACATGTTAAAAAAGAAGTAATAATATCAATAACTATTATTTAAAAATTTACAATCTGTATTGTAGTGAATTAAATTGTATAACTTAAACAATTGATAGGGAATGAGTTACTTGATATTAAAAATTATCTTTTATTTAATAATTTCTATTCTATAATTTGATTTACAAAATAAAATTCTTTTACCGTTAGAAACTTTTCATTAGAAGACCTTTAAAGTTAGATCCATTAATAACAAAATATCATTTTATAGGTCACGTTTAAATAATAACTAAATGTCATTTTATAGGTCACATCTAAATTTTAAATCTTTCAATATAGTCTATGTACTTTTAAAATTATTTAAAAATAAATTAATGAACACCCAACTGCAAAAAGGAAAATTATATCACATATATTGGCACTCAATAAATTGTTTTATTATTGAGGGTTTGGCTTTTCAAAACATCCTGTAATTATTATTTATTATATTTATTAACACTTCTTGATATTTATTTAAGATCATATCATGGGAATTTCCAAAGATTTTCCTCAGCAGTGTAATCGGCGGCTGCGGCATAGCCGGCATCATCCCAGCGAGGAGGGCTCATGAGCATCCCTTGAGCCATATTGACAATCACATTAGGCATATCAAAGATCAAATCATCATCCACAAACTCGTTACCCATCTGATTCTCTGGCTCGACTTGATTGTTGCTTGCCTCATCATAATTACTTTCCCCACTTTTATCGGATAAAGCATCTTTTGCCGCTCCAAAAGCAGTAGCTGCAGAAGTTGCAGCCACCTGGATATCGCGATGGGAGTTTGAGGCTGGCACGGGTAAGGATGGAGCGGTGTCGGGAAAGTTCAGCTCCGCATATGGGCCTTTTAGGGCAAGCGCCGCCACATCATAAGCGATAGCAGCCATTTCAGGAGTAGGAAATGTCCCCAGCCAGATTCTGTTCGGCGTTCTTGGCTCTCGAATTTCTGAAACCCATTTCCCGCTTCTCCGCTGCCTCACTCCTCTGTAAGCTGTATGACGGGCTGGCACAAGTGCACCTGCAGCAACTCAGATTTCTATTTTTTATTTTTCCAGTGAGAGTAAATTTATAGAAGGATAAATTTTTTTTCGAGTAATAGTTGTATTCAAACTTTATTAATTAATTGTAAAATATTCCGGGACAAAGACACACAATTTAAAATTGTGAGTTTAATTCTTATAAATAATAAGTATTTTTTAATATTTTTCTTATATTTTATATCGTATTGAAGTGGAGATAATTGTGCATTGTACGATTGTATACTACTCCGTGCACTATCTATAAGAAGTTAAAAATTTCACAACTCCACTCAATATTTGGCTAAGGGAATTTATAAGAAACATTGAGAGACTTAAGTTTCAAATCTTAGGTTTGACTCGATCTTATATAAGATATTGGGCGAGGAATTTAGTAAGGTGCAAAGCTATATCTAATTGTAATCTAACATTAGTTGAAGATGAAAACAAATTCATAAGCAAATATATTTCAATAACATAAATAAAAAAAAGATATATAATTAGTTAAAACCTCTAATAAATTTTTTTAGGATTTTAAGTGGTAAGGGCAGTGCCCCAATGCCTCCATTCTGAATTCGCCCTACCTGCTCCCCTAGAACCAGAACCAGTGTTTCCAGCTCCATTGCTGCTACCACCACCGGTGCTGCTGCTGGCAAGATACTGCATGGAAAGGAGTGCTTGGTTTCAATTTTGCAGATTGAAGCTGCCATCTATATGGGTTTTAAAAGGAGAGAAGCTAATCTAATTAGAGGTATAAATTAGTGCAAACCAGTTGTTTTTTAATTGCGGCGTGTTCAAGTTCCGGGTGTAAACCAGCTTCCCTGGGGTTGGGTTACTGCGTTTTTGCTAGCTCAATAACTGCAAATCACAGCATCAAGCAAAGACATGATGTTTTTAGGTATTCAAGTCGCTTTCGTATGATATATATAATGTTTTAAAAAAAGATTTGGTTATGATTCGTGTAAGGAGAATGAAGAAATAAATGTGTCGATATAAGAAGAAGAAAAAGGGTTATACATTTAAGTGCAATCTCGTCGGAGGTGTCATTATCATCACCAATGCAGCACACATATATATTGTCAATAAACGTTATAATGTTAAATACGAATATATCAGAGGTTTGGTGCGATGGGTGACATATATGGATGGAGTGAAGATGATCTTAGCTCTTGTGCAAAACATCGGGCGCATCAATCCGTTTCAGGTTACTTCAAGTTTAAGCACATCATAACCACCTCCTTGTGACAGGTCTTTCTTATTAATATTGCAGAGTTCTAATTTGAAAATTTAAGACTACACCCCTACGTACATGTATTATACATTCGAAGAAAAAATTTTTCGTAGTACCGTGGCCGTTTGGTAAAACCACTTATGGGGGAGGGATGGAAGAAGTAATGAGGGTTTGACCCCTAAGTATAAGAGTGAGGAAGCGCCTTTTGTTAATACTAGGGGATGGTAATTTCTATTAATCCTTACGATATAATTTTTGTCACGGGATAAAAGAGGGATGGAGAACATTTTTTTCTTGTGAAATTTCATGTAGAATTTTTTTACCTGCAAGATCTTTATTGCTTGTGTAATATTAAAAAAAAAAAAATCAATTCAGTTTAAGTATTTAACTCATTATCATTGGTTCGATTTATTACTCATTATTAATTTTAACCAAATATTAAAGCCTAATTACCTTAAACTGAACCCAACGCAATACTTTTTTTTTTCAATCTTTATCAAACTCTTTAAAACATTCTGTTTTAAAATAATAAAATAAAAATAATTAAATTAATTTTATAATATAAATTGGTAAAAGGTGAAAAATCTCTGCAAATAACAAGAGCAAATTCTATCATGTCAAAAATCCCTATGGGGGATAAGAATAAGGAGGCACTGCTTGACCCCACAGGCCCTATTGCCATCCCTGCTAATACTTTGGCTCACTATTTCAATGGCCTTCTTCACATTAGGATATGTTTTGGTATAAACGAATTCTACCAAAAAATAAAGTATGGAATTCATTTCTAATTCAACATTTTTGTCTTTGGTATGATTTAAAACTTTTTATTTCAATTCTATACCATATTGCGTTTGATTTGTTTAAAATTTTGTAAAATTCATTTATAATTCTATATTTCTTGTGTTTGATTTGATTAAAAAAAATTTAGAATTCAATTCTAAACTTCTAAATTATGAAAATGTCCAAAACTAATCAAATTCTCATCAATTTTGATGAGATTTTGAAATGAATTTCACAGTTTTTAATGACTCAAGCGTTTAAATTACTAATATATCCCTCGAATTATCTTTTATTACTCTCATTCACAAATAGTAAGGTAGTCTTTGAAAAATTGAATATTAAACCTATTCTATATTTATTTCAAATATAAAATCTTTTTGAAATTCAGTTGAAAATTCTATAATTTCATGAATTATTCCAAACATAAGAATTCACTTATAAATGAATTTCTAACTAGTTGGTTTTTTAAGTGAAATAAATTCTATTTTCATTAAAATTAAATACACTAAAATTTTTTTAATAATTACAAATTCATTCGAAAATAAAATGAATTCTAATTCATTTGCATACCGAACACATTTTAAGAAAATTAAATTTTCTTAAGTGTTGACCTATGACTTAAAACAGGCAACTTATATAATGGATTTTTCTTTATATCTCTTCTCCAACAGTCCAACTAGGAAAAAGTAGAGTAATGGGCAATTAGAGGATTTGGAATTATGGTTAGAGAGGTTGATGTGATGACGTTTGGTTGTTCTGTCCAGTGTCCACCTAGAAAAGGAGCCCAAATTAGTCTTCGGTATTGAAATTAAACTTGAAAGAGACATGAGTAAGGAAAACTGAATTAACATTAGCTTAGGGCATCAATATATGAATAGGTCAAGACCTTTAGCATAGGATAAGCTTGACGGTAACGCGGCAGGGAGAGAGGAGCAACTTGCAACACGTTTTGCCATACCTGCAACACGTTCAGTCGACATATATACTGGTGATAAAAAAAATAAAATAGGCGCTCTGTCGACATACATGTATGAGTTATAATGATTTTTTGACAATAAAAATTCATGATAAATTTTAGAAAAATGATGTGTGCACACTCGGGTGTGCACACATCATATAAAAAAAAAATGCCCATTACCCGGTTTAATTTTTTTTTTTATGTGGGGGTTGCACACCCAGTGTTGAATTCGGGTGTGCACCAATCATTGTCCTAAATTTTATGATTTCTACATAGCATAAAATAGGTAAATACATATTAAATCACATGTCATACCCCTATTTAGAAAGGGTTAGTAAGAATTCTGTCACATCACATTGTAAGATTTCATTACCAATAATCATTGTCAAGAAATTACTCTCCTACAAACATGATGTTGAATCAAGGTTAATTGTCAATTTTAATCCCTCAATTTTAGAGTTTTGTACATTTTTCATTTCTTAAATTTTTTATACATTTTTTTTGTTCTTTAACTATAAAAAAATATACTTTTTAATCTTTCCATTAATTATATTGTTAAGTCTATCAATGTATGCATATTTTTAGTCTCTCAACTTTAGAAATTTACATAATTTTTGTCCTTTAATTTAGAGGTTTGGTAGATAAAAAATATATATATGGACAAATTTAACAAACTAACTCAAGAAATGATTAAAAAATATATTTTTTCATGATAAGAACCAAAAAAGTACATAAAAAATTTAAGGGCAAATGCAATAGCCTAAATTGAGAGACCAGAATTAGTATTCAACAATGAATCAATAGTAAGCAAGTGTCATAGTATTGGGAGTAGCACTAAGATATTCATTTTTTTTTAATGTATTACGTTGATGTGAGGGGTGCATTTTTTAAAATAGTTAAAAAAATTATATAAGACTCAAAATGCAGAAAAATTAAATTAAGAATAACCTAACAGTAGGAAAAAAAAATCATTTTCCTATATGGTGCCACTCTGGGTCGGTTCAGAGTAGTTCTTGGAGTCTGACATGTCACAAGCCCAGCTTATCTCTGGGCTCAGTACGAATTGGTCTGCACACTTTAAATACACTGAATTCAGACTAGTTGCGACGTGGTTTGTGAGCCGGACATCCTCGTGGCGTTTCTAGGCTGTTACAATAAAGCATAAACATTGTTGACCTGGGCCGGACTTAAATGAAAATTTCCTAAACACCATAAATAAAGAATGTCAATGACCCTCCCATTGGAGAATAATATATGATTCTTAGAATCAATTTTTAGGACCGAATTTTGGGACAAATTTATGGTAATATTGGTCATAGTAAGAGTCTTAAATTAATAGACCCGCATAATTAATGGTGGTGGGGATTTTCTGCCATGCTACCGAACATAGTCCAGGAGGCTTCCAGGCACATTGTGCTAGGGATGAGCAATGCTAGAACAAGGAAAGTGTGGTCCCATTTTTTTATAGTTATTGCATGGTCTCTATGGAATACACGTAACAACCTTATCTTTAGAGCTAGAGAGGTTTCAGTGGAGGATGCATTTGAGAATATACAAATTATAATTTTTCTATGGCTTAAAGGAAGGGCCATGGGATTCACTTCTTCGTTTCATGATTGGGAAAATAACCCCTTAGATTGTGCAGTGGCCATTAGATGGACCAGACTTTGAATTTATATGCCATTTTTGTAAACTTTCAGGATTTGTTTGATGGTATTGTAGCTGATTGATGTAACTGGTTTGATATACCCCTTATATTTCATTAATAAGTCATTTTATGTGTTAATGAAAAAAACTTATATAGTTATGTTGAAATAATTTTGTCCTAAATTTTAGCATTTATGATAATCATTACTACTGATCACTATAACATGTTAATATATTTTACTTTTTATTCAATAAGGTCTCACATCAATTAGTTAAAATTTGAAATATTGACACTCTTATAATCTTGAAGTTGTGAATTCAACTCTTATACATAATGAGTTTTTTTCTAAATTTTACCTAATTTATATGTACTTTACTAAAGTGGTCGAATATATTTTGTTCATTAGTTGAGACCCTTGGCAGCATCAAGGATCAATTATTCATTTAGGTAGTAGTATTCCTGTTTTTCATTTTTGGCAAATTACGAGCAGCACAACAATTAGAGCTTGATTATGAGCTGTTCGAAAAAGCGTATAAAAGACAAAAACCCAGCAGCATATGGAAGACACCTGTCAGAGTTTTATGGGGCTTCCATTATTTCAAAACAAAGATCCAATAAAATGTTAAATTGCCAATTTAATGCCTCAACTTTCAAATTTATACCAAATTCGTCCTTGTACTTCATAAGTACCAAAAATATCCTTCAACTTCAATATTTAGTACCAATTTTGTTTTTTCATTAGTTAAGTGTTGATATGGCTAATTTTTTTGTTGGGTAATTGGTTGTTTTAAATTTTGAATATTATGTGGAAAATCCAATGTAAAAAATGATTATGTGAAAAATTTTATAATTTTGAATGGTACAATAAAAATTACTTTAACCTCAAATTTTGTTTTTGTCTATGTTAGAAAATTAAAAGAATTAATGTGTCTACCTATTTAATTGGTCCTACCTACCATAATTAATTCAATTTATAAACAAATCAATTAGCTTTCATTCAATTTCATTAAAGCAAATCTAATCATAATAAATTAAATTTAAACAAAACTTAAACAATAACAAATAGCTTTCATTAACCAATGACCTATTGGTTTGAGTAGAAAGAGCTCGATTTCCTTTAAATAAAATCTCGAGTTTAAGTCTTGTAAATGGAGAAATAGGTGTTAAGAGAGTTTCCTTCCTAATAGGGTCTAATCTGGTTTGATTCTAGATTAATTAAAACCCAATGTGGTTACCGGATACCGAGAGGTTAGTACAAAAAAAAATAACAAATAGCTTTCATTTAATTTCATACATCATTTTAGTTCTTCTTCCCCTTCCCTAGTTCTCTAACCCTCTCTCCTCTTCTCTCCTCATCCTTTTTCCTTCTCTTCTATTTTCTCCCCTTTTTTGGTTGGATGTTGAGAACCTCATTCTCCCAAATTTGGTTCAATGGAACAAAGAGGATTGGGGCCTAATAAGAAAAGTGAAAGTGATAGGAGAAGGGATGAACTGAGAAAGAATAGAATGGCACCGACCATATCTATGAGAAAAAGGAGATGATCAAGATTTCAAATTCACATTAGAGAAGCCCATTTGGGTTCTCCAAGGTGGGTTTCCAGATAGATGCTTGTGCATCATGTTTCTTTTAGTAATAAATTTGAAAGTCGAATTTGAAGTGTTGATTGGTTATTTGAATTTTTTTTTGTTTAATTTGGATTTGGAATGCCAATCGAAAAAAAGAAAAATATTGGTTTTGGATTTTCATGGGTTCTTTCTTGGAGAACCCAACAGATTGGGAAGGAGGAAAGAGAAGGAAGAAGAAGGGAAGAGGGAGAAAGAAGAAGAAAAAGGAAGAAGAAGGCTAAGAGAGAAAGGAGAAGGCAGAGGGATGAGAGTAAACAAAAGGGGGGGAAAAGATGAAGAATATAATTTTCAAAATATGTGGATCCCTTATATGTGGTTAAAAAATACCACATTGGAAAAAATGCCACATCATCACTTTATGTGTGCTTTCTTTTTCACATTATTATTTTTCTAAAAAAAAAGGTGTGATTTTTTGGCAATTTAATGTGCTATCTGGCACTTTTGTCTATGGAAGGATGGAATCGATATGGAAAAGTGAAGTTCAAGGATATTTTTGATACTTTTCAAAATTGAAGGATCGATTTGTAGAAACCTAAAAGTTGAAAGATTAAATTGATATTTTAATCCCAATAAAAATATGAGTTATGTTTTGCATTAATTTTTTTTTATAATAAAACTACATTAACCTGCAAAACATAAATAGTTAAATAGGAAGAAGATCCATGTCAATGGCCTCTCATCTAATCATTTTTGTTGTGAAGTATTGTGTAATTTGAACTATACAACAGTTTTTCATAAAATGATTTCCACTATGTT
>BPVZ01000123.1:320963-359233 GCA_020521535.1 Rubroshorea leprosula
AATAAAATATCTTGGAAATGATATTATGATTCTCACACTACAATTAGCCAATTATGGCAAAATCAAATTATGTAAGCAAAATTCCAGCTTTTTATGATGTGACTACTTAGTGGTGGGCTTAACTGAAAATCTGCCATACTCACTGAATTCGGAAGGTAGTGTGCCTTCTCTATCACTTTATATCCATTTGCCCAGAAATGCAAATCATCAATCTGTCATTGGCTTAATTTAATAAATAATTTAGTAATTTTTATATTTTTATATTTTTATATTTCATCTATTATTTTTAGATATTTTTAAATTTATTTATTATTTTTTTAATATAATTTAGTTTATTAATTTTCTAATAACAGTTTCACTCCATATAGTTAAATTGATCTTCAATTATATTTTTTTGTGAATTTTTACACTTTAAAATTAATTTTGAAATCAAATTAATTTTATGAGGATGATAAATTTCTTTTCATTATTTGAAAAACTATAACATTTATGATAGAAACCACAATTATTGACATATTTTAATAACTTGCACAACTTATCATGGGCTACTTTGCTAGCTGGGACTACCTTGTTTTAATTTTAATTTAATTTTTCTATTATTTTTATATTAAAATTAATATAAATTTTGTACAATAAATTATTCTAAAATATTTTACAAAGTTTATAAACTATTTAAAAATAAAATGAACTTTCTAAAGTAAAATGAAATTAGATTAATAGTTAATATACCAATTATTGAATTAAGCTGCCTGTCATTCCTAAAATTGCAACTAATCTTGTATTTCCATGCTTGAATTTGGTAATTTCGTCAGATCAACAACTTATGTTCCTGAGAGATGTTCCCACATGTTAGAATCTCGAGATTTTGTTAAAGAGTTTTCAGTTCGAATCTTAAGACAGGATAGGGGAAGGGTTTGGGTTTTTTTAT
This sequence comes from Rubroshorea leprosula, assembly GCA_020521535.1. Taxonomy (NCBI): domain Eukaryota; kingdom Viridiplantae; phylum Streptophyta; class Magnoliopsida; order Malvales; family Dipterocarpaceae; genus Rubroshorea; species Rubroshorea leprosula. Next base: position 321,892 of record BPVZ01000123.1, read on the forward strand.
CTTGACTTCGCCATCAGATCAGATTGCCTCAATGGGGATCAACTTTGAATTTTTTTTTTTTTTTTTTTTAAGAAGGCATCTCATTTATTAAGGGAAATGAAGCAATTCTTCTTGGAAAGAAAGAAGATGTCACAGGAAATTATCATCCGAACCCAATTGAGGTGAAGTTATGGACCCATTTAAGCTTTGGCTTAAAATTTAAGCTTACTGCTTGGGTCGGGCCTATGGGGGTGCTAGAATAAGACAGGCAAGGGAGATAGTAACATAACCATTTTTTTTTTTATGTAAGTAACATAACCATTTTAATGGAAGTGGTAGAGAATGTAACAGTTGAGATAATATGATTAAATATGGTTTTACTTCGATCATTGAATTATAAAATTAACTTCTAAGTACTTATCTATTGGATCTAAAAAAAATTAGATGAAAAAACACTTTAAATTATGTCATTTTAATAAATTATGAGAAAAAAACTAAAATAATTTTATTGTTAAATTAAAAAATAAAAGATTTAAGTATTTTTCAATGAGAATTTATTAAAAAAATATAATTTAAAAATTTTTTATTTAAATTTTTATAAGTGCAGTTAATAAACATTTCTCCTATCATTTTATATAAAATTGTTTATCAATTTATATAAAACTTGTGTGAGTCGATCTCAACCCTCACACATCCACTACTAAAATTTTGACTTTTAGCAACAAATATCAGTAACACAGAATCCTCTTTTGCTGAAAAATTGTATCACTGACAAAGTTTTAGTTGCTAAAAGCTATGCAGTACACTTCTCTCCTCCAAAAGCTACTCCACTTTCAACAACAAGGGATATGTTGCTGAAAGTAAATATTAACAACATACCCCATGTTGCTGATATTATCTGGTAGCCCTACACTGCACTTTCCTCCCCAAATAAGGACTCCATTTTCAACAACATGTCTCTTGTTGTTGAAAGTGAATTTTAGCAACAAGAATTATGTTGCTAAAAATTTTAATCATTTGATGGTGTGGCGAGATCTTCTTTATTTTAAATTTTAGCAACATAATACACCTTGGTAATAAGTAAAGGAATTCAAATTCAAATGAGTTTTAGCAATATGGTATAGGTTGCTAATAGAGGGTAAACTTTCAGCAACAAAGGTTATGTTGCTGAAAGTTATTTACATACCCCAACCCCTTCTCTATAAATTCTATAGTATTTCTCCTCCTGCATGCCTTCCTTCTCCTCGCGTGGCTTGCTGCAATTCCTCCGGCCTGCTGTAACATCCTTTGCTGTGCCTCTTAGCTTCTTTTTTTTTTTTTTTCCTCTATTAGCACATGTCATCCATATGTATATATATTAATAATTGAAAAAATTCCATCAATTCTCTTTAAGTATATTTAAATCATATTTTTGTAAATATTACATTGTTAAGTAGATATTAATTTATTTGAAAGTTAATATATTTATAAATAATTATCTTTAATAATTAATAATTTTGTTATTTTATTTGTTTTGTATGTAATTCTTAATAAAATAAAATTCAAGTTTGGTAAAATACATAATAAGACATTAATTAATTGATGTTATTTAATTTACATTAATTAAGTTACAATTTATTAATGTAGTTAATTAATATCAGCAAATATGGGTGAAAGTATGCAAATAAATATAAGCAACAAGGCATACGTTGCTAAAAATTAGGGAATGTACTATTCTTGAACTTTCAGCAATGTGGCTTTTGTTGCTGAAAATGGAAAAGGGTAAACCATTTTTTGAAAAACCACCATTTCCCCTAAACTTTCTTTTTGAAAAACCACTATTTCTCCTAAACTTTCAGCAATATGAGCCACATTACTAAAAATATAGTTTCAGCAACGTGATTTTTGTTGTTGAAAATGGTTAAATAAACTCCACCATTGGTCACCAGAAATCGGCAAAGAATATTACCAATATAAATCACATTGCTGAAAGTGTTCTTTTAGTAACAAAGGATATATTGCTGATACATCAGCAACATACCCCTTATCGCTAATGTATTAGTCACCAAAGCTTTTCCAACAAAACTTTCAGCAACAAAAGTAATGTTGTTAAAAGGCTTTTACCTACATTGTAAGCAATTTCAGCAATGTGCTCCCATGTTGCTGAAAGGTTGGAATTTTAGTAGTGATCTTTATTCTAAATATAGGGCGTAATTTTGTTGCAATCTTTTTATTCTGATTATTCATTTTGACCATAGCTTGGCCACTTGAATTATGTGGCAACATTGGCTCTGACAGTGAATATGACTGCATAAACAGAAATGCCAACGAGGTGCCCTTCACAAATCGCCATAAGGCTTACACCCCTATACATGACTATGAGATGCTGTCAGAGATATCTCTTGGGCTTTTGTAGGCCTCTTCGCCTTGTGCTATCCTGCTTTCATCCAGTTTATATTCCGTCAGGTTATTTGCTTCCACCGTCCTTGCTTTGCCTTTTCAGATTTGGTTTTTTCTTCTATCCCTTCATTTTCTCTAGCCTCTCCTTTTTTTCTTTTTCTTTTTTTCTTTTTTTTTTGGAGTTTTCTTTCTCGTCCTCGTTATCTTGTAAAAAAAAAATTTTTTTTCCTGCTTTTGCCTTGCTGTTTCCTGTATCTTTCTCTTCTTTAAGCCTCCGTTTATATTGAGAAAGTTGAGGGAGAAAGAAAGAAAGTTGAAGGAAAGATCTCAAGGAGATAAAGAGGACGAAGAGAGAGGTAGATAAATGGACAATAAACTCTTCCTAAATCCCTAATTTAAGGAGATTAAGAAAAATTTAGTTTAATTCTATTTTAATTTTTTATCATTTTTTTAAAATATAATTAAAATTTTTATTTTAACTTTAATTTAAATATATAAATTTATTAAATTTAAATTAATTTTATAACTATTTTTTAAAATTTATTTAATTATACAAAAAAATATAATCATCCCTTAACTCTCCATCCTCCTTTTTCTATTCAAGTAAATTTAATACTACTCCTTTCCTCTTCTTCCCTTCACCTCGCTTCCTTTCTCCTCTTTCTTTACTCTTCTTTACTAATTTTAATCCAAACATAACCTAAGACTTCCAAAATTTGGGCAAAGAAAAGGAAAAAGAACTTCAAGCCATTGATCGAGCTCTTCAAGCCCAGACAACACGAAGATTGTACAAAATTTGTTTCCAGAATAAATTGAAACGCATGTTAAAAAATATGAGAACAATAACTGAGCTACGTATTTGTTCCTCCAAACATCATATTCATGTATAATTCACCTAAGCTACGGACTTTGAGGCCGACTGCAAGAATTAAAAAAAAAATGCACAAATACCTAAGAAATTAAGGGAACAATATCTAACCAGAACGCTGACTAATTAAGTTTTACACTTAAGCTCTACATAAGTGCAAGAAATATGAATTGTGAAAGTACTACTGAATCCAAATAATCAACATTGTCCCATCAATGGCTTACCATACGAACCCATTATAATCAGTTCCACTGCTGGTCAGAAAATTAAGCCATAACATAAGCAAAACTCAAGAAACAAAATATAAAAAGTAATTGCAGCCAGATATTAGATGATTTGAACTAAAAGCATTTGATTTTGGCGCAAAACAGTCACAGGCACCATTTTAAGTTGACAAGGAAAAATCAAAGTTTTGAACCAAACTGACAAAAAGAAAGAAAAACCATCCCTTGTCCACAAGCCGAATGCTTCTAAGGCTTATTTCTCTATTTTTCACCCTAAACTCACTGCAAATGACAAGGAAAAAGACTTGAAACTATTAGACAACCATAGCATTCATGCCATCATTTACCCTGGAAAGCAAGAGAGAACTTCTTAGTATTTGTAGTCCTTGACATGGAGGCTCTCGGAGGCACCCTCACCAAGGGTAGCATCACCCTTGTAGGTACCAAGGGTGGCCTCAGAGTTGGCCTTGCACCTGGTGAGGAAAGCTGCCTGGGCATTCAGAACATTCCCCTCCTTTCCTGCCCAAGCCTTGAGAGTGCTCTGCTGAAGAGCGCGTCCAAATGAGAATGAAAGTGACCATGGCTTCTTGTTCTTGAAGAGTTTGTTCATGGCATTCAGGTTGAGAGTAGCCTCCTCCTCACTTTGTCCTCCAGACAAGAAGACAATAGCAGGGACTGCTGCAGGGACAGTGCGCAGCAATGCACGGACAGTGTACTCAGCAATCACCTCTGGAGCAACCTTGCGGGCATCAGAACCAGGGGTAACCATGTTAGGCTTCAACAAGGTACCCTCCAGCATGACATGGTGATCATTAAGGGCCTTGTAGCAAGCAGCAAGAACACGCTCAGTAACGTCAGCACACTTGTTAATGTCATGGGGACCATCAACAAGGATCTCAGGCTCCACAATGGGAACAAGGCCATTCTCCTGGCAGATGGCAGCATATCTGGCCAGGCCATAGGCATTCTCATGGATTGCAAGCTCAGATGGCTCATTTGGGCCAATCTTTAGCACAGCACGCCATTTTGCAAAGCGAGCACCAGCCAGGTAGTATTTAGCGCAGCGCTGGCCAAGGTTATCAAGACCCTGAGTGGTGGTCTCACCATTGGTGCCAGCAAGAACAACAGTACCAGCATCAACCTTAATACCAGGCAAGACTCCACCTTCCTTCAAGACCTCAACAAAAGGCTTGCCTGCAGCACAGGAAATAAGGTCAGATATGTAGAAAACAGAAACAGTAATTACAGGACATGTTTCACATTACCGCCGGCAGTCTTTTGGTAAAGAGTTTCCTCAAAGAGGATAACACCACTGAGGTGTTTCAAGGCACCAGGAGTGCAGAAGAGGAGTTCACGGAGAGCACGCCTGTTTGACTCAACATTCTCAACGTTGATGCTGGCAAGACGCTTGCCAATTGTTCCAGTGGACTCATCAGCAGCAAGGATACCCTTTCCAGGGGTGCCAATGTACTTAGCATTGGCAGCAAGCTCATCTGTAAAATTAGAAGTTCAATAAATACACAAAAAGCAGATTAGGCAACATGAACAAAATTCCACTTGAAAAACTAGTATATCATGCAAAACAAAAGCCCAAAAAATAAAATTTAAATTAAAAAAAAAAAAAAAGGCATGAATCCGCAGATCTGCATGAACTACCACAAGAAACGGCTTACCAACCGCACTCATTCGCCAGAAAATGAAATAAACGACTACAAAAAACTTTCAATCAAATCGGACAGATCCTATATACCAAAACCCCTACTAATCACAGGTTAGTTCAGATCTGGTAGTCCGATTCTCACTAATTAACAGAAACAAAAAATATATAAAAGAAAAACTAAATTGACTAAGGAATAAACAAAATCAATATGAACAATAACTAAGAGTTAGCAAATTCATCTGGTTCTTTCAATCAGAGAGTACAAAAACTCAGTGACATCGAGACGAACAAAGGATCCGATTCACAGATATCAACTAGGACCTCCGACCTAAATAATTTTAGAAAACAGAATTTGCAGATCGGAAAACAGAAAACAAGCCACAAACCTCACAGATCTGTTCACATATGACTGATTTACAGGAAAAAGCAAACAAGCAAAAGATCAGAGCAACTGAGCAGTTCTCTTGAAGTAAGATAACACAGATCTTGAAAACAGGTATGGATTCAAACATATTGCTCAATAACAAGAAGATATATCTAACAAACACCATACCGAATCAAGAATCGATCAAAACAACATCAACCGAAAATCGAAAAGGCGAGAGAACAAGGATTACGAGAGTGAAATTACCAGCATACTTGCTCTTGAAGCACGACATGGTTTGGGTAGAGAGATCGAGGACAGAGAGCTGCTAAGAGACAAAGCTGTAGATTTAAAAGAAAAGCAGAACGGAGAGGAGGAGAGGAGGAGAGTAGGTTAGGGTTTATATTGTAGGAGTGATTGGAGTAAAAGTAAGGTAACTGGGTGTGGGTAGGAAGCGCATCGGGATTGTCGCGTCGCGTTTTGTCCTGCATTGGACGATAACGGTGGACTGCCGTTGGATTTCACGTTATTTTATGGTGGTTTCTGCTTGTTTTACTCTTTTGCCCTTCCAACTATCCCCACCTGCAAGAAAAGCACCCGCATTTAGGCTTTTTTTCTTTTAAAATAGTTTTAGCATATCTACGGTTATTGATTTTTTTTTTTCTATTGTGTGGTGTTTAAATTAATTATTTAAATTTATAGTATACTAAATTATCAATATTTAATTGTTGAATAAATTATAATAATTAATAGTTATCACTATTTGTAATTTAAATATAATTATTCATTCAATTAATACAAATTATTAAATATTAATTACTTGTTTTTAATTTTTATACCAAGCACCTTTATATTTTTTTATTATAAACACCCATATATTACATAAGAGATTAATGCGTATTAAACTTGATTTAAAAAAATTAAAGTCTTAACTTATAAATCAAAATTTTAATTCAAAATTTAAAAATTTAATCAATTTTTAAATTTAAATATTAATATTTTAATAAAATAAATTTTTAAATATTATGATTTTAATATTTTTAGAAGTCGAAATTTATATATATTTTTTCTATTAAATAATGATGATTATATTATACAAAACAATATTTTTCTAGATTTACTTACTATAATTATAAAGTTTACATTAAAAAAAGATATTGTAGATTTAATTTTAACAAAAGTAAAGGCTGCGAATTTTGTTCCTAAATTAGGAGGTTAAATAAAATTTAAATATTTTAACAATGACATTAAATCAATAAATGAGACATAATATATGTCTTAATTATTTTTTAATAATGACATAATTATGATTAAATGTCTTAAAGTTTTTACTATTAGCACATTTTAATTTTTCTTCTTTTACTAAATTTATATGTAATAAATTATTTTTAAGTATCTTGGACAAAAAAACAAATTACTGGTATTATTTATTTAAAAATTTAATTAATCTGAAACTCCTTTTTAGCAAGTAAAGGTTACTTTTAAAATAATTGATCATTGCACAATTGAAACTCTTGAGGTGGTGAAATTTTAATGCTTAAATCCTTAATCCATTTTTTAAGTAGAATCCAAATTGATATAAATTGATATTTAATTAGACAAATACCGAAGAATACAAAAAAAAAAAAAAATAAATTGGAATGTTCTTCAAAAAAAAAAAAAAGATTGCGCCTCTGTACGTAGTACGTACGCATAGATATTATCGTAAGGTCAGAAAAGTAAACTGGAAGATAAAAAGACGTTTGTGAAAAATTACGTCAAAAACAACGGCCGTGGTTTAGTGGGCGAGAAAAAAAAAATCAAAAAAGTAGGGCTGAAAAAGGCAAAAAGGTAAACCGCAAGCACCGAAATCACGTGAGGCGGAGGGCGTCTAAGCCAAGAGGCAGTGTTTGGTTGGAACATGAAAAGCGATGGGAAAACGGGGGGTGTTAGGTTGAGGTATTCGTGAGAGAGACCATTAGGTTTGGCAGTATTTCTCTATCCGATGTTGGTGTGTTTGTTTGTTCCTTTCATATTTTGTGACAGCTTTTGGTGACAACTGACTTTCTTCCCCACTTCTCTTTGGAACGTTTGGGAAGTAGAATTGTTGTACAAAATTATAAATGACTTGAAAATTTCTCATTCTTAGAAAAACAGTAGATGGAAAAAAATTTTGGTTGTTTCATAGGTTGGTCTAAGATTGATTTTTCTCCAGCTTTTACTTTGAAACTTGACTTTGCCATTTAGAGTCTGTTTGATTTGGATTTTTTCTAAAGAAGAACTTAGAGAAGTTTATAAATTTTATTAACTCAATTCAAAATTTTATTAATATTGATTACAGTATACTTAAAAAGTAATACTTTGTAATATAGATATTTGAATTTTTTACATTAACTCCAAATCAAAATTTTAAATCATTAAGTATTAATTCGATTAAACTCTTATTGGTTAAATTATTTTTTGTTATAATTGGTAATATTTGCACATAATTATGTTTTCAAAGAAGTCTTCCTTCACACTACCTTTTAGAAAACAATTTCCATGGTTATATCTAACATGCCAAATTGCATTCTAATCAACAAATCTTCCTTTCTATTTTGAATTCTTATTTTCTAAACTAAGAATATGTTTTAATTTATGGGTGTTAGGTCATGTAAAAATAGTTATTGAATATACTATTCACTCATTCTCTATCATTTATACACACTACACTCACCTCTCCTTTCTCAAATTCATCTTCTTTAACTCTCCACTCACATGCACACACACACAAATACAAAGAGTTCTCCACCATGAACCCATGTTTTATGTTGGAGTATCAAAGTGCCAAGTTGAAAACCAATTCCACTCTTTGGCTAAGCTTTAATGCTTTCTTGTTTCACAAGTTTTCGACGACCTCCTTCCTATCTTCTAATTGTCCGATAACTATCTTTGCCGAGTCTTCTACTAGAAATCTTGGCTGCCATTTTCTAGTATTAACAGAGGGAAACGAAGGGGAGGAAGTGGTTTTTTCCTTTTTTTTTTTTACTAAGTCTTTTTTATTTCTATCAAACCAAACATAATCTAAGTTATATTAGTAAAAAAAAACCCAACTTCCTGAACTCTTCGTTCGGAGGAAATCCTAATCAAATATATTATTAATTAGAAATAATAGCTAATGTTCAATAATAAACAATTATTATTTATAATTCAAACACTTCTCTCATTTACAACCTAATAAATGTTATACCCTAACAAGTAAATCCAACAAAATATGATATTCAACCCCAAACTTTATTCATTTCTTCCATTTGAAATGGGTTGGGTCCTATCTCCGTAGTCCCAACCGGAAAAGGCTCGTACTAGCTCATCCCCTCCGTTTGCCAATCGCCACCAACTACTTTTAGTTTTGACTACTGATGAGTCAACAATAAGGGTATATTTACACCAAACTTTCACAGGATTTATCTATTATAATAATGAACAAATTGACACCACTTACCACGATCACAACTTTTTCCTAAATTATTTATTATTCTTACGTCAAAGGCCAAGCCTATTGATCTTGCAAAAATTATATAGATTTGATAGTCTTAAAAGGAATTGTTAACTTTGTTTGCACCATTAATAAAGCCTAGTTATGGTGATGTATTATTTTGTTAAGTTATTAAAAAAGAAATATATTATATAGTTACAATATTATATGATTTAATGAGCATATAATATAATATCTTATTATATAATTAATTTTTTTAATTGAAAATTTTACCTATGATATTTTATGTATCTATTTATTTAATATTACATCATATTTTATTAAATACTTACAGTCTTTACAATTTTACATAATATTACAACTATAATACTATCATTAAAAAATTATGTAATTTTGTTAATATTACATTAGTTTGTTATTTTTTTAAATAATTAAATATGACATTTAAAAAAATCCATTTATAAATTAATTTTAATATATTAAATAATAAATATAAATTATTTTATTAATGATCAATTATTTTTAATAATTAAACTAAATAAATTTATATGCCTTTTACAAAATGATAAAAGACCGTAACCACACCCCATTAATAATGAAAGAATTTAACACATGACCCACATTTCACCTTCTTAAGGATGAACAGAGTTTTTTTTTTTTTTTAATCGGCATGAGTAGAGAGTATTGGCCCAGATTGATGTATGCTGCATAACTAGAGTTGTCAGCAAGTCAAGATACTCGGGATAAGCTCAATTTAAGTTTGAATTTAATTTTGACCTAGCCTAAATTGATAATTAAAATAGATAAAGAGAAAACTTTACATATTAAGAATTATGTCTAACAAAAAAAATTAAAAATATTATCTTTATTTTTTTATTATAATATTAATATATAAATAATCTTACAAAAAGGAAAGTTTTCAAAAATTTTATAAGAAAAATTTTAAGATTGAATTTAACAAGTATGGTTTTGTAAATTAACTTAAAATTTTTTTTTGAAGTTAATATTAAAAAAATTAAAATTTTAATACATAAAATTATTTTAAAAATATTAATTTTAAAATATATAAAAATTAATTTAAAGACTCTGTAAATACACATTCCTAGAGATCATCTTGATTTTTTCCATCTGATGCGATCCCGGAATAAATAATTGTACATTTATGTCAAACATAATGTTGAGTTGATATATGCCCGATGGCATCTTGACTAGAGAATATACTTATTTCACTTGGCATCAAAAAAGTGAAAAGAGTACTTCATCGCCCTTTCAAAGTCAGGAAGCGTGAATCCGACGCAGCTCAAATTCGTAAGAAAATCAGCTAAAATCAGCACCAAATGAAATGGGCAATGGTACTTTTTCGTACATTGAAGGATGATATAGCTATAATTATATATATAATTGTACGTATATTTACGATAATAGTATATTATTATTTTTTTATACAAGGATAAAAGATAATGATGAATGGTTAGGTTAGGAATTATTAACAATTGAGAATTTAATTCTCAAAATAAGTGATCTCCCACCCCCTTATTGAGGCGCACAATCCATCAAGCTGCATGGTGAAATTCAATAATAGTATATTATTAAATCAAATAAGTCGATATAAAACACCTATACTTTACTATTCATAGATTATCAATCGATATATTAGGGTTTAAATCTTTATATTCTAAAATTATAAATTTATTTAAAACAATTGGATAATCTAAAATTAGATTTTTGAGTTTAATGATCTATCCTTAAATTTTAATATTTAAATTTAATTGATTAAAAATTTTATTACTACCAATTATTTAAAAAAAAATTTCAATTCCCCCTAATTCCCCATGTTTAATAAGATAAAAGGTTAATGTAATTTTTAGAATAAAAATGATTAATTATTTAATAATATATTATTATTATAAATTTAAAATATTTATAACATTAAATTATATAATTTTTTATCTCTTATAGATAGTAGACCATCTGCTTTATAGATCTTTTCAGATAATGTAAGTACCTGAGTTTTTATTCTTATTATTTTTATAAATACTTGTAAATTTTTTTATTTACATATATTTAACAAAATTTTATTTTTAAAAATAATAAGTATAATTTATTAAAATTATTTCCACTTAATATTAAAAAATTTTAAATTTATATTTCTAACATAATGTAAATGACTTTTTTAGTTACTTCATCTAAGAGAGTGTTATCCGCTTTATATTTCAAGAAATGATAATTGTTATGTAGATATTTAGATTCATAATTAAATTTAATAAATATTTTTATTTAAAATTAAAAAAAATTAATTTATTCAATTAAAATCGACATCTATTAACAAAATTTCAAAACCAAACATCTCCAATGTCTTGGTAACTGACAGGTTATAGCCTGAAGCATGACATATGATGATATGATAAGCAGCAGAAAATTCTTGAACTTGTGACAAAAGGTTCGTTATTATCCCTTAACCTCTTAAACAATTATAAAAATTTATCAACTTTGAAAAGTATGGCAACAATAGTCTTCTTGCCAACCAAATAACTAAGTAAAGATTTTTTTTTTTCCTTTTTTATTTCTCTCAATCTAAATATATTAGAAAGAGAAAAGATAATATATTAAAAAATAATTAAAATTTATTTAATTATAAACTTTAATAAATTAAATTGATTAAGCAGTTCTCTGACCTCTTAAGAGAGCCTTGATTGGAGAGGGTTCCGGTGGGTGTTTTTCCTCTTTCCTCATTCCTCATTTCCTCTCTATAGTTCCTCTAGACTAAAGTCATTGACATGATGGGCTCGTCTTGTTGCTGCAGTTTTTTTTTTTTTTTTCGAAAATAGGCAATGGTTTTGTTTCTGCAGTTGCACAAGCACAAATAGCTGAAGTAATGATCCTATATCTTTGACTTGGGGGCCTGAATTTCACCTTTTTTTGTAATTAAAATGTTTTCATGCTCCAACATGTTCTTTGAAAATGGCCAAAACAAACATGTTCCTTGTATCCTGGGAAAGGAAGGAAAAAAAAAAAAAGGTAATGTCCCTTGGAACAAACTTTTTTATGTTGGGCTGAAGTCGATCGTTGTAGTAAATTAGTAAAGCCCAACTGAAAATGTGAATCAAGAGAAGCGGCCTGAAAGAACAACCATAGCCCAACAATCAGCCCAACTCACACCATGCAATTATGCTTTCAATGTTTCGATTTCAAGTTTCCCATTTTGCAATTTAATTGGTAGATAATGTCTAATATCAAAAACACATCTCGTTCAATAATTTAACTCGTATAATTCAACATAATTCGAGCTGCATATCATTTTTTTTTCCAATTTAAGACCTTGTTTTACTAGTTACTAAACCAAAACTTTGTCGGGTAGCAGAGGGAACGGGCAAAGTCCCAATGTTTTCCTTTGGATAGTAGTATTGATTCAAAAATAATTAAGAATTTTAAATTTTAAATTAAAGATTTTGAGTTAAAATTTGAAAACAGTTAAAGAAGAATTAATGAAAGGAAAAAGTAATTTTTTATTATAGAATTTATAATAAAAACACCAAATACAATTATTGTTATTGATGCAAAAAGTTAATTCTAATCAAATTTGAGTTAATAATCACTAACTAAAAAAATAATGATTTTAAGTTAAGATTATGAGTTTAAAACATCCACAATGTTGAAGCACTTAACTTTTTAATGTAAAAAAAAAAAAAAATTAATAACTCTATGATGAAATCAGTGGTTGCATCAAATTCCATGATTCTACCAACAAAATGAGTTTGGATTAATTGGGATCTGGTCAGACCAAAATTATCGAACACCTCAAAATGGAAAGAGTAACCTTCGACAAATCTTCGGCAGAGAACGACAAATCTTCGGCAGAGAGCCAGATGGGCCAGAACCAGAATGCAGAGACTGTCATTTCCAAGTTCACCATCACACACGAATCTACAATATTTTCAAAGTAATGGAGAATGGTGGCAGCGCTTAGTTATGGACCCCTTAAATTGAAAGCTGAAAGAACCGGACTTGCGTCAATAGTTCGCCCCCAAACCTTAAGGATTGGGTGAGATGGTGGTTGGAGTTCGAGTTTCATCACTGTCGTGAAATCCATCAAAATGTGACTTGATGGTTACGCACCTCATTTAAGAGAGTAGAATGTTCACCCGATTTGAGAACCAGTTGCTAACTATTAACTCACTAACTTCCCAACTATTACCATTGTAAAAAATAATAATAATAAATAAATAAAAAGTTGAAAGTGCCTCCTGCAACATTGCTCCCATTAAATGCCATTCATTTATGTCCTCCCTATTTCATGTGGTGGTTCAAATTACTATTCCCTTGTCCGGTAGTGTAACATTTCTATTACATTTTTACCACCTTCATACTTGCTTATACTGTTTGAATTTTGATAACAATCTATTCCCTCAATTCCAAAATTACGGTTATTTTTTACTTTGAATTTATTTTTAAATTAATTTTTATTTTCTATTTAAAAAAAACAAATATTTCTTTTTATTGAACGCAATTATTATTCATTTATTTTAATTTATTGAATTTTTTTATCTTTTATTTTTTAAGTGTAATTAAACCTGACAAACAGGTGTGTTGGGTCGGGTTCAGGATGGGTTAACTCAGGTGATGGGTTAACTCAGGTGATGGGTTGTACGGGTTGGGTTATAAACAGATTGCGAGGTATAGGTTAAAAAAGTCCAATTCTAACCCGATCCTAATAAATTACGGATTAAGTCACAAGTTGACTTTATTTTTATTATTTATAATTATTTTTTATTAATTTTATTATATGCAAATAAAATTATATATATCTAAATCTAATTAAAGTATTGTGATTCATTAAAACTAAGTACTTTATAGTCTCAACCACAAACACTTAAATTAAGAAAAAAAATCATAAAATTATAAATAATAATAAGTTGATTAACAATAACAATATTAAACGTAAAGTATTTAAATTTCTTGGAAAATAAAATTTTAATTTTATAATCAACTTAAAACATTATTAAGTAATTTAAGCTATTTTTTTAATGATGAAATTGCTCTTTCAAGAACATCTTTCACTAAGTTATTATATTTATGTTCTAACATCACATCTTTTAATATTTTTAGTTACATTATCATTTCATTCATGATACTTGGGTAATTGTTAATATAAAAAAAATAATACTTGGATAATTAGATCAAACTCATTATAATTTCTTCGTCTTCGTCTTTCTCTAGAAATTCGGCAGTATGAATTAATGGAAGGAGTTACCATTAAAAAAATTAATTAGGAATAATAAGTACAATATTTAAAAATAATAATAAAAAATAAAACAAACGGGTCAACCCGTTAACCCACAGATTGACCCTAATCCAACCCGTGACCTGTACGAGTTGATAATATGAGTTATTTATGACTTGCAGGTTGACATATATAGACCCTAACCCGTTTTTACATGTTAGGTTAGAGTTGAGTTGACGAATTGGATGGATTTTTGTCAGGTTTAAGTGTAATATATAAAAAAAGTCAAAAAAGCAACTATAATTTTGAAATACATAAATAAAATATATAATTTGTGCAAATGCAAAAGGCAATTTTTCATAGGTATAGTCCTCCTATCTCTTATATTTTCATCTCAGAATATTGAATATATTATGATTTAAACTTGATGTCTTCAATTTTGAAGTATCAAGCATACTCGAGCAGATAAGATTTTCCTAGATATATTTTGCACCAGTATTTTAAGTAAACCATCTTTATTCATCCCAAAGCAGTTTGCAAGAAAAATATTTCTATTGATATTTGGTGATTAAAAAACCAAAGTTGGTTCTATTAGGCGGCATCACCATTGTAGACCAACTCTCCATTGACTTTGAAGTTTAAACATTGCCAAAATTGTACAAAGGTTAATATACACATAGGTAGAAAACGAAGGAAGAAGAAACTGGAAAAATGGGAGAGAAAAGAAACGTAATTAACCAATTAATCCATTCAAGAAGTTCCATTTACAATTCAATCTCTAAATGCATTCCCTCCCATGCCAAGTTAAGCACATCGTTTGGTATAATTAGAAAACCAACTCTACATTCATTTTTCTTTCGTCTTTTAAAACTGCATTACAAGAAACCAAACAGGTAATAGAGAAGTAAACTAGTCAGGATTCTTACAGGCACAGATCAACAGGGAGAATTCAGCCTTGTCTTTATCCTTGCTGTCCGAACTCTTCTCCTCCAACCACAGCCGGCTGTCCAACCCACTCCTTGTCCTGAACATGAACACAGCATGTCCGCCTGCCGCCGCAGCCGCCGGGTTGAACAGCCAGTCATGCAAATCCCACATCATATCCACCAGCAATCCATTGTCGAGGTAAATGGCCTGGTTTCCCCTGAAATTCCACGCCAGCCTCTTCACCTGAAAAATCATCTTCTTGTCAATGCTAACGGACAGTTGCTGATTCTTCAGCCCCTCGCCACCTTCTCCGCCGCACTTTATCAGAATCTCATGCACCTCTCCGGTGTCACAGAACCGGGCCTTGGTTGAATAAACAGAACACCCTGAAAAATTCTCCCTTCGTGAAACCAATGAGAAGTTTCCAATTCCATGTATTGTTTGATTTTCCTTCGCTTCCTCTTCCATGTCTCCAAGGAGAAGACAGATTTCCGAATCAACGAGAACCAGGATGTAAAATCCGTTTTCCGGTTCAGGTCCATTGCTATACTGAGCATCGGAGAGATCCCAAGACACACTGATTATTGAATTGCAAAACTGAAACAATTCAGACCCTCTGTTTTTTTTCAACCGGTAAGAATCAGAGTCTGATATGGAAGGAGAAGAAAACGGGTTTTTGCTGAACTGGATCGTTAGACCGTTCCCGGTTGCTCTGTTGCACCAGGTGAGGGTAATCAGGAGGTTACATCCGGAGGAAAGTCTGGCTCTGTATATGCATGTAATAGTGTTTGGGATTGCAGAGGTCATGTTGGGAGACAGATAGGCTCTGTTTGAAGGACCAGAACAGTACGAATCCGATACTTTAATAGCATGTTCATTGTAACACCTTGCTAAGCTCCTCATCACGGAGAAAATCTCAGAAAAAAATCCGAAATTGAACAGGGTTTTCGGTTTTCCTTTCCTTCTATCCAAACAAAGAATCGAGGAGGAAAGAAACAGGAGGAGGAAGAGAAGGAAGGGGGAGGGAGAGAAAAACTCTCTCCTTGCCTAGAGTAAAAGAAAATGGAAAAATTAATGGGATTGCCCTTCCTTGTCTAAATTATAGAAGAAACTTTGGAAGATTGAAGGTGACAAAAGAGAAGTACTCTTCTCTGCGTACCCCATGTGGGCTGCCCTCTTTTTTATCTCATAAAACCCAGAGGGAAAAATTCAGAACCATTTTTTAACCTTGAATTTTCCTGTATGAAAATTAAAGTTCAACCAAGACCAAAATTAAGTCTTTCTTTTTTTATAGTTTGTTCATTAGTCAGTCTGTCTTATTACTTAACAAAAGATTAAGAAATTTACCATCAATTAGAAGCTGACTTTTCATTGTCGGTCGACGTTAGCAACATCAAAATTAATACTTATATTTGAAAATACATTAGACTAACTTTAAGATTATTGGGGATGTAATATGATGAGCCAACAATAAGTTTGATGCTGTAAGTGGCATTAGATAAGAAGGGAGTTCTGGCCCTTTTGGGGTGTTGATGATAGTGATTTTTGGACCCTACGAATTTAAAACAGCGTTCAGATTCGCATCCTACAGCTAAAGACAACTCAGATTGAGGTATCCTCTTTCCCCCATAACTCTACATCTCCCCTGATAAGTACATTAATGGCCTATTACTCCACATGCAGTTTCAGTTAGCAGAATAAATACTGAGTCTGAAAACGGAACAGAACTATTCGTTACCCATGAAATTGAAATGCTGGAGTTACATACGTATGGTTGGGAGTAAATTAATTAATTTTTTTCGGTGGGGGGGGGGGGGGGAATGATTAAATGAATAGGTTTCTTTAAGAATTTGGATGGAAAATGATTTATTACAAACCTATCTCATAAAGTCTCAAAATCTATGTGGTACTTGTTGTGGACTTATTTTACTTGGTGAGTGACGTTAATTGAATCAATATGTAGTTACTTATTTGTCAAGTAACTATTGTGAAATAAGATTGTGACAAAATCAACTTTGATTTTGTCTGCATCATTTTTGGGAGTAATTAATTTGATTCATGTGGCGTGGAGGGAACCACCTGACCACAACTACCAGAGAAGGTAGCTTTACAGACTTAAAAGGGAAAGCGACCAATTAGGGAGTGGACGAAGACTTGAGAGATCTATGGGAAAACAAGGAGGAATGATTAGACACAACCTAGTAAAACAGTAATCACAAACCAAAGATGAGGGAACTTCAGAAACTTACTGCTGTCATTATGTTAGATTTCCTGCCACCATGGATTGGATCTGGGTCATTTAGTCTTAAAAAGGTCATTGATGTTTTGAATGTGAAATATGAATTCATAATGCATAGCATGATTACAATACTTTGGAGTAGAAAGTTGAAGCACAACCTTCTACTTCATCTCCTCAGCAGGCATAATGATCCACTATCTTTGAGAAGACAACTTCGGGAAACTGTCACGCTCAGAAGTTGAGCAATGAATATGAGGGGTAATAATGCAGCTTTATTATGGAAGAAAACTTCGTAGTAATTAAGAACATAATCATAATCTGAGAGGAAAACAGTAAGTAATAATTTGCCTTCTATATTGAATCTTTTCTGAAAAGATAATTGGTTCTATTTGCTAGTTCACTAAATTATAGTGACGAATTTTTTCACCACAAACCTATATTTTCTTTGTGATCGTATAGCTGTGATAAAATATTTTTTTAATGATGAATTTTTTTTTTATCATTAAATATATATGTATTTGTGATTAATTTTTAAAATTTGTTATAATTATAATAAATTATAATGACAATTTTAAAATTCATCATAAATTTTTGTCACTAAAACCACTTTATCTTGTAGTGAAAGTTTGTGATCTTTTACTAGCTTCAAACACAAGAAATCTATAAATGTTTGAACATGCTTCTTAGTCTGGATAGTGGCAGACATTGGATCCTCGCCTTCAACCGTGGTCCACTGATCAGTTAGGCACATATTTGGTGGTTAATTAATTTGGAACACTGGTTTATAATTTGCAAATTAACCCACATGTATTTTACATCAAGTAGTTAAAATGAAAATTCATTTCAATTGATTTTAGATTAGATATTCATGTAGTACTTATGTTCCCTTGATGTTGATGATTAGTTTATATCGATGATTAGCTCTCTCTATTGCTTATTTTTTTTCCTAAAAAAGGAGCATCAAATGTTCAGAGTTTGGGTCTCCTTTCCAATTTCATTCAACAGAGTAGGCCTACTGATGACAATTCTTTCTATAAATCCAATATTTCCTAGGAAATTAACAAGAAAGACAGCCAGAGATTAACTCCAAACCTCTTTTAGGTCTGTTAATTAGTCTATTACTGAACTAACTAATCTAAACATAATATATCTCAATCTCAACTACTACTACTACCAGATACCATTTTTCTTAAAAAACTTCAGTTGAAATCTTAACAAACTAATAAGAAAAGTGAGGTATCTGATCTCTAACATTGCAACAGCAGAATGACTTTAGGAGCAAAGTCAACTCAGTTGTGAAAATTTTAGTGCAGTAGTTGCTAAAGTTACCACCAGACGCTATATGCACTAGCGTTCTTAACTAACCCGCCAAAACTTCCACCAACCAATAGTCTGAATCAACATGGGCAAAGTTCAGATTCACTAAAAAAAAAAGTGCAGTTCAGTCTAAAAATGATCAAAATGTCACCCTAGGAGCCTAGCTGACAGTATAATGGTATTTACAGACAGCTGATGAAACTGGTAGAGGGGGCAGACAGTAGGACAAGAATGAGGATCATTATAGAAAACGGTTACCATTTCTGGAAGAAGCTAGCCTGCAGAAAAGGATTGGATCCTCTTACTTCAGTCAAAAGCAAACACAATTTGATGCTCAACTTTTATAAAGATGTAGATTGTAGTGATTCATTTCTTCCATGCATCCAAGGAATATTATGGTCCATTCTACCATAATTTTACCAGCATGAAAAATATGTTGCTGCTCTTGGAAGCAGAGTGCTGGGGCACAGAATGATGATGATTTCTATTGTAAAGCTGCTAGATGGGATTGAAATAGATGTGCCAATTACAAACATTTTTATGGATAATAATTCATGCTTAATCTTACTTATAATTTTGCATTAAAATTAAATATCTGCCTCACTTTTGATTAAAATATGGAAAACATACCTTAGGTCTTCACCTATCAATTTAATCATTTAAGTACAACAGTTCTTGACTTGATAATAAATTTGGTGTTGGGGACAATTTTTACAATAAAAATTAAAAAGCCATGGATCCAGAGTGACAAAAGGTTTTATATTTTTAAGGTCGATTTAGGGAAAAGCAACAAGGAAAAAGAGGGTGATGAAGAATAGATGTGGAGTACAAAGGTGAACAAGGACATGTTTCCTCCTCACATGCATAAAGGTTTAGAAATGGATGTTTAAATGATGAGTGTGATCTCATGGAAACCCGTATCAGGAATCCGAATTGGCAGCCCAATTGAGCCCATTAAAAGTTCAATACCTTTGTAATTTTCCAGCTTCTAGAGCTGGAGAGGGCAGGGTATATTTTATAGGCCTAGTCAAGGAGCTAGGCCATTTAAGGCCCACTGGACGGATTATGTCGGACCGTCCCAAATCATATTTGAGTCGGGGAAGTGATCAATCACAAAAGGTTCAGCATCATCCTACAGAAATTCTCAAATGTTTCAAAATTTTAAAACATATATATTGGTATCATCATGTTAACAAAGGTTGTCATAACTCAAACGTAAATTTGTTACAATTAATAACATCTTAGCTTACTTGTCGTCATTAAAAACTAAAATTCTAATTTTGAGATTAATGTAAGAGAGAGCATATTTAGTGGGAGAGGAATGTTATAGTACTAAAATTTAATATGATGGACTGTAGTATCATTCTACTCCCATTATATTTCTTGAGAAATGAAAAACTAAGATATTTTAACCTTACAGTTATAACCCCATGATGGAATGAAATCGGTTGAGACCTAAATTATGCTTTGCATAATTAATGATTGGAATGCTTCACATATATTTAATAACTTTAATTGAAAAATATAATTTTTTTTTTAAACAGAATACAAATTGGGGGTGAAGGGAATCAAACTCAGCCAAAGGAGTAAGGGAATCGAATCCAACTGAAGGGATTGGGGAATGTACTTATCAAGGGTGACAAAATTATTAAGTTGAGAAAGTCAAGTATGAAAGATATAACATTTTTAATGAAAGAAAACCTTAATTTTTACTATTACAAAATTTCTTTTATAATAATAAGAAGGAACATAGGGATAACTTCTTTCTTTCAAAGCCATCCCTCTCATTGCTTATTCGAATATTCAAATAAGACCTTTAACATACAAACTTAGCTTCTTGGTTTGAGTGTTAGGGAACATTTGATAAACACTCTTATTTTGTTCAATTAACAAACATAGTCATCAATTATTTCTTAACACTGCACCAAAATCATCACAAACTCTTAATTGTTAGATATGTTGAAAAATAAGTTAATTTGTTTGATAAAGGGACGGAAAGAAAGAGAATCACCTTTCATTTCAATATTAATGAATGAAACAACCTAACTTGGTTTATCACAATCTAATTACCAAAAAAAAAAAAAAAAGTTATTAGTATAGTAAAAATGTTAGTTGACCCCACAAGCACTAAGACTGAGGCAACAACACAAAGTGAGTGAAACCCCACCAAAAAGGCCAAAAAATGTCATTCCTTACGTCATCTCAATGGACCTAAAACTAGCCGACCCGAGACTCTTATACGGCCCGGGTATAGCCCCACTCTCTTCATCCTCCTCCAACATCCGTTTAACCCGTCGCTTTCTCCTCCATTTCCTATAACTCCCCACCCCGACCGCCGCAACCATGCACACTATGGCCCCACCTAATAGCCCAATCCCGACGCCGAGACCTGCCGTGATTTTTTTCCTCCCCGCCTCCTCACGTATTTTAAAATATCCCATCTAACTCTCGTCGCCCACAACCAACAAAGATTGGATCGGGTAGTCCACGAGGTAACAGAACCCGGATCCGTTATTGTACACCGCACCGTAACAGCTACAGTTCCGTTCGCATAATCCCTCACATTGGGGTTGAGACGACGTCGTTTGGTGCGTCATTAACTCTTTAAACGGTAACTCGACGCCGTTCCTCCTCAAAACCGTGAAGTCATTTCTCGTTTCTCCTCCTCCTCCGCCGCCGCCGCCGCCGCCGCTGCACAAGTTATCGGGATACGAAGCCACGCACTTGCCGGAGGAAATCTCGGTCCGGTTATCCAAACAGGAACACCCTGATCCGGGTGTGCACAAACCGTACGAACCGCAAGGGCTGGGCAACTCACACGTGTCGGAAATCGCCTGGTAATCCAAGACCCAGTTGGACCCATCCCAGTAGTACCCTTTGAGATTTCCGTCCTGTTCCAATCGGAAAATAAGGAATCCGTTGTTGTTCCGTTGAAAGCTGCTAAAGGCTTCAACATCCACCGGCTTGCTTCCGTTTTGGTACATGCCCAGGTACCCATCCGGGTTGACCCGGATGTAAACGGGTCCGCCGCCTTCAACAATACTTGCCTTGGCCTCTAGCGCTTTGTGTCTCCAGTAAAATAGTTCAGTGTTTGGTTTGAAATTTGCGTATAAACCGATGAAATCGTTCCCAAGCCGCATTGAGTATTATAACCCATTGGAAGAAACTAGAGCCATGGTAGAAGTGAAATTCTGATTCTCAACGAGGGTGTTTGTGGGAAAATCAAAACTCTGCCAAAGGACAGTTTGGGAATTGTCGAAGTTCTGTACTTGAAGATTGGAGGTGTTGAGAAGCACAACTCGGTCACCTTCTGTGCCGGTTGACCAAAACACCCTCCCGGTTGAGTCAAAAATTACGAGACTGCCATTGAAGACGAGTTGGGTGTGGTCTGACCATGGAGCCAATTGGGTAGGACTGGCGAGCCAGAGTGGTTCGTTTGAAGGGACATGAAGGACGGCGAGAGCGAGGTGGGTGGAGTTGACTCGGAGGAAACCAAAAGAGAAGTTGCCCGTGGAATCGTCGAGGAGAGATTGGAATGATGAAACTGAAGGATTCAGCGTTGCTTTGAAACCTATGAGAAGCTCTTGGGCAGCTCGTGTAGACGTGCAGAAGAGTGAGACGGAGGCGAAGAGCAGGAAGAGGGTGCATGGCGGATGAGACGCTATTTTGATTGGCTTTTTCATGGTGGAGGAGAGCGGAGAGATGACAATTATTAATGGTAAAGAGGAGTTCAGATGCCACCATGAAATGCAATATATGATATATGGGCATATTATCACTAGAAAACAACGGGCAGGAAACTTTATATAAATGTTTGGTGGCAGGCAAAATATAAGACATGGTAGGATCAGTAGATATTATAGTTTAAACCTCTTGGATGATCTCCTACAACCATTTTGAGTCAGAATAATTCCAAAGGGGTGATGTTTAAATATTATAATGGCAGTGTTATGATGTTGATATATGCAGGCATGGTAATAAATGTACTAGAAAAATGCATACTGCAATTCCCTGCAAGAACAAGGCCTTCACCCAATTGTCTACTGCCTCAATACGCCATCTCTGCTGCAATGCACTATTGTCTACAACTTTATTATTGCAGCTAGTACAAGCCGCCATTTCCCCAAATGGTTTCACTCAAAAGCCAGTCGCCTTCGGTTCCTTGTTTTGTGTATGTATATAGGTTAAAATTGCGGTTAAAATTCTAATTTTATCCTTCTACTTTTGTAAAATTTTTTTTTTTAAGTGTTTTTTGATCTTTAAAATTTAAAATTCAATACTTTTTAATTTTTTTTATGAAGTTTTAATATTAAATGACGAAAATTTTAAAGTAAAAAAATCAAAAAAGGATTTTTTTTTTAAGTAAAAGGATCAAATTAGAACTAATTTTTTTTTAATTTAGTCCTTTTATTTTAAAATTTTTATCATTTAACATCTCATGTGTGTAAAATTTAATAAAAGAAATATAAAGACGTTAGATTTCAAATTTTATGAAACAAAAAAGAATTTTTTTTATAAGTATAAAGACTAAAAAAGAGTTTTTATCAAAATAGAGAGATCAAAATAGAAATTTAAACTATATAAAAACAAAGTCAATTTGTTGTTGTAGATAGTTTTAATTTTCAATTAATTTTACAATATTTTTGTTGTAATGCTTTTCAAAGTTTTGGAACCTTTTTAACACTACTTTTTTTTTCTTTTTTTTTATAATTTTTTGAAAAATTTATAATTAAATCTATAATACTATTTAACTGACTATTATTTGAATATAAATTATGAGTAAAACTTGAAAAACTATAAATTATATTATGATTATCTAAAATTACTTTTAATTTTTTTTATAAAAATGTGAAATAACTAAATCTAAATAATTTAAACTTATATTTTTACGAAGTTAAATGCAATAAGGGATAATGATATCAACAGTAAAATTAGTAGCAGATAAATAATATCGGATATTAAACAGTACTGGACAGAGTTATAAAAACAGATATAAATAAGCATTGACAAAGGCAACCAGATATTAATACTGACGAGTAAATAGAAACAGATAACAAAAGAAAGCCAAATATTAACGAAGGACAAAATAGTTAGCAAATGTTGACCAAATAGTAGCTAATTTTGACCAAATTAGTCAATAATTTCTTTCAAAGACCAACTACGTAAATGGGAACAGATGGCAATTTAGAGAGTCTTGACCATTAATACTAATAAGTAAATGTCGTCTGACACTAGATAAAAAACAAGCAAGATAATAAAATTTATACTACAATCTTAACAACAGTAGATATGAAAGAAAACTATACAACTTAACACGGATTAATGAAAAGTTGATTTTTAACATAAAGCAAATAAATTTTTTCATAACCATACTAAAAGCTATAGGTAGAGAGTTGATAATGTTAGACAAATATGGGACAAATTAAATTCTTTGACAAAGATTTTCGTCTGTATACTAGAATTTGTTCACTTTTTATACCACATAGAAATATATAAATGAAATAGCTCTAATACCATTTTATTTTCAAACCTCTTTCAATTACCCATTATTCATTATCTTTCCAAGTTGCTCAAAAACCAATGACCCCCCTCTTTCCCAAGAAAGCTAGTGACCAACCCAATCAAGAAAACTTGATTTCCAAATCTTTGGTAATTTCTCCTAAAACGCCATTCTTGGCTTCAAATGGATACTCTCCAATAGGGCTAGGTAGTAAAGAATTTTCTTTTTTACCAAGCTATTCAGATTTAACTTTCTTACTTTCCACAGTGGTGTAGGTCATGAAAAACAATTATTTTTCTTTTTTAAAGATCTTTGAGAAAGAAGTTGAAAATAGCCTGAATAAGAATCTCTTCATCTATATATAAGTATATGAATATAGAATAATGAGACAAATAAAAGTTACAAGCTATTCTCTTTGCCAAAGATTTGGTTTAAGCTAAATGACACATTAAAGAAAATAACTAGGAATATATTTTATACATACTTGTAACCCAGATTAGTTTTTCTTCTATAAATAGAAACTTGGAGAAGTAGAAGTCATAGATAGAAGAGAAGGAATTAGGAATAAAAAGTAATAGCAAATAGAGAAAGTAGGTGAAGATAGAGGAAAAGAGTTTAGAGGAAGTTTGAAAGTTGTACTCATCTCAACTCCTTACAGAGATAACCATGGTCAGTCGTTTTTATCTTTTTGGAAAGATAAAAAGTGACCAATTTGGAGGAACATGTCTCATGACAGTCACTTTGGAGTGAGGCACAACTGTTCCTTTGTCTGATTCATTTATTATCCCTCCGTTTGATTTTTGAGATTTTCCCATCCAATTGAGTCAAGATCATCATAAAAGCTTGTTCCAATATTTGGGTCATCTGGGTCGTCATTGGGAAGGTCGCCACCTAAATCAATTCTAGCGCCTCGATATTCAAATTGATCTTCACCATTTTTATACTCCTCAGAGTAAATATATAGTAGCTGAGTGTAGCATGTCTAAGGCAAGAAGGGAATCTCCTTTTGACTCCAACTATGAATAAACACATCAGGATCAAGATAAAATTTCTAAATATTATCCTCAGTAAAAAGGGTGTATCCAGCTGTAAAATCATCTCTCATGACCTGCATGTATGCCATTGTTCTAGCTCTCTAGTGTCTGATTTGTTTTGTGAGGGACTGAGTGGTGGATGGCCAGGCTTGAACGTCTTTGTAGAGAGGCGGTAAACTGCTTCTTCTCCTTAAAATAATCTTGTGTTGTGCTAGAAGCAAACGTTTACCCTTCCATTCAAGAGCCTTGCTTTGAATCAATGCCTCAATGTAGTTGGGAGGCATGCTTTCTAAGACATCCAGGGCAAATTTTCTTCCCACAATATCAGTATCCTCAATCTTTGTAAAAATTAATTGATAGAGAAAACCATAACCAAGGAATAACTGTGGAGTTAACTCAATGATTTCCCCTTCATATAAAATTGAATTGGTTCATATGAGGATAGATCTAGAGAAACCTTACAAATACTATAGACGAGTTGACACTGACAGTCATATCGTTCAAGTGGAATTCCATCTGCAGTTTCTCCTTAGCACCTATTACACCTTTTAAGTCTTCCTTTTGTAGTAGAATAATAGGTGTCCCATGTGAAGCCTATACCAGGTCGGTCGATACCATCTTCAACTATCTGTTGAAGGAATTGTTGAATTGCCTTCAATTTAGCATGGCCTAAAGCTTCTACTTTTTGAAAAATTAACTGTCTTGAATCATCTAGCAGCTCGGGTAAGAGAATATGTGGATTGAAATACATCCTAAGTTGCCTCTGAGTGTCATCCACCAATGGAATTGATGTAGAAGTTAAGGAGGATCCTTCAATTAAATATTGATTAATTCCCAGTGGGGGAACTAATTGTCTTCCACCCGCCAGTGAGGTTAAGGTGGTCTTCACTATTTCTCTTAAAGGTTCTTGCAAATCTGGAGAAAGATAAAGGCTAATGAAAAGGCTATCTCCAAGATACTGTTGAGAAAATGGGATAGCTTCCTCAATTAGATAAAACCCTTTATAGAGTGGTCTTCTAAAATCTTGTATTTCGAATAAGATTTCATCCCACTTCTTATAAAGTCCAAGGTTTTTTCCTTTGATTAGAATATAATAATTAATTTATTATATTTTCTCAAATATTGGGCTAAGGTTCTTAAATTGTTCTCAAAAAGGTTCAAATTGCCAAAGCTCTCCTGAATGTTGTTCAGAAGTTGATCAACAACTGGATCTAAATTGAGCCCTTCTGTACAAAACCTAACTCTAGAGGTTTCGCCTCTATTGTTGGTTTTGCTTGAAGTTGAGCATCTCATTTCAATCCTGCACAAGAGAAGAATGAATATATCTGCTTAGCCAATCAGCAAGATTGTTATCTTTACTTTTAATATGTTCAAATTTTACTTTAAAATCATTTCCAGTTATAATATTTACAAAATTGATCCATCATTTGGAAGAAAGACTTTTTTCATTTTCTTTTGAAAATATTTCACAATCGCCTCACAGTTTGTTGTAATTGTAAAAGTATCATTTTGGATAAAAAGTCTAAAGGAATTTAAAGCATTTATAACTCTTAATATTTCAAAATCAAGAGATGTTAAAGAATTTTCACTTTCTCTATACAATCCACTAGAATATCTAAAAAAATTTTCTTCTTTTTAAGATGAAAATTTATTAGGTTTTACTAACAAAATTGATCCCCATCCTTCACTACTACTATTAGTCTCAATTATTTTGTAGTCATATTCCAATGGTAGAGTTAGAAAAAGTAAATTTTTAACTTTATCTTTTATTTCTTTTTAAAAGCTTGATGTCTAGGGATGTCAACGGGGCCCTGCGGGGCCGGGGAGTCTCTCCCCGTCCCCGTCCTCACGGAGAGTTTTGACGGAGAGCAGATTTTGCTCCCCGTCCCCATTCCAAGGTTTTTAAAACCGGATCGAATCGGCCGGTTGAACCGGTCGGATCGATACCCGGTGATGAAAACGGTTCGATTTACATAAAAAACCGTTTGAGGTCAAAATTGGTCAAAATCGATCAAAACCGATCAAAACCGATAAAAACCAGTGAAACCGGTGGAACCGAAAAAACCACCGGTTCAATTTCTCATGTAATCTTCTTTCAATTTTTTCCAATTTCACCCTTTCCATTCCTTTCTGATACCCATTTTAACCTTTAATTTTAACAAAATTACAAAATTATCAACACCAAATTAGAAAATCCATGCCTGCAGCTTGCTCATCTCATCAAATCTTCCTTGCTGTTTGGATCGGTCGGTTCATCAGTTTAATCGGTTGAATCGATTAAATCAGGAACCGAACCTGAAAACGGTTCAATGACCGATCCGGTTTTAAAAACCTTGCCCCATTCCCCACCAATTGATATCTAAATATATCTTTTTTACATTCACCATAAATAAAGATTAATTGGTGAAGTTCAAAAGTTCCCTGGCAGTAGCAGCTGCAATTCAACAAACCACAATTGGTGTCAAAGCGACTATCACGCAAGATCAAAATTTGTAAAAATTGTAAAATTGACGATGCAGAAAGTAGCAAGGAACCACAGAATCTACAGACCCTTAAAACATACCAAAATCTAGATTGAAATAAAGAATCCTAGATCATCAATTATCTTATTAGCAAATTAGTAAAATAATCAAAATCACATGCAAATTCTTTGTGATCAAGACAAATTATATATTAATAAAATAGAAATCTAGAACTGAAAAACATCCAAACATGCTCCCGTTGATCATATGAATATCAACCAATCAATCAAGATTGGAAACATCAAATTCAAAGTCAAATTCACATCCAAACAACACAACACAAAGATATCAGTCCAAATTTCACTGATTTTACCGTCTTGAGGATTTCCATAATTGACATAAGCGTTGGCAGGGGGCAGTAGGGGCACAATAGCGGCGCAGCAACGGCACAGTAAGGGCGCAGCAACGGCGCAGCAGTGGCACAGAAGCAGTGCAGCGAGGGATTTAAGGTTTGAGATTTATAGGGGAGGGCCAAAGGGGTGAGAGACACAAAGAGTCCAAGAGTGAGAGGAGGCAGAGGCAGTGTGAGAACTGGAGAAATGAATAAGGTAGGGGAAGAGGGCCAAAGGGGAAGGTCGAAGGTGACCTAGGTGAGAGACACAGAGAGTCTGAGAGTGAGAGGCGGCAGACTCAAGCAGAGGCAGTGTGAGAAGTGAGATGAGAACTGGAGTAAATGAAGGTTAATTAGGGTTAAAAGGATTGGGTTGGGTTGGGTTGGGTTAGGTTGGGTTGAAAAAAATTGGGTTAAATTTTGTTTAATTGGGTTTGGGTTTGAGAATTATATTAAATTTAAAATGAAATTAATTTATATTATATATTTTTTTAATTTTTCGTGGGGATGGGGATCCCCACGGGGCCTTGCAGGGCGGGGAAAATTCCCCATGAAATTTCACGGGGAGAAAATGCTCCCCGTCCCTACCTCGTAGGGAGGAATATTCCTCCCCGCCCCATCCCCATGACGGGGATCCCTGCGGGGCCCCGTGGGGATCGGGGCAAATTGCCACCCCTACTGATGTCCTCACTATTGAAAAACTTTTGTCCTTTGGGACTAAGTTTTGCATATAATGGTCCAGTCAGTTTAGATAGATCATTTATATACATTCGGGCATAATTGAGTATACCCAGGAATTTTGAAGTTCTGTTGTCTCCTTGATTTTGTCGGGAAATTCAAGAATCTTCTTAACTATATGATCCTGTAACTGAATTTTTCCTTATCCAATCCTCATTCCTAAAAATTCAATGTACTCTTTGGAGAGTTCCATTTTCTTTTTAGAAATTATAAGGCCAATTTTCTGGAATTTAGTAAAAACGATATGAAGGTGTTTGATATGCTCGATCTCAATTTTGCTGAAGACAAGGATATCATCTATGTATACCAAGACAAAATCAAAATATTTTTTGAATATCTGATCCATCTTTCTTTGAAATATTGAAGGTGCATTTTTTAATCCAAATGACATGACTTGCCATTCAAAATGTCATTCGAGACAAGTGAAGGCTATCCATGGAATGGATTCTTTTCCCATTTTGATCTGCCAAAAACCAGACTTACAATCAAATTTGCTGAAAATTTTTGAGTTTTGAATGCAGTTGATTAGTTTATCTTTATTGGTATCATGTATGCATCTTCATAAGTGTTATCATTTAGCCTTTTATAATTTATAACCATCCTAGCTTTTCCTCATTTAATTTTTGCGTGATTTTTTACCATGAAAGATGCAGAAGAACATCTAGAACTGGAATGCTTTGTGAATCCTAAGGCTAAAAGTTCTTTTATTTGAACTTCAAATTCTTGTCTGTCAAGTGGACTGTGATCCATCTTGCCATAAGTAATTATAAGTTCAGGATTTATTATATCTAGTTTTGTTGTACATTTATTTCAATCCCAATATTTGATTGGGTCATCTCCTAAAAACTTGAGTTTCATCAGCTATTCTAAGTTTCATCAGCTATTCTGATTAACTCATCTAGGTCCATTTTTTTTGAAATTTTTATTTTTTCTTTTGTTTTCTTTTTTATTTTTTTGCAAATTTAAAAGAGTTTTTTCTATATTTATGTATATTTCTTCTTCATCATTAGCTAAGTCATCAAAAAATTGATAATCTATAGAATCATTGAATATTTCCAAAGTCTCTTCTATATATATATAGAAATGAAATTTGAAGAAATGAATCAACTTTTTCCATTCTTCTTTAAATTTAACAGGCAGAATAATCCCTTAATGAGAAACCAAAACGGGTTGTTTCAACTTGCAAGTTGCAACTATAACTCTATAAAGTTAGAGAGGAGGATAAAAAGAAAAAGCGGGAACTGGAGGATGAAACTATGAAAGGACTAAAAAAGATGGAGATGCAGGGGATCGAACCCGTGCCTGTCGCATGCAAAGCGAGCGCTCTACCATTTGAGCTACATCCGCATTGCGCATGAATTTTTGTGTATAACTCTAGTAAAGATCTTTTATAATAACTTCAATGGAAAAATGTTGCCAGGGACCATCATCAATGAACTGTTTATTGTTGTTAATCAAGTAGTTCACAAAGTTTAACCAAACCGTTTACTGTTGTATATATATTATAATAGGTTTACAAATTAAAGGAGAGAAGATCAATGAACTCATTTTTAGGAACAACAAATAAATATGGCCATAAGGTTCAAACCTTATTAAAATTTAGACAGCATATATAACCTCCACTCCCCATTTGAACCAATACGCTTCGTACTAGTTTTGATTTTCATTTAAAAATAAATGAAAATATTAGAAAAAAATTAAACCATGTCTGAAATTCAAATTTCACCCACTTGCACTATGTTGGTAAATAACAATATCAGGAAAAAAATTATTTTTATAAATTCACCAATGTGTACTAAGCATGTAAAACCTTTACCCGCATGCACTATACTGGTAAATAGTAGTATCAAGAAAAAAAATTTCAATAAATGACCAATGTGTACTACATTGTTAAAATATCTTATCTTGAAAGAAAAAATATAAGCTAAAATTGAATTAAATTTAAAAAATTGTAAAATTAAAGATTTACATTCAATGGAAAAGGTTATGTAAAAAATATAACAACCACCACATTTCATGAACATATTCAAAATATACACCACTATATTTCAAATTCAAAATATTTTCAAATTTTGAAAAATGATAAAATAATAATTTCAAATTTTCACAAATATATCTCATATTATAATTCAAAAATTGAAAGTAAAATTTTTATGTAATATAAATAGAAGAATACACCTCAAATGACATTTTGTTTGAAGTTAGTGGACCTACAAATATAAGTTCAAATTGTTAGTAGATGTTTTTGAAGAAAAAAAATTGAAAATAAGAAATCAAATAGATATGTTTAATTTTTTATTATGTGAAGATGAATACTAACCCAAACATCATTTAAAATCCTGAAAAACAACAAGAAATGGAACGAATATTAGCATATTTCTAACCTAAATTACATTATTTGCATGAAATAAAAAAAAATAAGATGAAAAAAAAAATTTGAGGTACTAATAAGTTTTAATCATTCAATTACATACTACTCATAAACATTAATGAAAAGTCAAAAATTAAAGTAATCTAACCAAGTTGAGGAACTAGAAGAAGGGGAGGGAAGAAGGAGGAGAAGAAAGAATGAATAAGATAGGAAGAAATGAGCTAGTTTCTATCAATTGTTGAGTATATAGGACCTTTCACTAATGTGAAGTACATGGGTGAAAGGTAGCCGCTTTTCACCCTCGTAGATCATGTTGGTGACAGATGCAAAGTTGAAGGGAGAAAAAATTTAAATATCTTTTTGTTAGCAATTTTTTTTTTTTTGAACAATGAAAATAATTTTTATTAATATATTTTGGAGTACAAGGAGTTCTCTTGCCATTACATCAATATTACATTAAGGTACTTGCCTTATTCTTTTTTCAAGGTTATATACTATCAGTAGGATTCAAAAACAAATCTAATAAGCTTACTACCCAATTATCTTTCCTTGCCTTTATCCATTCCAAAGCTCTAATCTGTATAGTTTCTAATAATCTATTAGCCTCCGGTTGTTCCCCTTGAAATAAACATCTATTTCTATGCAGCCAAATATTCCAAATAAAATAAAAGAGAACCAAATAACCATCCATCTCTCCCTCACATTCTTGTCCTTAAACATAGAACCCTTTTGTTGAAAATCTTCCCAAACACTACTCGCTCTAACACCCCCAATCCCCCACCATTCCATGCATTTACCGCATATCTTCCAAGCAAACTCACAATGTATAAACAAATGTTGGGTAGTCTCCATGCCGTCTTGACAAAATATGCATTTAGTTGACATATAATTTTTGTTAGCAATTCTTGATACACTTTTCCAGCAATGTAGTGTATGTTGCTGAATAATATAAATTGGCAGAATTTAAAAATTCAAACAATCTCTCACCAATCAACCCTTCAAAAGAACTTTGCAGCAAGACCCACGTTGGTGTTTTGCACTTTTACCTGCGTTGTTTATGTGGAAAATCGCTAATAATGCCGAAAAAGCTTTTCGACGTAAACTACTGACTACGTGGGTAATGTTAATTTTTATATGAACAGTAATTAGTACATTTTTCGGTTTAACACTTTTCGATTCAATATTTTTTAGTTTAGTTATTAAAAAATTATTATTTTTTAATCTGAAATTAAAAATAAATAAATATAATGTTACAATCATGTACACATAATACAAAAATCGATTGAATTGATTGTATTTATATTATATTTTTAATAATTAAACTAAAATATGTTAAACTAAATGTTAAATCAGAAGGTATACTAATTATTTTCCTTTTCATACATGTTTTGATATTGGAAAGTACAAACAAAATAATTAATATTTGTTTTTGCCTGGTATAACATACATCAACATGAGTCATATACATGAGTAAAAGTTAAGATTATCTACGAGTGTAATCATATCAATAAATATATCTATTATTAAAAATCTATCTTGTAATAGTAATTTTCAATTAAAATAAAAGTCAAATTTCTCTTTTTCTAGACAAAAAGTGCTCTACTTACCAATTTAGTCAATAATTGAAAAGGTAAATTTGTATACATTCTAGAAATGTTGGTTGGAGGTTTGGACATCGGCGGCGCCCTAGTTTGAACGACGACATATATAATAAGGATTTGTTGTAGCGCAGTGCATGTATGGATGTGGTGACCCAACAACCCACAGCATGCAGCTCAATCAAAAAAAAAAAAACAATCCACGGTAGCTGGCGGAAGTGAAACCAAATTTCAAATATACTACGTAAGATAAAGTCAAACCACGTTCTAATTATGTCAAAAGAATCAAAATGATCAACCACAACCACCCAGTGCATGTATGGATCTGGTGACCCAACAACCCACAGCATGCAGCTCAATCAAAAAAAAAAAAACAATCCACGGCAGCTGGCGGAAGTGAAACCAAATTTCAAATATACTACGTAAGATAAAGTCAAACCACGTTCTAATTATGTCAAAGAATCAAAATGATCAACCACAACCACCCATTGATTATTTACACAGATATACAAATATGTATCTTTGCAGCAAAACTTACAACTTACAATATCGGACTAATTAATGTGCTCGATCAACGTTAATTTTTTTTAATTAACATATCACTACAACTTTTCGTACATACATATTTAGATTTTACCTAAGTTTCTTTATATATGTTATTTTTTTATTAGCAAAATAAATAAAGTTTATTATACAGAGTATAAGAAGTATTCCAACCTAAGTACAAAATTATAGTAAAAACTAGCAAATAACTAGTAACCTAATGAGAAATTACAATATGTCCAGTAACATGAAAACCAAAATCATCCCATCCACTTTGCTAAACCTGTGTCCCAATTTGAAGCTTTCGAAATTCCTTCATAGCCTTTTATGCTTTCTTATAGGTACAGCACATTCAATTGGATTAACCGTCCAATAAAAAATATAGAGAACACACATCCATCTACCTTATTTTTAATCCAGAAAAATGTCTTAGACTGAATCATCTCCAACAAACCTTCTCCACAACTCCCTTTATTCTGAAAAACTCTAATATTTTTCCAAAACCAAATATACCAAGAACCAACAAGAAAGAGACATGCTCCCAACTCCCTCCTTATGACACTACCCAACTCATACAAGAAAAATTCCATGACCCCCTCCACTGTATCTGGCATTACTATCTCAAAACCCCACCAAGATAACACGTTAACCCAAATTAACCAAGCCTCTTGGCATATACAAAATAAGTTATTGGACTCTTCTTCCTCCTTATTACACAAAGCACACAATAAGCCCTCCTCCTATAGGACCATCCCTCTCTTTTTGAAATTCTCCTTTGTTGGAAGTCTATCCAAACATAATCTCCACCAAAAAAACTTACTTTTGAAGGTACTAATTTACACCAAATCATTTTACAAAATTGATCAGCAATAATGCAGTCCATAGGAGACAAAAGCTCATAAGCCCCCTTTACCACATACCTCCCTTCGGAATCATGCAGCCACTTCCAGCGATCCTTGAGACCTTCCTCTATTTGTACTCAACTCAACACCTCCCACGGCACCTCCTCCTCATCTCTCTCTCTCTACCCAATCTCCCTCTTCAATTCTCCATTCTATATTCCATCTCCACCGATCTCCTTCCCACGTTCCCATTTCTCTAACCAAATCCTCCTTATTAACAGCCAACACAAATAATCTAGGACAGAAGTCCCTTAAAGATTTATCCCCAACCCAAATCCCTCTCCAAAAACCTACCCATCTTCCATCACCAACCATCCAACTAAACCCCTTCACCAACATATTCTTCTTTTATATATGTTATTTATTTAAAAACCATAAACGTTGCACTTGCAATGGAATCACTACCGAAAATGTATATGTTATTGTGGACAAGAGTTAGCTGTGGCTGGGTAAAGGAGGAAATCTCACCTGAAAGTGGCAACTAGGATTTTGAGATGGGAATTCAATTGAAGAGGGATGGCGAACATTTGCAAAATAGATCAACATTGGAACTTAGCTAAGAGACCGAAGTTAGGTCTTTAATTGGCTTGACATTATGACGCTCAACATTAATAGAGGATTGAGAGCTAGAAGAAGAAGATGAATATGAGAGAGTTAAGCTAGGAGAGTGTGTATGAGAGAGAATGAGTTAGAGAGTTTAATATGATTTCCTTTACCTGATACCCTAGCTAGGTTGGTGTTCGTGCATGTTCTAGTCTTCCAATGTTTGCCTGCCTCCAGTCCCTGCTAAGAGCATTCTACAAGGTATAGCTAGCAATTACCTGAAATATTCAGGAGATTCCCTTGCCTGGGCACGGCCCGCTAGCGGTGTAATATCAGATTACTGTTATAACACTTTGCATTTAAACCATTAATTGAGACTCTTTATTCCCCTAGTATATCCTAAGATTAATTTTAATTAGTAGTAAAAAAAAAAAAAAAAAGTCAGTCCTCTACCCTTTTAGCCGAGCAGCCTCTGTTTAATTTCAAGCCACCATATTACTTTTCCTTTTAAAATTTTTGACATTATAAAGTTAAAAGCCATAAGCTTCCCCTTAATTTCAAACATACTTGATCGTAAAGAATTAGGGCGCAAACATTTTATTAGGTAATTTTTATTTAAAATTAAATATTCTTATAGTAATATTACTGATAAAATTTTAACAAACTTCTTTTATACATAAAATAAAAATTTTTATAAGCTAGCTAATATGATATACAACTCATATATATATGGATAAATTAGGCTGCAACTCCCCATCAAGGAAGGAAAGACAGTTGTAATAGACAATAACAGAGAAAAATATAAAAATTATGATAATCCAAGAAAAAGAGAATGAAAAGAAATAATATATACAATTAGAAAACTTCTGAGCAGCAAATAAAAAAATATCTTTCATAAGTTTTTTTTTATTAATTTATTAAAAATATTTTTTTTATTATCATTGCCGACATTTGGATTACTAAAATATTTTGATTTTTCTAAAGATATTTTATTACATTAAATTACATGTCACTTTCTTCTAGATGTAACACATAAATCTCAATTCAATCTCTATTAAATTAATAGTATTATTTAGGGGTACATTAATTGATTTCAGACGGAACTGGATGAAACTCTTGCAAGTGTTCTAGTATTTTCTTTTATTGAAATGCATGCATGCAAGAATTATATATTTGTGAATATTGTCTTCAGACTTGTCTTTAAAATTTCAGGTATAGTCAATGCCTTAATGGATCTTATGGCAATTAAAGTGTCGGCCGGTTTATAGCTCATTTAATAAAATAGCTATTTTTTTATTTTATTTTTTATGTTTTAGTAGTTTGAACAATATGGTTTTGTTAAATGAGTTTATTTATCATGTGTTCTTAAAATATAAATTAAAAATATATTAAATATATATATTTTTTATAAATTTATATTAAAAAAATAAAAATTTATTTATAATTTATTAACTATTTAATTAAATTCAATCACTTGACATTGATATTAAAATTAATATCAATTTTTACATTTTTTTATGCATATTTATAAAAAAAATATTATTAATTTATATCTTAAAAATACAAATTAAAAAAATTTTAAATTAACTTTTATTCACTACAAGACTAATTTTTTTAAAAATAATTTTAAGAGTACATCACCACCCTTATATCGGTAATTTAGCAAGATACATTCAAATAAATTAAATTTCTTATGTGTTTACCCAAAACTCGAGCCCTGAAACGGTATATGTAAAAATATCTATATAGTTGAATGGTAGTAAAACTTGAACATTAGCCGTGCATTTATGAACAGTTTTGAGAAAGCGACATCTACCGACCTGGTCATTAATTCTGAAATTTTATGTTGGAAATTAAATGGTAGGTTGGGTGGGTTATATATGTACAAGATTTAGCCCGTAATCAAATATTTAACAAACATAAAACATATTGCCAAAATTTTAATTGTTAACGAAGTAAATAATTTAGTAGTTATTTTTTTTCGTTGAAAGTAACAGTCTTAAATTTAAATTATATGGCATATAAATAGAGTGGATATAAGATGATTATTTCTTATTGTGCAAAAAAAAAAAAAAAAAACATAAAACATAGAGTGTAAGGTCAAAATTGGTCTGAGATTTTTGTTTTCCGGTTTTTGTTCACGTTAGAAAGTTGAAACTAGAAAGGCCCAATGGCCGAAGCCCTCAATGCAATGGAAGCCTGTTCCTTTCCTCGGAATCATCATTATTATTATTTTTTTCCTTGGTCGACCCATAAATTGAATGATTCTGGCCCATAAGAAATCTGGTGGCAGGCAATGGCAATCGCATTTTAAGCACTATTCCTTTTTTTTTCCCATTTAGATTATTAAGTATAAACAGTACAAGTAAACATAGTATAGATTGCAACCATTTCAATACAGTACAATAAAGCTAAAAAAAAAAATTTAAATAATCCACATTTACAAAAGTCAAATCTACGACAAAAATTGATTTATCATTGTGGTCAAGCCTCAGCCTCACTGTTACTATGTATATATAAAATGAGAATTTATTTATATATAAAATTTACTTATCATATTTATATAAAAATTTTAATTATTTATATCTTTATTTTTAATGGTTGAGATTTGTTTATAATTATTAAAAA
>BPVZ01000123.1:363317-380956 GCA_020521535.1 Rubroshorea leprosula
TGCACCACTTCAACGCCACTGCTGCATCATTGCTACACTGCTTCTGTGCCACTGTTGTGCCCCTGTTGCACCACTTTTGTGCCCCTGTTGCACCGCTTCTGCGCCACTGTGGCATCGCTTCTACGCCCCTACTACGCCGTTGTGCCACTGCTACTCCCCTGCTACAGCGGTAAGAAGTTTAAATAATTTATGGGTTGATTTAACATAGAGAAAGTCTAGATTTTCTAGAATTTGCTAGATTTATTGACTGCTCAATATGGGTTTTAAATTATTTTATGAGAAGGATAAAAGAAATCAAGAAAATTGTGAATGCTTGGCTGTTTATTTAATTTTTAGAGTTTACTGTGAATTTCAATGAAATTGTGAAAGGGAAGAATTTCAAAGGTATTCAAGATTGATGTGTCTTCAAGATTGGTTAATAACAGATCTCAAAGGTATTAAGTTGATATTTCTTTTATTTTTTTATGGTATATTTCTTTTATTCTTTATGGTATATTTCTTTTATTCTTTAATTAAGTAGCTAATTTTTAATTTAAATTTTTGTGTTTAAAATAGATTCTTTGGATGATATATGTTTCTTTACTCAAAATGAGGATGTGGATTATGATGAAAACAATAATTCAAAGGTAGAATATAAATGACCTTTTTTTATACTAATAATATAAATAGTTTTTCTATAAATATGTTAACAAGAAGGTATTGTAGGTTTTTTTATGAGCAATTGTGGATTTTGAGAGCTAAGGTGTTTTGAGTTGGCTCTTGGTTGCCTCCCTTCATGCTGGATGTTGGTTTAGTTATTTTATTTATGTTAGATTAATTTTTTCTTATGTTTGGAACAAATATGTTGTTTTATATTGAATTAATCTCTATTTATATTTGGAACAGTTTATGGTTGGAAGAATTTATGTTTGATTAATCTTTATTTATGTTTGGAACAAGTTTATTGATTTAATTATTTATATTAAATTAATCTTTATTTATGTTTGATGTAAAAAATATATATTTGGATATTAATTGGTGGGGAATGGGATGGGGGGCAAAATCTACCCCCCATCAAAAATCCCTGCAGGGATCCCCATCCCCGTCATTCTCAGGGACGGGGATGGAGAGAGACTCCCTTACCCCACAGGGCCCTGTTGACATCCCTACTTGGGAGGCCTGTGAATGGAGTGCTTAATCCCATTTCTGATGCTAACCTTGCAGCTTGATCCTCTAATTCTAAAGAAAAATCACTTAGAAGTTGGAACTACAATATGTTGTCTCTTAACCATGATACTCTACATATCCAAAAATTGTTCTGCAATGTTGGAAGCGTAGAAAATATGAACAAAATTGTAACTTTTGGGTGGTTCCGGTGTGTAGGATGAGAGGTTGAAGATGAAAGGTTTCTTTCAGCAGAAAATGGAGGTCTGGTGCATGGGGAAGAAAACTGGGCCATGGAAAATTTGTTTTCCTTTGTTGAAAAATGAAGGAAAAATAATATATGCATGTGCATTGGCATTGGTATTTTCGTGATTTTTGGGTTAATGGGTTAGAGGTATACAGTGGTTAATAGGTAGATTTGGGTGAGCTATCAAGCTTTTAGTTGCTCTGAACATTGCTGACAGCTTTTTGGTAGTGATATTATAAATTACCCAATGGTTCCAATGAAACTTCACTAGAACTAGCGAAACTTCGCTGGTTCTAGCGATGGATTAGAAACTACTTGTTTTTGGTAATTCCTTCAGCCATACAAAATTTCATTTTTTGGGAGAATGCTTGAGTGCAACCTACAAACATGAAATCTACCCAATTTTTTGAAAAATTCCCCAAGTAAAATGTAATATTTTTCAACAGTTCCCAACACAATGTAACTTATGCAGCCACCTTAGCATTCAATACAGCTACAACTTGTTGATGGAGACTAAACTAGCATTTCTGGTTAGTTTTTTAACAAGATTTTGAGCTTCTAGTTAGCATTAGCTGACACAGTTTTGGGGATCAATTCTACTTCCATGTTTTCGCCACCTAACCCTCTCTGGTGGAGTTGGGCAACATCGCCAACTCCAAGCTTCACTAGTGCAAATACCTTGCTTCTCCAGATGGGCAGCATTCACCTGTCCATGCCTACTAAGCCACCACTCCCATAGTTTATCCCGAGTAATTCCCATGAGCTTAGATTCATGGGCTTGTATTTATCTGCAATAGAAACAAGATATAGATGAGTATATATTTAAATATTTAAGTGCAAAATGTATGGATATACACAGCAAAGAAGGGTACTCCTTTGTGTATTAAAGGGGACAATGTGGACAAATATTCGTTGTGCCCTTTTATCTGCTGGCCATGGCGAATGCCTGTATGTTGCTGATGTATATGGCTGGCACTATGCCAAGACAAAGAATAAGTGATATGGATTTGTGCTACGATATCGTTGTGTTGAGCCAATAATCGTTGGTCGACGATACCTACTAATACGTAAAACATAGAAGATATATATGTTACGAGTTGGGATTACCAGTGATTTTGTCCCTTTGTGTAAAAAAATAATGATGTGCATGGTCGTCAACCATGTAAATATTATAGGGTTGGCCATGAATAGCTTCCCTATAGCTAGAGGGACAATAGTGGTTAACTTTGTCCATGGTTAGAGTGTGAACTATGTGGAATCAAAAGAGCACTCCCACTAATCCATCAAGTCGCGAAGGGGTAAATCTCACTAAGCCGAACTCTGCCATAGCGATCAATATGTGATAGAGAGAGGTGGAGTTGTTTCCATTGAAGGGGGAGACCAGCCACATACATGGCCTCCGATACGACAAGGTGTGATACCATTGACAAACGTTGGCCCTTCTTGTCATACTTGCACCATCAGAGGGTGATCTTGGTTGTTGTTGCCCACCAGGCACTGCACCACCATGCATGGGCGACCACCAAGGGACTACCGGTAGCTATTGAATGGATTTTTATCGCTAAAGGGTAGCCATCCCATCCGATCACAGGGTTGCAACTATTACCCGCCTCATTCTAATCATACTAAGTTACATTGACTCTTTGTCTGTTTTCGAGAGCCAATGAGGTAAAATATGTAGAAATCCGACCATTTGTCCATTGCCGGGAGTCGATATAATAAAGGTGTGCAGAACTATGTAGCCTTTTACCCATTGTTGGAGGCTAAATAAGATAATGAATTTGGTCCTTTGTCCATTACTAAGAGCCACAAGATGTAGCAGTGAATATTGTTGCGGAGGACATGACAGTAAAAAACGTCCAACCATATCGTGGAAATAGATTTAGCTATGTTTGGCCATGTATATAAAAATAGATGCTAAAATGGGCTACATTCTGCAATAATTCTAGCAAAGTAAATGAATGCTGCTTTTGGCGATGCTAACTCTATTGTTGTAATCAGCAGAAAACAAGAATGCATGTCCAATGTGGAGAATAAGTTACATGGGCCTTTGCTGATATGGAGCTGCACATGTCATCAATCTCAAAGCCAGACAAATTCATCCGTCAACAAATATCATGTGATATTTTAAATATATCATTTTC
The DNA here is from genome assembly GCA_020521535.1 of Rubroshorea leprosula. Taxonomy (NCBI): domain Eukaryota; kingdom Viridiplantae; phylum Streptophyta; class Magnoliopsida; order Malvales; family Dipterocarpaceae; genus Rubroshorea; species Rubroshorea leprosula. The sequence continues at coordinate 366,852 of BPVZ01000123.1, forward strand.
GATAACAAAATGTGTTAGATTATAATCATACACATTAACAACATTAATTAGAAATAGCAAAAAATTGGCACCCTGTAACTGATATTGGAAAATCATCTGCAAATGGATGGATGGGGAAAAAGGAGGTTACCTTTCATTTTTGGACAGTGATTGTGAGGCAAAAGAAAATTACTGGTTGAATATGGGGTTTTTATCCAAATAAGGGGCCTGATCTTTTTCAGCTAGCTTAGTGTTTTCCTTCAGTTCTCTATGTAGTATACAAGAAACAACTCTCCTTGCTTGTAAGGAAATTACTTGTTTCGTTTGAACTTATCCTTTAATTAAGTTTAAAATATGGACTATTGATGAGAACCTCAAAGAGAACAATGAGACCCACAGCATGACAAGGGATTTCTAAACTCCAAGAAAGCCAAATCAGGTTTATAATAGAACCTTGACCCATTGTTTATTTTGCAACAAAAACCAAAGGTAAAAACCTTGACCCGTTGTCTACGACACAACAAGAACTAGAGGTATAAAGTCGGTTAACGCCACACCCTCGAGCAATTAAGAACGAGATTGATAAGTCAGGTTAAAACACCACAAGAATAATCTTGATAAGTTCTGTAAAGTTTTGAAACGAACCAAAGAAAAAAGTCTCTTAAAAACTCAGATTCAATAGCTTTCCAATTAGGATTACAAGCCTTTTAAATAGGGAAAAGTAATTCTAATAAGAATAGGAAACTAACACCCTAAACCCTAATCCTAATAACCACAAATTGGGCCTCAAATAAATGAATGTTCAGCTCAAAATAAAACAAAAAACATGAAAATTACTGAAAGTAACCTAAAGTAAAATGAAATATTAGTTTATTACAAATTACGACAGAATTGCGAGATTTTGACACAAACTGTGTAATTTAGCATAAATGACCTCAATTAAGCTTCTCTTAAATCTGAATGATGTTTACCATGCCTTGATAATCATTCAAGCTTTGATTTACTTGTTGCATGTTGTTATCAATCCAGATCTGATCAATAAAGCAATTTAAAGCTACTCGCATCTTTCTAACTCTAGCTCTTGTGACCGAACCTCTTGAAATGTGTAATGACTTGATGTGATACATGTGGGGTCATCTTGATTCCCATCAACTATCGAGTCAGCTTAATAGTTCAATTGTTTGAACCCTACAGCTTTGAGGGTAGGAATTTATCTCTCCCCAATCACTTGAAAATTAACTCTTTCGAAACACTTAAAAAAAAATTAACAGCTAATTTATTGGTCATTAAATTTTTATTTTTTATTATAATCTAAAACTAGTGAAAAAAAGATGCTACCAAGAAATAATTGAAATAATTTAAAAAATTAAAATTTTAATTTAAAGATAAATTTTTTAAAAAAATAAAGCATCATTCTCTTACATGACTTTTCATTAAAAATAAAAGATTATACATATGCGCCAGGAAAATGGTGGGTAAGGGAAAAGAAAAGCAGTTGGCACATACATGCTAAGTAAAGCAAAGCATGTAACATGACCAGGTGTGAAAAGAATTTATGGACGGCTGCGGCCTGTCGGACAGGACACTCAGTTCATCATTTGACCTTGTGTCGATCATCAGTCTTCGCACTTTCTACAGCCTACTGATACCCTTTTTCTCTTTTTCTCCATTGAATACGGATCAAATTTACCATCAATCTTTACTCCTTTTTTCCCCTTTCTGGTTTAATTGTCATTTTCAGGTTCTAAATTTTAAATTTTAAATTTTTTAGTTTTTATTTTTTTTTACATTTTTTCATTCTTAAATAATAAAAAATTTATTTTTAAATCTTTTTTGTCAATTAATTCTTTAAATATGTCTATATATATTTTAATTAGGAGTAAACATGATTTTGTTTTGGTTATAATCAAAATTGAGCTGCTTGTTAACTAAAATTTTGGATATTGAATTTTGATGACTATTAACTAAGTTGGAAAAAAAATGAATTTTATCAATTTTGATTACATTTTTTTAAATAACTACTTAGATCTATTTCTGTTTTAATTAAAAAATTATTTTTATATTTTTAATATTTTTTAAATTTCTTAATTGTTATCTTATTAATTTCAATTTTAAAAATTAAAAATTACCCAAACAAATAAATAATTTAGTGAAAATTGCCAAAAAAACCATAGAAAATCTAAAAACCATTAAAAGTTTTATATAAAAGGTTTTTGGAGTAAATTTTTCGATTATGCCTACTTTATTTGCCGTTTTTGGTTTTTCAACTTAATTAGTAATCAAAATTTAAATCATTTAAAATTAGTTCAGTTTGGTCTTTAATTAAAAAAACCCAAAAATTTAGTCAAATTCTACCTATTAGTTATGGCTTTGATCAATTTCAAAATTTTTTTAGTTATGGATTTTTCCTCGCAAACCTATTTTTAGTCCATGAATTTATATGTTTGAAAACTAAAAATGTATATATATTATAAATTTGAAAACTAAAAATATTTGATATTCTTGACGGACTAAATTGAAATAAAGACAGAAAATATATATATTTTTAATTTAAAAATAAAAAAGGTAAAAAAAATAATTTAAAATAAAAAAATTCAAAATTAAAAATTCCCTTGGCATTTAAACTTTTTTTTTTATGATCCATATCATTCTTCACACGTCTTCTCTTCTCTCGAAGTTGACGCTCTAATTTTGGTCTAAATGCTGTCAGATTCCTCCCACAAAAGTAGAAATTTATCCTTCGTTCGTGTATACCGCAGCCGCAAGGCTACCTACCCTAGTCTGAGGATTCTTCATTTTCTTTTGCACTTTAATTAATTTGAATTAATAATTTAATTAGCTAATTCTTAACAACGTATGACCATATATAAAGGTTCAAATCAACCATAAAAAAAAAATAAAGTAAATACAGATTAACTAACAAAATCACCTTGCAAAATCGTACTTGAGTCTTGTCACTCAATAATTTTATATGTATTGTAAGGTATTTCCCCCTAACTCTAAGATTGTGATTCAAAATTTTCACTCTCAAATTAAAAATAATAAATAAATAAATAAATAAAAACTTCGCATAACAAATGATAAAACCATTGCCTTGTTGTTTCCCTCTGTTAGAAAGCAGAAAAGAAGAATAGAAAAGAAAAATAATTTGAAAAATAATTTATTGTTTTCTTGAATCATACTATATGTACAATAATACATATATATATGTTTACAAATAAAATATTTTAAAATATAAAAAATGCAAAAAAAATATTTTAAAATATAAAATATTTATAATAATTTTAAATATAATTATATTCACATCTTAACAACCTTACAAGAATCCGTACTCAATATCAAATCTGTCTCCATCCCTCTATAACAACTCCATATGAAATTGTCCTCCTAATTTATTCAAGTCCATATATTGACAACCTCCTTCTGGTTCAACTCCACCATGTTAATGCCGACGATGACATTTGTTATTTCAAAGTGTGTTTTTCAATCATGATTGAAGATTAAAAGCATAATTTAGATTGTGAATTTATTGAAATATCATTAATATAACTCTCAAATGTTAATTCATTAAAGATATTTTGATAATTTTAATAGTTAAAATATATTTTTAATGTTAGACATTGATATGTATATATTTTATTTTAATAAACTATATAACATATTTATTTATAAGTTATTATTTTTCAATCTAAAATTAAATATAAATAAATTTAAAAATAAAATTACATATATAAAATATAAAAATTAATCAAATGAATTATATTTATATTATAATTCAATAATTTTTTTTGAACAAATTAATTGGAAGAAGAATAAAAGGATTCTATAAAAGTCAAGTACATCATTCATATGAGGTGAACGATATTAATTTAGTGTTCATATCATTGAATCAGAACAAATTATTATATAATTCAATAATTTAACTTAATGTCTATATTATTAAATCAGAGCGAACTGTTATATAATTCAATAATTAAACAAGATAAATATTGGAAGATATATCCATCAAACAAGTGCAGTACTCAAAAACAGGGTTCTCTTTGTTATTTTCCTTAATAAAACAGTGTTCTTCTCTCTACTCTTCCCACGTGACAAAGAATTTATAGGGCACGCACAAAGAGAAGAAAAAGATGATAGAAACAAGAGATGGGTCCCACAAACCATGTTCGTAACTTTGTAACTGCCGTGTTTGGGTTCTACACATACTACCTGAGAACAACCGCATCAACCCCTATTTATTTTAGGTATTAATTCTGAGTATTTAAAAATTATATTAAATTTTAATTAATTTAAAATTAAATTACATGAGATTAGATGAGAAGATGGCTCTTATTAGTTATTACGCCTGTTTTTCTTTTTTTTTGTTTTTTTAAGTTTTCCATTCGGTATTTGAGGCTTTACTCCGATTAATCCGGATCAACCCAGGTTGCACACTTAAAAATAGTATGTGAGTCTTCCAACAAAAACTGCTGTGTGCACAAAGTCTCAAACTCAAAATTTTACTTAAACTGAAACAAATCACTTACCACTTGATTCAACCCTCATTCCTTTATTTATACACACATACTCACCCCATCTCTCTCTCTCTCTCTCTCAACAAAAATCACAGCAAAATGAAGCAGGATTCCCTCGTGCTCATCATCGTCTTTCTCCTGTTTGCTTTTCTCCTTTGCTCCTACCCAATTTCTGCCAGCCGTCTCCCACCTCAAAACCAAGGTTTCTTTCAAACCCTTTTTTCTCATTATTTTTACAGTTTCTTGTTGATATTCGATACCTGAATTTTATGTGCCTCCGATTCTCCAGATCATGATATGTAAAGCTCTATATCATATGATTTACAGGCACTGAAAAGGGGTACATGAAATTCAATGAAATTGTTCATCAGGATGGTTCATTTGCGAGTTCAATCAAAGAAGATGACTTCCTGAATGTAAGATCTACATATCTTATTGTTTATTTAATTTCTCTATTTTTTTTTTTTTAAAGTTCTGATATTTGGCTCGTTCTTGGGATCTATTCTTTGAGTAGATGATGGGGTTAGAATCAGAATCAGAATCAGTGGACTGCAGCGAGAAGGATGAAGAATGTGTTAAGAGAAGGATAATTGCAGAAGCTCATTTGGATTATGTTTACACCCAAAAACAACACCCTTGAGGGCTTATAGATAATAGCTGTGCCAATCAAAAGAAATAAGTTTCCAAAGTGTCAAGAAAAGAAACAAAATGTTATCACTACATGGTTGTGATATGTATAATATAATATATATATATTTATATATATATGAATGAAGAGTAAGTTAAGTAATTCTCATCTCTTTGCCTTTTCAAAATGGGATGGGATTGAGAAAAAAAAATTATTTCCTCTGTTTTTATTATTTGATTATGTAGCAAAGAAATGAGGTTTTCCTTTCTCTTCTGCTAATTCAGATGAGGAAAAGTATTTCCAGGCCGTATTGACTAAAAATTATTACTGACAAAAAAGAAGGGGTCCTTTCTTTTCTTCTCTCTCCTTAATTGGATACAATAATGCAATGTGCTATACAAGATGCTAAAACTCCTTGAGGAAAAAAATGCTTTTTAATTGACCCTTAATTGGCAAGTAAATGAAGAAAAGGGATATGGTCCCTTTATTCCCTCCTAATTGGTTTATAAATTGTCGTGTTGACTAATACATTTTTTTAAAGTTATTGTAGTTTTGAGTTTTTTATTTTAATTTTTGAAAACTTAAAAATTTAAAAATAAAGTTAAATAATTCTATAAATTAATTAAGTTTTAAATATTTATTTTAAAATTTTATATTCAATAAGATGATAATTTTAATTTTAATTTTAATTTTTTAATTGTTAATTTTAATTATTTAAATTTTAGAAACCAAAACTAAACCCTCAAAACCATTAAACAGGGCCTGAGTTAATATCCATATTTAGTAATCTAAAAATTTTGATTTAAAGTTAAAATTTAAAAATTAAATCTCCCTGATGCTTAGTAGCTATCCTTCTAATATACCCAAAACTTGATGGACGCCTCAAAACTAAACACGAGACTAATTACAAATCCTGCAAATCAGGCATGCTCCAGCTGAAATATTATGTTCTGCAAATTATTTTGTTCTAGGTATCCTCATAATATTTCCGTCAAATGTTACCCATCTTGCTTCCTGCTAGACATCCAACATAATTGTCTTCCCAGAACAATTGTTAATACCCTTGGCTTTAAGAGCACGGCAGATATCTCATAGCGGTTAAAGATGATCATCTTGGTTCTTTGGATAACCAGGAAATGATCATATTCAACAACTAAGAGATGTTGCAAGGAAAACAAACCTGATGTACGTTTTGGCAGGTTGCAAGGAAAACAAGCAGCGTCTCTGGTCACACAAAGAACCAAGCTACCTTTGTTGTGTGAAATAATGAACCTCAAAGGCCAATATCTAGGATTAAGCTGTTTCTTGGCCTGGCACCTGCTGCGTGGATCCTGTAGACAATTGATTATCCGAACCAAAGAAAAGGAATGTAAGTAGAAAAGAGTTAAAAGACTGGCAGTATGCACTTGAGATCTCTAAGAGCACAAGCCTCTTAAGTGAATCAAATATAACACTGAAACACAACTCTTTCATAAGGCAACCGAAAGGGCAGAGAAAGGAGTAAAATACGGCCTTCTAATTGTTACAAGAGGAATAGTTCGAGCACAATATTTGGCTTAGGAACACAAGGATAGAAAACACGCTTAAACAATATATCCTGAGAAATGATAAAGTAACAATACCACTTGAAAGAATTCATCAGTCTGGCAATCAAGAAGACATGCTGTTTTGCTTAACCACTGCAACTATAGAAAACGTGCTTAACTATTATCAAAGCCTAAACACAGGCTCCCGCCAAACAGGCAGTGCGAAAACTACAATAGGGAAAAATGTGGTAAAATGGAAAGTCTTGTCTTGATTAAAATTCAGTCATACATGGGCTTGCCATCCACCAATTGTGAAGCTGAATGGATACGGGCAGGGTGCTCTCCCTTACGTTATCAAGTGCAAACTTGCTTTGCTAAAATCAACATCAGAATATAAAGAACACATAAGTCTGCATCAGTGAAGAAAATTGAGGCAACCATATGGCATTTATATCTATTTTATCAGGCTATAATTTCAGAAAATGATGAGTTTTTTTCTTTTCTTTTCTTTTCTTTTTTTATATGTAAAAAAAAAAAAAGGCAAGAATATCTAGCAAACAGCTCTCAGCAACATTTCAAGGCACAACAAAATTAGGAGGCACAGGGTCATGGACAATTAAGCCATGAAAAGAAAACTTTGATTTCTCTTTTGGCTTCTATATTGGTACCTGCTCCAGACGGCTTCACCTTCAGCTTAAAAGCATCATACATCCTTTTCCTACCCACCAAAAAACAGGAGACAGAATCAGGTGAAATGTTACCAATCAATCAAGTCCAAAAGCTAAAGCTTTATGATGCAGAGAGAAGAATTATTCAGGCAAAATTTGTCAGTTATCAAGAAAGGCCCTTAAATAGGAATAGCTCTAATCTTTCCTGGAAGGAGGTATACAATAAGGTGTGCTTCAAAGGTCAAGACCATACCGTTTTAACACCAGTGGCCAGTCCCAGATCATGCAACGAACTTTCTGATATACAATTTGAATGAACAATAGGACCCTTGGCAGCACTCTCATCCAAAGTCCCTACATCACCATCCTTGGTTGGGATTGTCATGTAAACTGCCCCATTAAACATCCACTCACCCCTTTCTTGACTAAAATAATCTTCAAACAACTCACCACATAAAATACATGCACACTGATTTTCATCTGCAGGGACCATCGGCTCACCCTTCTCCATTGTCTTTTGAGATTGGAGTACACAACCAGCAGGTTCAAATTTTAATTGTCCAGGCTTTCCAGCAATCCAGTCTCCTGAGCTTGCATACCATCTTCTCAACGGCCCAATCACTTCATCTGCATTTGGATTTCTCATAGCATGCCACTCTAAGTGTCTATCCAGCTGTTCCTTGAGTTTAAGTCGAAGAGCACATAAACTGCACTGATGGGGGAGGTCATCCAATAATGCATTGACCACAGATGAATGAAACTCTCGTATAACTTCTGGTCTGAACTCCAGTCCTATGAGATTTTCCATGTCGATTGTGGAGGACTGTGACAAGCTAGAAGAACTATTGGCAGCTGGTTCAGTCAACACTACATCATCTTTGGTGGAGGAACAGGGAGTATCTGAAGAAACTGAAACTAAAGAAACTGGCAGAGAGCAACTGGTAGAGATGCCTGGGCTCTTGTCCTGCAATTGAGTAGGCATCTGCAGTGGTGGGACAGATTGAGACTCTGTCTTTGAGGCAGATATCAAACCTTTGGAAACTAAAGAGCTCAAAAGGTTTGAAATTGGGTTTAAGGCCTTACTTTTGACTGCAGGTTGTGCTGATGAAGGTGGTCGACCAGGTGGCAAAGGTGGCTGTTCACCTTTTCCCTGAGAAATATTTGTAGCAACTGAAACTACATCATTAGAAGCAGGGTTTGATAATGCTTTAGAATCCCCCCCTGCCCCTGAGGCTGCAGGGAGAGTTGGGGGTGGTCCACTTGGCAAAGAAGGATGGGAGAACGGTTGTGATGGCATTTGCTTCAAATCAAAAACACTCTGATTAGGTTGGCTGCTGGTGATCGCATTTTTAGAGAGGATTCCACTATTCATGACAGCAGCCAACAAACTACTTGTGCCAGACAATCCTGAAATTTCAACAGCATGAGGATCTAAATGATCTGACATATTTCCCAGTTTTGAGGATGCTCCAAATCTAGAGATTGGAGGTAACCGTGTTTTTTGTGTCTCACCAGAATGCTCAGCCTTCAAATAATCTGACTGTAGAGACTGTGAAACATGCTGGCTTGATTGAAAAGATGGCAATGAAGCAGATGAAGCCTGAATAGCAGAACGATTGTGAGATCGGGTATTCAAATGCCCTGAAAACTGAGAAGGTTTAGAGTCAGGCTGAGACAAGGAGCGAGCTTGTGGATAGTCTTCCTCCACCAAATTCTGTGTTTGTTGATGGGGATGGCGAGCTGGAAAGGAAGGTGAAGGAGAACGTTGGTGCATGGGAGACTGTCTGGGTGGTGATGAACTTGCTAAAACATTAAAGCCAGAGTTATCAACTTGGGATAAACCAAATTGTTGTCGAACTCCCCTTCTGGCTAGAGAGGAACCTGTACTTGTTGTCAACCTGCTAATAGTGGCAGAATAGCTCTCTGGATTAACAGAATTAATAGTAGATACTGCAGCATGAATTGATCTATCCACATTGTGGGACTCCTGCAGAGAACATGAAGGTGACATCCAGGATCCATAAGAATTTTGGTCATTCCGCTCAGTTAGTTGTGAATCAGCAGAAGCTTCTCTTTCATGAATACTTTTTGTTTTGTTGAGGTGATTTCCAAACTCCTGCAATTGAAAAGGCATCAGCTACTGAGGAAGCTACTCAAAACTAAAAATAAAATGGTCCAAAGCTGATAATTCTAGAATGTAAAAATGCAGAAAAGAATAAATAAATATAGACAAAACTAGAACTCTTATTCATTGGGGCAGCAACACAAGGACTCATGTCAGCTTTCATTCTTTAATCATCATTTTTACATGCATAAAACAGTGAGAAATAAGACAAGATTCAATCAACAAAACCAACAGCACTAAGTACAAACAAGACAGGCCAGTAAGCCTTTACAAAATTGTTTATCATGAATGGAGTATCTTTGAACAGAAACCCATCCTTCATTCAACATATACACCTAGAAGTATTTTGTCTTTCCCATACAATTAAGTGTAGTTAATCTAAAGACTTATACCTTGCACAAACAACCAGCAACAACAGAAGGTATTCAGAAGGGTATTCAAAAAGTGTTTTCACAAATTTTTTGGCCCCGACTGTAATTTGTGAAGTTGGCCAAAACAAAATTGTGATTTGTGAAAAAGAAATAATCTCTTCTAGAAGAATTGGAGTCATAAAATTGACATATCCCATAAAAAATAGGAGTTACCATCAACAATCCTATTCTCACAAGCTTACCAATTTTTCTGCTTCATCAGGCATCCAGCTTTCTTTCCTAGAGTTACTAGAGATAATGGATACATCTTGATCTGACAATCTTGAATGCATATCCCACATGAACTCTTCCTCCTCAGAGTTTTTCCAGCTAGTAGGCGATCCGCCATTGCTTCTATTTGCAATGTTTTGAGCTGCACGTAAACGAGGATCAGCATTTACAGGTTTGGACACTGAGGAATTTTGCAATCCAGGCTTGACATCGACACCATTCCTTTGACTGGACATTGTCTCTTGAACACTACTTCCAGTGCCATACCAAGGTCTATCCTGTCCTTGATCAGTAATCCTGCCACCATTTCTTCCAATACCCAAGCCAGAATTCTGAGAAAGATCTGAACCATACTCATAGTCTCCATATGCAGCAGTAATGCTCTTCTCATGAAGAGACCCACTTAGTGCATCTCTATGAGAATGCTGAAGGCTCTGAAATTTTTTTCATGCTGCCGTTTCAGTAAAAGAAAAAAAAAACCATGAAAATTGAACATTTAACTTCTCCAAACTAAAAATCAATCTACATACATTCATTTTGTCAGAAGGATCCATCCATGGCCTTCCAGTAGAAATAATGGCTGCTCGACCTGACCTTTCAGCATCTTCCTTTACATCAGTCATGGCTCCAGAAATGTCATTAAGGATTCCTTTTGCCTTCAAATAAAATTTAGTTTATCATTAAACAAAACTTTTAGTAAAATAAAAAGTGATGAGGAAGCATATTATAATCCCAAAAAATATAATAGGTGACATATTGCACAGATTTATCCTTACAACAATAAATATTCACACAAAGAACAGAAATAGAGAGATAATAGTATTTTTCCACTTTTCTCAAGCTAGTCGGTATTCTCCATAACACATTCAAAGTTTCTTAGTTTTGTGGTTCATCCATACGGTAATGATTATTGTCTTCCATGGATACAAATGAAACTGACAAAATGAAAAGCAACAGGATCTGCACGAACATGCTAGAGGAGCTCAAAAGAAGGTCAAGAATAAAAGGGATACATAGGATATTATGTCCAAGGATTATAATGGTGGCAGAAGTTTTCAACAAAATGTGGTAAAATTTATCCCAATATTCATGAGACAAATTGCAAGGTCAAAGATCTGAAGAAACGCTTTTTTATGCTCACTTCCTGATCCTTCAATAATTCAACTTGATGTGAAAACATCAGACCTTGCAGATGATTACTTCACTAACATGGTTCCTCATGTTATAGAGAAAATATATATATATATATATATCATAGAATTTACCCTGCTGGACTGCTGAAGACGCTGCCTTTCTAGGTACTTAGGATTTACATGAATGCTATGTGGTGGCCGCTGTGACTGTGCATCAGATCTAGATGTTGCAGCCCCTGATGACGAACCATTTGTTGTTGAAGCAAAGCCAAGTTCCTTCTCAATAAATTGGAGTGGCTGTGGAGGGAAAACTCCTTTCCATGTTCCAAAAAGATGCCGCATGCTTTGATGCACAGAGGGATCAACCTGCCTATAAGCTTTGCAGAATACCTTAAAATGGAGGAAATAAGCATAAATGTGAAGCAATACAACATGAAAACAAACCATATAATAGACACACAAGCATGTATAACGTTTCAACGAGACAACATAGAAAGTATAAGAACCTAACCTCAGGTAGTCTGGCTGCAAAATATTTTATGTAATCTCTCCCAATATTCTTCACAATACTGTCTAAAAGATAGAGTGATGGCAGCTTTTGGTCGCTCGGAACCTGCAAGTCATTTTGATAATCAGATATCATATGAAGCAGTCAAAGAAACCCAAGCAGGCCAAAATGTAAAAAGTGGAATTAATTGCCTTTGTATTCATTTAAAAGATAATAGTAAACCAGGTGAGGTAATAATGCAAAAATGGGGAGGAGAGTTAAAGCACAAGCAGAGGATTGATGAATACAGAACTAACAGTTCCAAACAGACAAGATGATATCCTTCGTATGATAACAAGAATTGGAAACTGCATCAATGACAGCTCAACATCAATAAAAAAATACATCCACAAATCCATCTGCTGGAGCCTTCAACTCCTCTCCTTAAGAGCTGTCTTCATGTCTATATGTCTGTGATTATTGTAAGTTTCTCCTACTTTCTGCTTCAAGTTTCTTCATAATGATACAAGTCCAATTTCTTCCAGCTCCTTCAATATACTAAACAATATTCCACAGGCACTTCCCTCGTCCACCTTCTCTTAGTTTATCATTTTACGCATTATAAAGGAAAGGCTGATAGGGCAAGATACACAACCCATGAACTCAGTCCAAGCTCTTCATAAGTGGGTGGTGCTTCCACCTTTACATATCAAGATCCAAACTGAAGCATGAAAAATACAAGCAAGTGAAACAGTATCCCATTCAAGTTGAAATATGTGTTTCATTTTTTTTTTTTATTATTCCTTGGTGGGGAGTGGGCATGGGAAATAACAAAGTACAACACAGCATACTATTCTGTCTAATCAGACCTGCAATGATACAATGGATATACCATGTTACAAAAATAATACTACAGAACTCATTTTCTACAAATCCCATAATCTTAGAGGAAACGGTCTCCCATTGAACACTAAGTGAATATCATGTAGTTGGTCATACATAACTCTCGGAATTCCTAGCATGTAATGCATGTGTGAAATTTTGGACAAAGCATCCAAGCAAATCAACTGGAATATTATATAGCTGGTCAGGTGCAGTTGTGGGCAAACACACAGAAAAGAGGCCTGAGATTCAAACAGACCAGAAGCCATCTCAAAATTCTCATTCTTTTACACAACTCATTCACCCACATCTGCTCCACCTCTCATTCCAGTCTTATTATGGATAATGCACATAATCTGAACACGGGACCAGACCTTCCATGAACATTTTTGAAACCCCACATCCAACACGAAGACTAATTAATCCAAAACCAGAGAGATTTCATTAATCCCAATTCACACTTACAAACAAACTTATATTTTCTTCCGTTATTCCACTAGAAAACCGCACTAATAATCACTATCCTAATCGCATCTTTTTCCACTTACAATTTAATTTAAACAACAGAAGTTTAACAAACAGCTATACTGGGTTCACCTCAAGAATGTTGGCGCAGACAATGGCAGCAATGGATTTGGCAGCAAAAAGATTCTCCCCAGCGATTATTGTCAAATTAGTAATTATCGGCTTCGAATTGAATGTCAGCTCCGCAATAGCAGTCTTGTACTGGCTAACAAGCTCGTGATGCTGCTGCTGAGGAGGTGGCTGTGGCTCGTACGCCCCGCCACGGCTGGGGTCATTGCTTTCCAAATCAGCACCCCTGAACCTCACCGCCGCCGGTACCGAACCAACCGGCCTCTGTGCAAAGGGCCGACCATTAGGGTTAGGACCAGGGTCGTCGAGTAATCGCGGCTTCTTTAGGCCAGGTTCCCTGGATCTATCAAACGGCCTACGAGGATTCTCCATCTCGACAAACATGCAAATAATTTAACAAAAAAAAAAGGGAAAAAAAAAAAGGGAATCCAAAATCCCTAAATCTCTAAGCACTCACTCATTACAAAAATCAAATAAACATCCGATTCAAACTATTACAAGAATTAAAATGGTATACAAGAACGGATTCGTACTGTAGTCGAAAAAATTTTAGAAACAAACAAAAAAAACCCTAGAACTAGTATTGCACAAACAGAAAACCCTAACCCTAACTGTACTACATGTACAAAGAAGATGAAGATGAAGATGATGGAGAAGGAGAAGAGAAAATGATGGGAGGATGTGAGGCTGGGGGAGAGGAGAAATGGGAAATGTTGAGAGAGTGGGAGAAGCAAGTGGAACGCTTTTGGCGAATGGGCGTTTCTGATTCGCGAATTAAATAAACCGGAAATTCAGAAGGGTTAGCGTTAATGATATTTAACCGGGGTTAATTAAGTCCCGTTAAGCTTTTTTTTATGAATTTTTCTAATTGTATTGGTTGTGTAATTAATATACATTTTAATCATTAATTTATATTAAAAAATAAAAA
>BPVZ01000123.1:384758-395384 GCA_020521535.1 Rubroshorea leprosula
TTCACTTGTGAATGATGTGGTGAGGGAAGTGTGTGTGCAGGTAAAAATATATAATAGCAAGTGATAAAGATAATGCCAGATTAACTGGTGCGAGAAGCATGCTATGAAATCATTTAGTACTAGTAAAATATGTGACGCTGGGTCACTATGATTGGAATTGAAGTGAGAACAGGTGACGTGGGGTCACTATGGCTGGAGCCGAGGTAAAACATCTGATACTGGGTCACTGTGGCTGGAGCTAAGGTAAAAACATGTGACACGGGGTCACTGTGGCCGGAGCCATGGTAAAAACATGTGACGCGGGGTCACTGTGGCCGGAGCGATGGTAAAAACATGTGACGCAAGGTCACTGGGGCTGGAGCCGAAGTAAAATATGATAACCTGAGTCATATGGGCCGAAGCCGGAGTGAAATGCAATGACATGAGACATAATGGCCGGAGCCGAAGTAAAATGCAAAGATACAAATCATAATGGCCATAGCCGAAGTGAAGTGCATTGATATGAGTCATGTGGATCGTAGCCGAAGTGAAGTGCGTTGACCATAGTCACAAGGTCGATAGCCGAAGTGAAACACTTGTAAAATTTTAACAAAATTTGTGAAAGTGAAAGAAGTATTTAAATAGTCTTCAGTGTACTTGGCTGAAAAGCCTGACGTTAAGTTGTCACGTGATGTGACAGCTGTCTATTAAAAGACGTGCGCCATAAATACGGTCATAACCGTAACAGTGTAAAGGACGCACTGAGAAATGAACCGTTTAATACAAAAAGGTGCCGTTAAGGTTTAACCGTTGAATCCGAAACGGTGTCTTCTATGGCTGTTAGATACGATTGATCACAGCCGTTGATACGTATTTTTCCTTTAGTATAAATAGGTATTTTTCTACAGAAAAGGGTTTTACCTTTGTTATTTTTGCTACTATTCTGCTACCAAAGTTTCTACGCTTTCCTGTGATCGAGTTCTGAGTTACATTCGAAACTTTCAACACTAAGTTCAAGGGACCGAAATCAAGTAATTTTATGTTTTTGTAATGTTGATTTCAGTGGGGTGTTCTTCTCGCT
The DNA here is from genome assembly GCA_020521535.1 of Rubroshorea leprosula. NCBI lineage: Eukaryota > Viridiplantae > Streptophyta > Magnoliopsida > Malvales > Dipterocarpaceae > Rubroshorea > Rubroshorea leprosula. Next base: position 385,819 of record BPVZ01000123.1, read on the forward strand.
TCTTCCTTTCTAGGTTTAGTATTTTGGAGGAGGTTAGGGTTTTTTAAGGGTGCTAACTTCATTCCTCCTCCCGACTTCGTGCAAAAATCAAGGAGATGTCTTCGGAGGATAAAATGAGTGATGTAGTGGGTGAGGATGTTATGCCTTTGGCATATATGGGTATGGATGAGGAGAGCAGTCCTTCCAGTTCGGGAAGGACAGGGGAAGGGGTGAGTGCGGAGGAGAGCGTGGGTGAGGGAGACGATATTCTCACTAATATCATGGAGGTTGATAATGAACTGGGTGGGTGTTATGATCCGAAGATGGGCATAGTATCAGAGGTAAGGGAGTATAAGAGTGAGCTGGGTAGTAGGGGGAGTCTTAGGAACCTTTCCCGTAATTGTAATCTTCCTCCCCACGTGTTAATAAGGCCTGCCGAGGTGAATGAGAAAGCGTGCTCAACACCCCGTGACCATTGGATGCCAATGTATGTCCATTACTTGGCAACAAGGCTTAGGTTCCCTCCCCCGGAGTTGCTGGTTGGACTATTGTTAAACTATAGTATAGGAATAACCTAGCTAACCCCAAATGCTATTAGGATGATAATAGGTTTCCTAGTATACTGCCGAGTTCGGGGGGTTGGGGTCCCGACTGTAAGTATATTTAAGCATTTTTTCTTAATAAAATACGGGGGTAAGAGTGAGAGGGGGTGGTACTACTTCGGTCCTCAGACATCCAGCAAGGGGAATAGGAGTTTATTCACCCCTGGACCGTCATCCATTAAAGGGTGGAAGGAAAAATTCTTCTTTGTGGATGACACCGAGTGGAGTAGGAGGGAGGCCGAAGTAGAGTACCTTTCAGCTTGGAAAGTTAAGAAAGCCAAGTTGAATGAGTATAAGTTAAATGAGGATGAGAAGGAAGAGGTGGAGAAGCTGGTGAGGGAGGAGGGAGATTTAGTAGATATTTTGTACCTCACCAGCTCGGAGGCGATAAATGGTGCTGAGCTCTATGGGCCGAGCTCATTGAGCGAAGGTGTGTGTGTTGATTGTTTGTTGTACGTTTTTGTGTAAGGTTTTTGGTTTTTGTTTTTAATACTTGTGTTGTTTTTTCAGCTGAAATGGAGAAATTTTTTAGCTCTGCTGGGGGAGTGGCCATCTTTAAGAAGCCAAGGAAGAAGTCAAGGACTTCAACTGCGGCAGGTAAGGGGGTGCCTAAGAAGCAGACAACCTCACGCACTTCGGTTCCGGCTTTGGAGGCTCCACCACGGTCGGATCTTAAGAGGAAGGCCAGTGAGGAGACAAGTGAGGAAGTGCAGCCTCTGAAGAGGAAGAAGAAGGATCTGCTAGAGGATTTTGCTAAAGGAGATGAGGTGGTGGAGTTCGTGCCTTGTCCTCCTCCTGTGAGCTCGCTCCCGAAGTTAGGGAGAGTGAGGAGACAGAGGCACGGGCTCCAAGCAAAGGGAAGGAGTTTACCCTTCCTCCTCTCTTTCAGAGTAGCCTTTTTAACCCCAAGAACTCGACGGGGGCAAAAAGGTTCCTAAAAGCCACCCTCCCCGCCGTGGATCAACGCCAGGCGAGAGAAGAGGTGATGAGCCGAGGTGCGGGGATAGTGGTCAAGCACGCCTTGGAGGTATTTTAAATTGAATGTTGTGGGTGTCATTTTACCTTTCTTTGTTTTTTCCTTCCTTATGTTTTTTGAATGGACTTCTGCTTGTATTGCAGAGCGCAAGTTGGGTTAATGCTCTGGCACACGAATTTTCTGAAAGTGTGAAAGAGGGTAACAGCTTGCCGAGGCAGTGCGAGGAGCTTCAGAAGGAAAAGGAGGAGGTGGAAAGGAAGAATAAAGAGCTGTAGAGGAAGCTGGATGAGGTGGTGCCAATAGTCACTCAACTCTAGAGTGAAAGAGATACCCTGAGCACCAGGCTTGTGTTCGAAGAGCAGAAGAGAAAGATATGTGAGTACACGATTGATGCTCAAGAGAAGGAGATGAAATGGATGGAGGAAAGCATGACCGACTTCAAGAAGAAGGTCGAGGTGATGGTCCACAACTCAATGGAACAGCACATTGTTGGGTTCTTGAAGTCCCATGCTTTCGAGGAGATTGTGAATCTGTACCGACTACCAACTGCCGTCCTTGCCTTCACCGAATGTAGAAAAAAGCTAAAAGCGAAGTATCCCGAGGTGGATGTAACCTTAGTCACATTCGGTGAGCAAGAGGAAGGAGTGGAAGAAGATGGTGAGAGTTTAAACGCTGACTTCAAACCTGAAGTGGAGCTGAAATGGGAACACACCAAGGACGGGTTGATCATTTTCCCACCGAAGTTCGAAGTCAAGTTTGTTGCAGTTGAAGAAGAAGAGGCAGAGGTAGAAGGTACAGAGGCAGCACCCCATCCGGTGTCCTCATCCGAAGTGCCGCCAGCTTTTGAAGAAGTAGAAGGGGCTCCTACTTCTATAGCAGATCCGCCGCCCCCTCCAACTGAAGAAGAGCCACTTCCTCCGCCTCCCCCTGCAAAGGAGCAACCGCCACTTCCAACGGAGTAGTTATAGGATTTTTTGTTTATTTCACTATTTTTTTTTTTTTTTGGTTTGCATTTGTAGTGAACAATTTTGTAAATTTCATTAATTTATAAAATTTGGAAGTTATTCATGATATTTGTGCTTTAATGTTTGAGTTTTGTTTGCACTTTAATTTTTGAAGTAATTCACTTCAGATAAAGTGAACTTTAATGAATACAAGTAATTGACCTCGAGGTGTGTTAGAAAATTGACCCTGGGTTAACGCGCAAGGAATTGACTTCAGATGTCAGTAATAACACTAAAAGCCAAAGAATTGACTTCGGAAAAACATTGGGTGAACCTCAAAAAGAGATAAAGTAAATTACTCCAAATGTGAAGTGGAATTTATGAATAAAATCATATTCTAGAAAGTGAAATGACTAAGTAAATCACAAGGAATCGACCTCAGATATAAATGAAGTTTACTTCCGATGTACAGAGTAGTATAGAGAGCTGAACCACTTCGAACGTGAAGTGGAGTTCATTAATGAGATAAATGAATTGAGCTCATATATACATTAGATTGAGCCGAAGGAGAGAAAGTAATGACAATTGTAAAAAAAAGATAAAGTTCTCTTGAAAGAAGTATATTAAGGATAAAACTTCTTCAAGTTATTTACATTCCAGACTCTAAGAACTCTTTTGCCCTCGGTGTCCCGTAGGATATAAGCACCTGGGTGCGGCACTTTGGCTATAGTGTAGGGACCTTCCCAGTTTGGTGCTAGCTTGCCAAATCGAGTTTCGAACCCCGTTAGACCAGCTTTCCTGAGAACGAGGTCTCCTATCTTGAATGTTCGGGGTCGAACCCATTTGTTGTAGAAGTTAGCTAATTTCTACTTGTAAACTAGAGTTCGAAGTTGTGCTTCTTCTCTAACTTCTTCAAGCAGATCAAGGTTTTCCCAAAGCAGTTCTCCATTTCGTCCTTCATCGAAATGGGTGACCCTGAAGCTTGGGACTCCTATCTCAATAGGAATGACTGCTTTAGTACCAAAGGTCAGATGGTAGGGTATTTCACCTATTGAATTAAGTTATAACTTTAGAATGCGCTTTACGCGTTATGCATATTTGTTCTAAAGTAGAGTCATAGAAAAAGAGAAAAAGAAATAAAGTGATATGGAAATTAACCAAGTCAGGTTTAAAGTAGTACCTGTGGCAGTTCGGCTCGTGGTTCTATATGCCTAGAGGACGTTATTGAGCTCGTCTACCCACCTGGCTTTATGCTGCTCCAACCTCGGCTTTATTCCTTCAAGGATGGCTTTGTTAACAGATTCTACCATGCCATTGGATTCTGGGTGATATACCGAGGTGAACTGTAATTTGATCCCATAACTGGAGCAGAAATCTCTGAATGAGGAGCAGTTGAACTGGGTTCCATTATCAGCCACAATTTGATTCAGGATTCCATATATCTGCAAATGATTGAGCTGAAAACAAAGTCTTCAACCTTCCTGGAGGTAAGACTGGATAATGGCCGAATTTCAACCCATTTGGTAAAATAATCCACATCGACAATCAGATGTGTTACACCTCCGACCCCCTTCATGAATGGACCCAGAAGATCAAGTCCCCACTGAGCAAATGGCCAAGGTGCTACCAGATCAGTGAGCTCTTTTGCCGGCTGGTGAGTTAGATGTGTAAAGAATTGGCACTTCGAACATCTCTGTATGAACTGAGTGGCATCTTTATACATGTTGGGCCAATAGTATCCTTGTCTGAGGATTTTGTGGGCTAAAGTTCTAGCACTGATGTGGCTTCCACAGACACCTTCATGTACCTCATGAAGTGCGTATTCAGCTTCATAAGGGCTCAAGCAGCGGAGTAGAGGGAGTGAGAAAGATCTCTTATAAAGGGCCCCATGAACGAGTGTGTACCGAGATGCTTTCTTTCTCAACCTCATCTCTTCGTGCTTATTTGCAGAAACTGTTCCATCTCGCAAGAAAGAGATGATTGGGTCTGTCCAGCTCGGCGTATCAGGATTAGTGCTGATCTCCATCATTTTTGGTTTTTGAAAACTAGGCTCATTCAGAATTTCAACAAAAACTGATCTGGAGCTTTGGCTGCCATCAGAGGCAAACTTGGAGAGTGAATCTGCTTGTTCGTTTTCAGCTCGGGGTATTTTGCTCAAACAGAATTTCTGGAACTTGGATTTCAGTTCGGCCACCATAGTTGCATACTTCATCATCACAGGATCAACCACTTCACAAACAGAATTCACTTGATTGACCACAAGTTGAGAGTCACTGTATATCTGAATTGCCGCAACCTTCAGTTCTAATGCCAATTGTAAGCCAAGCAGTAGAGCTTCATATTCAGCCATAATGTTGGTGGCTTCAAAATTAAATTTCAAAGCATACTCACTACGATATCCTTCAGGGCCAAGTAAGATCGCACCAGCACCAGAACCTTTGCTACTTGATGCCCCGTCAACATATAAAGTCCAACTGTCCGGTTCAGGTTGGGGATCAGTATGAGCCGAGGTGCACTCCACAATAAAATCTGCAAGAGCCTGAGCTCGGATTGCTGACCTCTACTGAAATGTTATCTCAAATTCTCCCAATTCAACTGCCCACTTGATCAATCTACCTGAGCACTCTGGCTTTTGTAAAATATGTCTGAGAGGTTGATCCGTGAGGACGATGATTGGATGTGACTGGAAATATGGTCTCAGCTTTCTGGCCGAAGTGACCACTGCTAAAACTGCTTTTTCAGTAATAGAATACCTGACTTCGGCACCATGTAATACGCTGCTGGTATAGTAGACTGGTCTTTACTGTTTCCCTTCCTCTCTCACCAGCACAAAACTGATTGCTTCATCTGAGATGCCTAGGTACAGGTAGAGGATTTCTCCATCAACAGCTTTGGTAAGTAACGGGGGTGAGCTAAGATAAAACTTCAGCTCATCGAATGCAGCTTGGCATTCTTCATTCCATTCAAACTTTTTCTGTTTGCCAGATTCATCCTTCTGTGCTGCTCATCTCATGATTTTGAAGAATGGCAGACACTTATCTGCAGACTTCGAGATGAATCTGTGGAGAGCTGCCACTCTCCCCGTCAACCTCTGCACATCCTTTACTGACTTCGGCGGCTCCATTTCGGCCACTACCTTGATCTTCTCGAGGTTAACCTCAATCCCCCTTCTGGACACCATGAAGCCTAGAAACTTTCCGGACTTCACGTCGAAGATACATTTTGTTGGATTCAACCTCATTCTATTCTTTCTGAGATTGTTGAAGGTTTCATCGAGGTCGACTAAGTGATCTTCAGCTTTCAGACTCTTTGCCACGATGTCATCAACATATACTTCCAGATTCCAGCCTATCTGAGCTCGGAACACGATGGTAACCATCTTCTGGTAAGTGGCACCTGCGTTCTTTAAGCCAAAAGGCATCATCATATAGCAATAGATCTCATCGCCAGCATAGAACGAGGTCTTCTCCTGGTCCTTAGGGGCCATCGGGACTTGATGGTAGCCAGAATATACATCCAAGAGACTTAGTCTCTCATTCCCAGAAGCTGCTTCAACCAGTTTGTCAATATTTGGCATTGGGTAACAGTCTTTTGGACAAGCCTGGTTGAGATTTGTATAGTCGATGCACATCCGCCATTTCCCATTCGATTTCTTAACCAACACTAGGTTAGCGACCCATTCACAGTAATCAACTCTTCTAATGAAACCAGCTTGTAAGAGTTTTTCTACCTCTTCTTTTATGGCCTATAACCTCTCCCCCCCTAAAGAGGTGCCGTTTCTGAGGTACTGGTTTCTTGAGTGGGTTGGTGCTGAGCTTGTGTTGAGCTACCGAGGTCGGAATTCCAGGCATGTCTACCAAGGTCTAGGTGAAGACATTTTTGTTAGCTCAGAGGAAAGCTATTAGCTCTGCTCTTTCCTCAGGGTTTAATCTAGTCCCGATTTGAGTCTTTCTACTCGAATCTCTGTCATCGATCTGTACCTCTTCAACATCTTCAACAAGAGCAGTTCGGGATTCATCCTCAAGTTTGTTATCTATTATTTCAACCCCCATCACCTGCTGGTTGTCAGTAACTTCCTGTGGAGAATTATTCGTTGCATGGTCTTTCTCCTTCTAAGGTTGTGTGACCGAGGTGAGATAACAGTGCCTGGTCACTTCTTGGTTACCCTTTAAAGTTGCTATTCCCATGGGAGTTGGAAATTTCATGCAGAGATGAGATTGGGAGACGACAGCTCGGATTTCTGTTAATGTGGGTCGGCCAATGACGATATTGAAGGAAGAAGGCATTTTTACAACTAGAAACAAAACTGAGGGAGTCACATAAGTTCTACCACTACCGAATGCAACATTAAGAGTGAGGACTCCTTCAACCTGAACAGGTTGGTTGTTGAAGCCGTATATGGGGCCATCATACTTCTGCAACAATGCTGAATCCAATCCCAAGCTTTCGAAACAGTGATAGTACATGATGTCAGGTGCACTGCTAGTGTCAACAAGGACACGCTGGACTTGGCAGTTATTGATCATAACAAAAGTGACCAGGGGGTCATTATGAGGTGTGACGACACCTTCAAAGTCAACAGGTGTAAAAGTAATAGGTTGATCTTTCCATTCATCATCATTAAGTCTGCGTTTCTAAGCTCGATTCTGGTGCTTGACCTCTCTAACATATAGTTTCCTCTGTTTAGAGCTCAGACCTCCAGCCTCCAACCTTCCTGTAATCATGTGTATAATTATGGCTAGTGGTGGGAGTGGAGGTGGGGCTTGCTAATATCCCACTCCTTGTCTATTCGCTGCATTACGGGCTCCCTGTGCCTGTGGACCCTATTCTCTGACAAACCTCGACTGTTCTAGCCTCTGGATATACTCATTCAGCATCCCTTTCTCAGCCAGACTTTCTAGTTCGGACCTCAGGCTATTGCACTGCTTGGTTGTATGACCATGATCTTGGTGAAAATCACAGTACTTAGTATGATCTCGGGTAGCAGGAGAGCTTCTCATTGGCCCAGGATGTCGCAAGTCCATCTTGTTCTTAATCTGCATGAAAATCTGTGACCTCGGCAGATTGAAAGGAGTCCATGTAACTGGTGGTTTGCTGGGAACTAGTTGAGGTGGAGGAGGTGTTGAGTTCGGCCTTCCGAATCTCGGTGTAGAGTTTGACATCGGACCTTGGTTCAGTACAGTTCTCATCCTTTTCCTGCTTTGATTCTCCTCTCTCCAATTTGGGTTCTGATTCTTTGAGGGGATTGGCTTCTGTGACAAGGCATATTCCTCGGCAGTTATGAACTTCAAGGATCTGTCATTCACCTCGTTGAAGGTGGTTGCTGGATGTTTGATCAAACTGTCTCTGAACCTTTCATGATTAAGACCTGAGATAACAGCTGCGATTCCTACAGCCTGATCAAAGGAGTTAACTTCCAGTACCGCATCATTGAATCAGCTCATATAATTTTTCAGAGATTCTCCCTCTCTCTGCTTGACTCGCATTAGCTCAGAAGTAGTTTTCCGAATCAACCTTCTACTAGAAAAATTTGTGGCAAAAGCAAATGCCATCTCTGTGTAAGACCTGATTGACCTCAGAGGCAAACTGTAATACCAGGTTCGAGCATTACCTCGAAGAGTAGAAGGGAAGATCTTGCACATCAACGCATCAGAGGCGTTTTGAGTCTGCATGCAGGAGTAGAAAGCATGTAGGTGATCATCGGGATCCTTCGTCCCATCATAAGTCTCGAGCTGGAGTATCTTGAAGCCAGGGGGATAAGGTTCTAATGTAATGTTTGTGTTGAGAGGGTGAGGTATTGAGGCAGTGTCATGATGAGGGGGTGGAGCACCTCGCTGCTCGGCAACCAACCTTTCCAAACTGTCTAGACGTTGTGTAACATCATCAGGTATGGGTTGCTGAGTTGGGGCAATGTGAGACTGGCCCTAGGATTCACTGATAACAGGAGCATGTTGGGGTTCATTATGGGGTATTGGAGGAGGTTCTTGTGGCGGTATTGGGGGGTGTTGTGGTTGAGCTGGATTGAGTAGGTTAATGAGGGGGTCAGCTGGGTTATTCCGAGCTAAGAGCTGTGCCAGGACTAATTGAAATATTCTGAACTGCTGCTGCATGGCAGCGAGCTGAGCAGTAACTGCGTCTCCATGATTAATGGTGTGAGCTGAATTATGAGCTGAATCATGAGGTTGGTTTTCATCACCTCCTTCTACGTGTTCAACAGGAGGGAATGTATTGGGGAGCTGAGGTGGAGGGTTGTTAGGGTACTGCGGTTGTCCTTGTCCAGGTCGGACAGATCGAGTAGTAACCATGATGGAAGAGCAACAAAGAAGCTTTCAGTTCGATTCCCACAGACGACGCCAAATGTAATTGCACAAACCAGAAGTCCTTCTTCAGTCCACGTCTGCACTTTGGATTGACCTGCAAAGCCCCGAGGTGATACTCGGGGTAGACACTCCGATGCTTAAGTCAGCAATAATCGGGGTTACCTATAGAATGAAGGTAAAAGGAGCTTATGGTTGGTTTCAATTACCTTTTTGACGTGGCTCCTGGGGGGTATTTATAGGCCTCAGTGAGGAACCCACGTGGCATGCCAAGTAGGATAATCGGAGCCTGACGTGTCTCTCCAGATGATTATTTCGGGACCGGGAATTTGAGAGATATTCAGGTGTGGATATGCTTACCGTAGCTGCTATACACCTTGTCGTAATGAATCAGGTGTGGGCATGTTCATGGTTGCTGCTATGCACCTGGAATTATCTTTCATTTCGGTTGTTGAAGAATTGTTCAGTAAGTCCGAGGTTGGACACCTCGGACCTATCCTTACAACCCAGACATTAATTTTTGTGTATCGACTGAGAAGTAAAGAATTTTGTGGCGGCTTAAAGGGAAAGGGTGCTTTTTTTTTTTTTTTTAATCTTATACTGGTGTAATAAATGCCTTTTTCTCCCTTTCTCCCTATCCTCCACAAGACAAGACTCCCCAAGCAGCCATGGGCACCAAATCTTAATCCGCAAGCTCCAATGTCACAATTTCAAAAGATTCAAATTTTAAATGAATTAAAGCAAAAAT
>BPVZ01000123.1:409626-421848 GCA_020521535.1 Rubroshorea leprosula
TGAAGTTTTTATTAAATATTTTTATTTGATGAAAATTTTTTTTAATTATTATTTATATAACATATTAAGTTTTCATATAAAATCCATGATTGAAATGTCAAAAAAGTCAAATTGTAACTATTAAAAATGTATAACTAGAGAAATAAATATTAATTATTTTGTTACTCTATCCATTACATAATAATAATTTTTTTATTTAAAATTTATTCCACAACAATAGTCATTTTTTTATATTTTAAGGAAGACCAAATATTTTTTTATTTTAACCTTATAATTATTTTTTAATTTTAATTATTTATTTTATAATTAAAATAATTTTTTGTTTAATTTTTAAGATTAAAATAAATAAAAATAAAAAATATTCTCAAAATTTTTATCTAAAGATAAAATAAAATAATTTTTATTATTTTAAAATAAAAAATATTTATCAATTAATAAATATAATTATTAACTATTTTTAATTAACAAATTAAATAAAATTAATATTTTAAAAACTAAAATTAAAAAATTTTTGGTGATCCTACAATTTGTACGCGGCCACAATTACCTCCATTCATCCATCGCATGTGTCAATAGCCACAAAAAGCTATTGGGGAGTCTCCTTTTGTCTTATTGCCACATGGCATCACCCCATTGGCCATCATAGTTAAGACCATCCCTGTCTCTCAGGTGTGAAAGCTAAGATATACGGAATCATCATGTTCCCACGAGAAGATGACAAAGTCACAACTCACGAGGACTACAAAAATAAAAGTTAAATATTATTTTTCATCCCTTAGTTTTAAAATTTTATATAATTTTTATTTTTATATATTTTTTATCTTTTAATTATAAAAAATATATTAAAATTTTTTTTATTAATTAATCTATTAATTTTCTTTAAATATAAAATTTTTAATCCCTTAATTTATAATATATATTTTTTATCTCTTAATTTAAAATTTTAATATTAAAAATATACATATTTAAATAAATTTAACAACATAAATAACTAAAAAACCAAACAAACATATTTTTCATAATTAAAATACTAAAAAAATACATAAAAAATTGAAGAACAAAAAAGGCAAAATCTTAAAATTAAGGAACCAGAAGATGACAAATACCCAGTATTAATACTTTTTTATAAACAATCTTAATTAATTGGTTCAAGACAAGTGAAGAACGGAGTGGAAGGAAAGGGACGAACATATAAAGAGCTCGAAAGAAGTATTCCGATAATTTTCAGTTTTTTATGGGAGCAATTGGTCTCTAACTACTATTTTTGGCCAGGAAATGGCTCGCCCATATGGCGCCCATGTAAAAGATTTATATTCAGGTTTTCTTTTCTTGGCCATGATTCTTTCATTTCAGACTGCAGAGCCAAATTTTCTGTCCCACAAACCCCCGCCTTGGTAAGTTCACAGGGCAATTTATTTTTAAGGAAAATGGTATATAGAATCTACAGCAGAGTGGTATAGAAAATATCAACTCTCTATATTCTTGAAATACGTAGCAATAAAAATCAGTGTACCATGAAAAGTTGAAAGATTCCTGGTTAATTTGTGACAGAGAAAACTCTTTTATATATCTTAGTACCTACGAAAAAAAATTAATGCCAATGTTGAAAAAGAATACCATGAGTCGATTGAGAGATGCCACTTACCCCACAAATTCAGTAGTAAAATAAGCAATACCTGAGTACAATTAAGCCATGGAAAAGAAGAGCTTTGTGATTCTGTTTTGACCATTTCTTAAAGCTTTGCTATGTCAGTGATAAATTTGAAACCTGCTCACTAATTGACAAAGCTGTATCAACTTTTTGCTAGTTTGGAACACAGCTCAGGTGAAATGCAATGCCGATGGGCTGCTTCAGAATGACTAATTTTAGTTACCAATCTTTACATACAAAATTAGGGGACACAGTATCATACATCATTTTCCCCACACAAATGGTACAAATGACTTGGAAAAACAAATAAATTTTGCTTGGATGAGTAGCATAAATTACCACAATCCTTAAGATATAGTGAAAATCAGGATCCTTTCCAATCAGCTATGAGAATAGACATGTACAGCAATAATTCTGCAAAGAATCAAATTAAGACAGTTATGATGCTACCCGACAATGCAGTTACATAGAAAAACAAGAAACTGCCGTGTATTAGAAAAAAGAGAGGGAGGTAGAGAGATCAAAAGTAGCCAAACTTGAGATCATTGGGAGTTGCTCTATTTGCTTACAGCCCTAATGAGAAGGAGTGAACTTTTGCTCCTTTAAATGATATACATTAAGGCTTCACTCTGCCAAAATCTCAGTAGGACTAGAAAAGAAACTTTGAAACCTAGAGCAGGTGGATCAAGGTAACAAGCTATTCTCTTCTTTTCTTGAGGATAATCCAACCACGATGATTCAACTATTGAAATAAATTTTATATGGATGGTATGAGAACTTGCTTCAGTTTTTGGTGGAGACTAAACTTAAAAGCTGAAGCATTTAAGAGCACTCACCTTGACTATCTAAAAGCTTGTATTCTGGCCAAACATCAAATGCCAAAAAGAATGTTGTATATTATGTGCATGAGTAAAGACTTTCTGGTGTTCCAACCCTTCAGGCAAGCAATGACATATTTGACTGACTTGGTTGAGGCGTGGAGGGTTTAATCAATTGTCTCAAAGATTCCATGATACTAGAAAAGGAAGGGCGTTTCCACGGCTCACTGCAATACAGTCAACAATATTTATGAATAAATGCTGATTGGTTAAACATACAAATTTCTTCAAAAGTTTTTTATTTTTTGGTAGAAATTTCTTCAAAAGTTGCCATATGAACAAAGAACTTTGGACTCACTCGGCCCAGCAAGCCTCAATTAAGGCCGCCACCAGAGGATTCAGATCACATGGAATCTCAAGCCTTTTTCCTTTGAAACCAACAGCTGCTACAACCTACATGATTGTGTCCATTAGAACCCATCACATAAGAAAATTTACCTACAGCAGATATCCTTGCATGACAATTATTAAGCACAGAATGAAAGAAGCAACAGAAATAAATTCAATCTAGCAGAATAAATTAACAAGAAAAATGCATTGTGAGAAGTCAATGGGTGGATCAAGTGTACATAAATGTGCTGATACTATAATAGATAGAGAATGAAAAATAGGCACCTTAAAACTAGTGGTAAATGCATGCGAGGGACCTATAAAAGTTCTTAAAGAAAGGGCAACCATTTGTTCACATGGTTCAAGGTAGAACACTACGTGATTCACTCTGAAGCATCTTTTCATTAAAGCAGTCTTCACTGCAACTCAATTCTTAAAAGAATGTTTTCATGACTAAGATTTTCATGGAATCACCTTCAATTGAGAGTCAAGCATAAAATATAATTCAGATTTCCAACACCACTGTTCTTGATGGTTATAGAAGTGGTTTGTTTAATTTCTCTGAGAAAAGAATTTAGACAACATCCATTTTGTAATTATAACTATATCATGGATGTCCTCTACATTTTTATAACAGCTAAATCAAGAACAAAAGCAATTCTAGAAACAAGATTCTAGGAACAAGAATTTTAATTTCTGCTTTGGGAAATTTTTTGGGTTAAGTGGGTCAGGAGTGTTTATAAAATGGTGGTTTTGGAAGTATGAAAAAGCCACCTGATTGTTCCTGGACCTTAGGAAAACTCTTACAGTTAGGGAGTTGTTTGAAAGAGTTCATTGTGATTCAGTTAGGTGATGGCAGGCAAACATCTCTGATTTTCAACAGATAGCTTGGGAATGAGGGTATTATTGATCTTATTGGAGCTGTAGATGATGTTGCTTGCTGGGAGATAACAGGGTGAGGAACTGGTGGCAGCAGGGTAGATGGAGAATACCTCCAAGCTTTATGCACAGATATCCTCATGTTGCTGAAGAATTCAACGGAGTGCAGGAACCAGGTGCTGTGGCTCTTAAGAGATATGGTAATTCAGTATTCAAAGTTTATATGAAGCTCTTCGAACTAAGGGTAGGAGAGTTCTGTGGACCAGATTGTGTAGACACAGGGAATCCTGCCCAAGAAATAGTTTTGGGCTGTGGTTAACTGTGCTGGATATAACAAAGGCTTTCCTGATACAGCGTGGATTGGCAATAATTCCCGTTGTGTGCTATGTAGTGGATCTGATGAAACAAGAGATCACCTATTTTTCTGCTGTGAATTTTCCAAGCAGGTGTGGAATGTGGATGATGAACAATGATATTGTCGGAATACTTTGGAGTAATAAGGATACCTCAAGTATGGCAAAGAGAATGGACTAGGCTACAAACCAAAAGCAAGGTGTGAAGGAGAGAGAGCAAAAACCTGAAGATTGCCATTGCAGTGACTGTCTATAACATTTGGAAGGAATGAAATGGAAGAATTAAAGGAGAGTCATGATTCTAACTGTTCTGGTGTGATGGACGATGGATAATGCAGTATCTGTGATTGGTTCTCTAGCTAATTAGATGAGATAAAGGTCTATTGTTTACACCAGGGATGCCTGATCCTGGTATGATAAATGTATTGTCATTTGGGTTTGAATTCATAAAACCTTATCCTTGTTCCCCTCCACACCCCCCCCCCCCCACACACACACACACAAAAGGAAAAAAGAATTTTTAATTTCATACATGGCACACAATTTCAAAAACAAACCTGTGCTGGATTTAAGTTGCCCCATGGCTGTTGTAATGTTGTGAGCTCCCACAAAATTACACCAAAACTGTAAACATCAGACTTTTCATTTGATGGCTCATCACGGAGAACTTCTGGTGCCATCCACTCCGGCTATATAATAAATAAACCATTAGTTTTGTCTGCCAAAGTTCCATGCCACCTATCTTTTAAGGAACGACCTTGAATTAAACAGAACTTACTGTTCCAGCTGCTGACTTGGAAGAAAGAAATGTGTTCTCTTTAAAACGAGAAAGCCCAAAATCACAAACCTGAATGGACAAGTAGACAATTTTAGATAAATTTAGAAAGAAAACTGTGAACAAAAGAAACAAAAAAAGGGTACAGGGACTTGTAAGTTGTAAACCAAAATTAAATATCAATGAATTATTGGCAGTGACACTGTAGTAAAAATTTCCACTATCACTTCAGCATGCAGTGATTCAAGCACTTGCCAAAGACAAGATAACAGTCATCTCCTGGCATTATTTTACATGTGTTATAAACTCAAACATTTAAAAAAAAAAGAAACAGAAGACAAAGAAAGGGCAAGTATATGTAAAGTGCAATGGAAGCAAACCACCAGTTAGACTCCATAGCCTTGGTACCATTCCAAAGGCAACAAGGGCAATTTGAGAGATTGTCTTGAAAACTATCTGAGACTAATTTTTAGCCATTCAACATAAAAAATCAATTGGTAGGAGACTCCATTTGAATATAAGGTTTAAAGAAATGAACTAAATTGATGTGGGATACAACCACGACTAACTTCCCTTCAATTGTAAGCCATGTGGATTAGGCTGATCATCTGGACTATGAACATGGGGGATAAACAACAAATGGGCAAAAAACAACCTAGGCTTTGGGACCATACTATATTTATGTTTGTAACAACAACAACAAGGTCTAAGAACTATGTAGATTCCAATGTCAGTTAAAAAATGTAAAAGACTAGAGATTATCAATTATGTAACGCACTAACTCCATGTTAAGAAGACAATAAAATAAATGATATTGGTAGAGAAGGCAGAGTGAACATTGTGTTGTCTGCCACATGATTATTTTGATAACTATACTCTGTGGCGTGGCAGAGACACTGTTGGGTTTTACCTTGACGGTATACTTTCTATCAACCAAAAGATTTGGAGATTTTAAGTCTCTATGGACAATTGGAGGATTACGCCTATGAAGATAATTCATTCCCTTCGCCTGTGCATGGCAAAAGCAAGCCATTTAGGCCAAAAGAATGCACAAATATAAGAATCATATATTTTAAATAAGAAAAGAAAAAAGAACCAATAAATAATTAAAAGCTTTTAAATACATACCACATCACAGGCCATATTCAACCGACGCCTCTCATCCAACACTTCTCTTGCCCCAGGTCTATGTAGAAGCCTGAATAAGCTACCTCTGCAATTCAGGAAATACAGAAACCTGAGCCTTAAAAATGACTTCTTTATTTGCTTGTATCTTTAAAAGGGTTTGGGGGTTGTGGGACGAGGGGAGAGGGGCTATCTGATGTGATGGAGGAAGGTGCTTAGGAAGAAAATTCAAAACCTTGATAAGTACTCCGTCACAATAGACAAGTTTGGGGGCTGAGTGACTGCCCCCATGAAAAGAACAATATTTGGATGCCGCAGCCGCTTCATTATTGCAACCTAACAAACCAATAATAGTAAAAAATATCAGACCAAGATTACACTAATTTTAGGATCCAGATGTTATAAATTTTGAGCCAGGCCATACCTCCCTCAGAAATTCCTTGTAGCGTTCAGCATGCAAGTCTTGTTCCATGAGAATTTTTACAGCAACATCCTGAAATTGACACCCCAGAAACTATATATCTCAAGAAAGAAACAATATATGCATGTAAAACCTCTGTTAAACAGCTAGAATACAAAAATACAAGAGAAGAAACACAGCTTAGCATTGACAACGTTCTACAAAGAGATCTGAAATCTCAATATTGTATTATAATTCAAGATCAGAAACAAAAATTTTCACTTCATTGTTATGACCATAAAAGGATATTTAAACAAAGGAAAAATTCATTACCGAGCCATGCCATTCAGCACGATGAACAGTTCCAAAAGAACCTGAAAAGGCAGCAATTCCAATCTAAGTACACCACTAGAGCCTCAACTACATGACAAGCAAAAGGAAAGAATATGATCTCCTCACACTATTAAACAACAATTCTTCAAAAAGAGACCAGAATACCTGATCCAATTCTCTCCTTTAAGATAAGATCACTCCATGGAATGTCCAAACCATCCTCAACAATCCTTGAATCTTTACCAACATTTTTTGTCTGAAAGATAGAACCTCTAGTTTGAACATTTGTTTGAGCAACGTTTGGAGGTGGGGATAACTCTGACATTTCAATTGAGATCTGCCGAGAGTTATTTCTCTCTGTGCTCATCTTATCATGCTGCTTACTATAAAGAGAGAATCCAGCATTTTCTTCATCAATAGCAGTACCTGCTGATATAAACAACAATGGGAAAAATTCTCAAAAAGATGTTAATGACAACTTCAATGGTGTAATGAATAAACACATTCAATGAGCAGGAAGTAACTCATGATATCAAACTGGCTTAAATTCTAATGGCTAGAATTAGTCTAAAATCCAAAGAGAGATAAGAAAGGCTAATATAGTTTCTTTAACACACATTACGCCAACTTCAGTTTCACTATAAAAAGAATAAATATGACACAAAATTACCTGCTGAAATGTCATCAAATACAATATCAAGCGACTGAGAATCTGAGAAATATTGCTGGGCCAGGGACCTAAAATCAATGTCAGGTTCGGCTGGTTTGAGACGTGGAAAACGCAATGGGGAAGAAACTGAAATTGAAGATGGACCATTGAGCAAGGAATCAGGCTTGCATAAGTAACCTGGATTCCCTATTAAATCAACGAGGCACTCCCTGAAATCATGTAAATATGCTTCATGAGCTAGCCATTACAGATTGCTAAAATTGTAAAGTGAAAGAGTGCAAGAACTCTTCCATTAAGATAAATTAGAGATTAGGTTCTTCACAAAGTGAATTTAGAGGCCAATTGGAAGCAAATGCTTTGCTTTCATGACAAATTGGAACTGTACAAAAGTCATTTCATAGAATTTGTTCAGTTTGTATGAAAAAACAGTACTATCAGCTTAAAGCACATGTTTAATTCTTTGCGCAGATTTATTCCCAATCCAGAACTAGTGTCTATTCTTAAAAATGACTTACCACAAAGTTACAAGGGCAAATCACAGTTTAGTCATCTAAGAGTCAAGACCATCCATCAGTAAGTTGGATTAATAATTGAAGACACCAATGGCTTTCCAGGAAACAGATATAAAAAAAAAAAAAAAAACCACCTGTTAAGCCCAAACCGAACAAGACAGGAGGAAGCGTCATCTCGTTTGCAATATTTGCAGCCCTTCACAATTCGACATGGAAGATCAATGGAATCAGCTAGTACCTGAAGAGATCAACTTTGAACCATGAATCCTATCCTTTTAAAGAAAAATAAAAATAACAAGAAATACCCTCATAAAATGTAGTAAAAGCATACAAAAATTACAACCAACCTAAATGTTGGTAGACTGATAATAATTGATAAAGACTTGCAAAAAGAATATACATAAAAAATTCAAGATCACAAACATTCAAGAACTTCATAACACTTCAAGTATATGAAAGCACCAAAAGTTGGGGCCTTACTTTGAACAGTAGAGCTCGATGTCTGCAGAGTCCAACAGACAGACTGCCTATGGGAATCACAACCGATCCTAAGCAATCTTTTAGTTCATCACTACACTCCCTCCAATAGGAAACAAAGCAATCCTCTCCGGTAGCAGCTGAACCCCTTGTGATAGCAAGAAAACTTGGTCAGAAAGGTACAGTGCTGCAAAAAGCACACCCAAGCACTAGGCGGTGCTCCACCGCCTTGCCTACACCCTAGGGGGTGGAGCTAGCTGTTTCTTCTATTTTTTAGATTTTTTGGTTTTATTTTGGCATCTTTTGCAGAAGATAAAAAGTGCCTGCGCACCTAGGTGGCACCTAAGCACCACCTAGCGCCTTCTACAACATTAGAAAGGTGCAATTGTAATGATTTGGAGTCCTGAAAATTTGTACACCAAATATGTAGATAACTCACCCCATGTGGTTACACACAAGCTTTGCTAGTTGATCAACAACCTCTTCTGTTGTAATACAAGTACAAGAAATGTTGTGAACTCTGTTTTGCAGTTCCTTTAAGCTGGGATCACTTCGCCGATCAACCAAGACCACTTCAAGTGAAGAATCAGCACTAGGGTCAACAGACTTCAGTGATTCAATAGACGGAATACGACCATGCTCGTGTAGATCAGTGCAGACAGTCCACATGTAAGGGTCCATTCCGTGAATCAAATAAAATCCATCAGGAACTTTGTCAGAATATGATAAGCAGCCATTCACCTGATGCAAAATAATGTCAAAAATGGAGGGCATTTGAATTCCAATTTCCAAATTACACATTCATCAGCTGAAGATAAGAGGAAGAAAAGAAAGTGCAACTTTGAATCTATTCCTGATATTTCAGTCTGAAATTCAACTCAGTTCTTAATCTGAGAATGCATAGTTCAGAAATTAGGCTTCATGAATCTCTCCAGATTCACTTAAGCTCATTGCATCATCCCAAGAAACCATGTGTCAACAGGAGATAGGGGTACTTTCACCAAATATTTCCAAATAATGAAAAGGAAAATCATTGGAAGCACGTCAGCACAATATCTGGCATGCACTCAAACTAGACACCTTTACTTAAGTCCATCCAAAGTGGGACCAAATTTCTAACTCTTCAAAACAATTTCCAATGTCTAAATGTTAATGTTTCTATTAATGGCATAATCAGAGTCTGCTAGTTGAGGCAGAAATTTTTTACCAAAGATCTGCAAACCACCAAACATGGTAAAGGGACAATTTAGATTGACAAGGACAAGAGAATTTAATAATTTTGTTTGAAGTAGAGGCATGAAAAGACTGGCTTGTCCAATTTCTAATGCAATGTACTTCTTCCCAAACCAAGGGAAGGGAGAGGAAGGGAAATGGATATGATATCTTTCCATTTCCCTCCCCTTGTTTGGTTAGACTAAAATACAAAAGAAATTAAAACAAAATAAAGCAAAACTCCTCACCTCCCCTCCAATTTTTTTTTTTTTTTTTTTTTTTTTTGTATCCAAATGGGGAAATTTCTCCCCCTCCCCTCCCCTCCCCTCAAACCAAACAAGCCATGTCCTGAACGTCCATCAACTGTTTTTCCTACAATTAATTTATGTTCTAATATCAAAAAGGATCCCAAAGAGTTTTTGTTATCTTCTCATTCATGTCCTTAATGTCCATTAACTTTTTTTCATACAATGAATTTATGTTCTAATCACAAAAAGGATTAGTTATTTAATATAAATTTTCCTTTCAAATTTACAAATAGAATATATTGAACAATCTACATGTACCATCCATTGCCAATGCTTAGATAGACTTCATGTGATGGGGAACAAGAAGAAGCTATTAAATAGTTATTTAAATTATTTTGGATTCTTTTGTTATTATTATTATTATTATTATTATTATCACTCAAGTATTATTTTAAATTATTATTAGTTTCCTAGTTTTATTAGGATTAGATCATTTATTTAAGAGCCTTACTAGGTATCTAAGTAATTTTTTTATTGAGCCAAAGTTCTAGTCAAATTAGAATAGGAATTCTATTTCTTGTTAATTTAGGAATCTCTTCTATACTATATTCTTAACTTCTTTGACTGTTCATGCACACTGTTCACATGCTAAATTTACAGTAAACAACCTCTATATTCCCAAGCCCACCATAGCCCCAAACCTATCCTGCATCATCATGGCAAGTCAAACCATGGATTACCTAG
This sequence comes from Rubroshorea leprosula, assembly GCA_020521535.1. Taxonomy (NCBI): domain Eukaryota; kingdom Viridiplantae; phylum Streptophyta; class Magnoliopsida; order Malvales; family Dipterocarpaceae; genus Rubroshorea; species Rubroshorea leprosula. Next base: position 420,214 of record BPVZ01000123.1, read on the forward strand.
AAAAACCATAGTTTGACAAACAACAGAAAATAATGGCTGGAGCCAGGTCTTAATTTAGCAGTCATTTCTTACTTAGATTTCTGACCCATTGGTGTTTCCACTCCTGCAACAATACTTACACCACCCCTTATTCATCAAGCAAGCGACTGAACCATCACAGCCTCATCCTGCCCTCCAAATTCTACCTTCTCAAAACGCATTCAATTTTTCTATTACAAATAGCTAAAGCCCAAGTAATCATTTTCAAAGAGAAATAAAGTGAATCCGAACCTTAAGCTAGATGAAACCCTAATACCAGTATCTCAAAACTTCTGAGGCCTACGATAAGAAATCACACATCACATGCATCATTAGTTACATTGCAGAAACAAATATTTAAAACCAAGAGGTACCCCTAAATATGACAAATAATGAATTTGCCTATACATCTTCCTTCATTCTCAGACTAACTCTAAACTAACAAATTTGCAGATAATCAAGCTCAATCAACGTTTTGACTAACTCTAAACTCAAATAAGAGCTCTAGGCGATCACTTAAACTAAATTACCTAACCATGAACATATTCACTATTACCATTAATATTATTGTTATACACCTTATGCAATTATGAATGACACTATAATCAGAAGCACTGTCACATTATCCCGCCACACTTCAAGCCTTCAACAACAACATCTAACTCAGCTCTAAAAGAAAATAAATAAATAAATAAAAATCACGAAAATAAACAAAGAGAACTCCAACTAAACTCACGGTCTCAGAATGACAATAAAACCTACCCAGAATCGATGAGACACTGTCTCAACAGAGCCCAAACTGGCTGTCCTCATCGCCGACTCATCTGGAACCGGATCTAAAAAATTCGGATCATCTGCACACGTAGCTTCCAAAGAAAGTCTTAGAGCCAACGCCAACTGCAACTGATAACTCTCCTCAGTTTGCTGCGCCCAGCTCTTCCCAGACGCCGAGCCTCCCAAATCATCTGCTGCCGGCAGTCTCGGCTCCCCAAACCTCGAGCTATCGTCTTTCCCATATCCCAAGGCATCGATCTCGCTTCCCGCCCCAACGGAAAGAGTTGGCGCGTAGTAGTCACCCGAGAGCGAGCTCTCTCCGAAGCTGCTGCCGCTGGATTGCCTTTGCAAACCGATCGACGATGGAAAGGCACTGCTGCCTCCGATTCGACTAGCTGGCTGCTGGTTCGGATCCCAATCGTGTACCAACCTATCAGATTTCGTTTTATTATTGTTGCTTTTGTTGGTGGTGCTTTCGCTAGATAGAGAATCGTAAAACGGCGACGGTGCACCGGAGATGGATACGGAGTACTGATCGTCGGGATACTGGCTAAGGAGAGAGTAGTTGGATCTTCGACCAGGCATTTCCATGGAGAATTTTGATAGTATAACTAACGATCACAAACCCCAACAAACCCTAGGAACCGCCATTGTTGAAGATTGAACAGCGCCTTCCTCTCTCTAACATTCGCATTAGTTACGTTTTTTTTTTTTTTTTTCTAATTTTCTCTTTCTAGAATTCAGTTGTTGGAAAAAGAAAGTTTGAAAGCGATGCCGTGGTGAAATCGTAATTATATTCCTCAGTTTCACCTTTGTTAACTAATGAATTTTATTTTAAAGGTA
>BPVZ01000123.1:441404-465305 GCA_020521535.1 Rubroshorea leprosula
TTTAAAAATATTATTTAAGGAGCAAGTGCGCATTTAGTGTAACCAGGTAGAAGGATTGGGTGGAGTCAGACTACTTGTGGCTTGGGCTGGGGAAGTGGAAGGTTGTGAGGCTTGGATTGAGGATAAGGAAGGGTGACTAGGAATGGAATGGGCTGGGGATGTGGGACTGTGAGGACTGGATTGGGCTGGTAATAGATTCAGTGATCGAGTTGTAGGAGAATGGGCAAGATTAGATAGGGGACGTGACTAGTCAGGAGAAGAGCTAGTGAAAGGCATGGAAGGGGGTTGGTTTGCTTGCGACGGGATTAACAAAGGACTAGCTTTAGGAAGAGGCAACTCTTGAGCCACAAATTTATGGGGAGCACCAGTAGGAAAGGGAAGTGACAATGGTGAATTACGAAGATCAAAGGCAAAGGTAGAGGTAGGTGAAGGCTCATTTGTGAGTAAAAAGGCAGAGGGTATAACAAGGATATTGGACTTAGTTTTGTGAGGAAAGGTAGATTTGTCAAACACGAGATGGCGGGAGAAAACAATTTTCCAGAACCCAAATCCAAGCATTTGTAACCCAAGTTGTCTATAGAATATCCTAAAAATAAATAGGGATTAGAATGATATTGTAATTTGTTGGAATTATAGGGTCGAAGCTAAGGATAACACAAGCACCCAAAAACACAAAGTTACAAAAATTGGAACGAACATGAAATAGTTTTTCAAATGGAGAAATTTTTGAAATTGAGGATGGGGGTCTGTTAAGTAAACAAAGGTTTGAAAAGCATAAGTCCAAAACTTGGGTAGAAGGGAGGTAGTATGAAGCAACGCAAGACCAATTTCAACAATATGACGGTTGTGTCGTTCACTGATTTCATTGAGTTTCGGGATATAAGGAGGGGTGATAAAATGAGAGATCCCTGTAGAGAGAGTGACGAAGGGTTACATATTCCGCCCCACCATTAGTATGTAAGTTTTTTATTTTGTGCCCAAATTGAGTTTTAATAAGATCTTTAAATCATGGAAAAATAATAGACACATCAGACTTGTGTTTAATGGGATAAAGTCATATATATCGAAGACAAAATGATTAAAACCATCAATAGAGGGGACATGTGGAGGATCCCATACATGAAAAAAAATATTATTTGGAAAGTGACTAGTAATGGAAGAATTTGAAAAAGAAAGCTTATGACTTTTGGAATAAGCACAAGATTCACATAATGAAAACTTTATTTTATTCAATAATGATAAATTGGAAACATTAGTAATTTGTTTAGGGGTTTTCATAGAGGGATGACCTAAGCGTAAATGCCAAATCGCCAAAGAAGTACACTCTCTTACTAGTGCTTTCTCGGTATTTGATAAATCCCATAAATGTTTGGCCCTTAGAGTAATGTCTCGTTCGTGTAGCAATCCTTCACCAAGAAATAATTTGCATGAAATTCAACATAAACATTAGCATGTTTACACAACTGAGAGATAAAAATTAAATTGCGAGGGGTAGAAACATTAAGCAAAGATAAAGAGGATAAACATTACGCAAAGATAAAGAGGATTGAGAGGTAGATAGTGTGGAGTGTCTCACATGTGTGATTTTCAAACCTATTCCATCACCACTATGAAGCTCATCATGACCATTGTATTTAAAATGAAGTACCAAGTTAGCCAACTCAGTGGTCACATGGTTGTTGGCACCAGAATCCAATAGGCAGTCATAAAAAAAGGCAGCAGAGGAGGAGGCCAAATTTGCCATGGACCCAAGAGCCTGCACACGATAGTTGGGGCAATTTCGAGCAAAGTGGCCTGCAGGACCACACAATTGGCAACCTGAATTAGTGGGTCGAGTTGTGGGTTTGGGTCCGAAATTATGACACTGGTTTTGATTGCCACGATTGGAAGAGTTCTGCCCATTCCGATTGCCACAGAATGCTTGTGGAGGGTGGCGGCCAAGAGAAGAATTAGAGTTGCCTGCACTCAATGAAGAAGAGGAATCAGTACTGAAATTAAAGGAAGCAGCGGCATAATGAGCTGTCACCGGTGTGATCTCAGGGCGGGACCAATCTGTCATGCAAGTCATCAAAGGAAAGAGGAGTCCTGTGCTCGAAGAGAAGCTGCAATCTCCCGAATGCCAAGACCATTAAGAATACAAACCGTAAGATCATCATTGTTGAGTGGACGATGAATGGTTCCCAATTCATCAACAATAGTTTTGAGATCTCTTAAATAGTCTGCGACAGACCGGCCATCACGTCTCATATTTTGGAGACGTTCCTTCAAAGTGATCACCCGACTGCGAGAACGATTAGCATAGAGCCTCGCTAATGTTTCCCATGCCTGTTGTGCTGTGGCAGCAGCAGCGATATAAGGGGTAATGTTCTCTGAGACAGTGGTGATAAGAGCATGTCGCAAGAGTTGATTTTGACGAGCCCACAGGCTATACTCTAGTGCGGTTGCAACTGGACAGGGGTTCCTGCCATCAAGGTAGCCATCTAGTTCATAACCTGCAAGCAAAGAAGTAAATTGAGCCCCCCAAGACATATAGTTGGTGGGCGTTAGCTTTACAGGGAATGCAGCGAAATTGAAAGACAATGGATTTTTGGTGAGTCCAGGATTGAGAACAGTTGCAACAGAGTTTGGGGAGGTTTTGGATGCAGCAGAGTTGGGGGATTCATCGTGAGTGGCCATGATCAAGACTCGTGAGAGCAGTAGTTGCTCTGATACCACTAATAGGCAATAGATTGAAGAAGACAAACTGTTATATATTGTTATTGCTGTCTTGTGAATAATATATATACAGAAGCATCAACGCAGAATCCTAGCTGATATGGAAACAATATATATGATACAGCATAATAAACATATACAGATTGAATGAATCCTAGAATCATGGTGTCATTGATTGCTGATCACGTGGAAGAAGCTTGAGATACAGTTGCCTTAACACAATTTACATATATTTTTGTGCTTGAGTGAATCTGCAATGCTTGAAAGTGACCTAGCAGGTTTAGTTCATGATGTTCATTATTGTAGGAAAAACTAGTCATCATCCAATTCCATATGAAACACTTTGGTATTTGAAAAATTGCTCGAATTTGAGCACTAGATTTAGTAAATGGAACCTTGGTAAGCCATGTACATCCCATGTACTTGTTACATGCGTCTTCATGATTGGGTTATACAACTTAAAATGTCCTCACTCTCCCTCACGAATGAAGTCACACTTGTAGAATGGAGTGCCACTGGCTCTTTGTTTATGATTATTTGGTCATATTGTTGATCTGTCTCTATCCTTCGGACCGCATCATTATCTAAGTCTAATCATCATCTGCAGCAGCCTTACCTTTTGCCTTGTTCAACTTGCTGGCCGGAAAATGCAATCTGGCAATCAGAGGACGGGGTGCTCGTGTTTTCTGGTCAAATCCCCGCACACAAACATAACCTGTGATTTGTTTTCAGACCATAAATAAATAAATAAAAACAGAACCAATAGAGAACATGTTCTGTGTTTTTTGTGTGCCACAAATCCAGATTTTAGAGGGAACGATAGCCTACTTTCTAGTGTAGTTTCTATTGTTCAAAATATGTCTGTCTTCTAGACTGTATTGATTTATAATTGAAAACATCAACGAAAATTGACTTTTTCTCAAAGTATGGTTTGCTGAGGCTTTATGCAAGAGGTCCCTTACTCCTGTGAAGCTAACCTCAAGGAGAGGGCGGTTGAATTGAGCTTAATTTCTGTGAACTAGAGTTAGATAGGGTAAAGACAATTAGATGCCCCTAGAGTAGAAAATATGCTGATTTTTTGTGTGACAATTTTCATTCTTTGGAGTATTTTTACAAACATCAACCCTACAGATGCTGTGAAGATGGCTTCTAAGAGTCCTCTCCTTTTATGTTCTTAACATTTGGATATTGGAGCATATGATGTGTAGTTTGGCATAGGTATACATCTCTAGATCACAAGGTATAGGGTTTGTTAGCAAGTTGGATGCTAGAGGATTATATTTCCTATAAAAGCAGATAGAATTGATAAATTGAAAGAATCTGTGATTCCCACATACCTCTCCAGAAACAGTGTTGAATACCTTCTGTTGTTAAACCTAATAGACCAAAGCACAAAAGAATTAATAATTGACCTCATGACATTGCCAGAAAAAGCTTCTGTTATGGTCTTCACCTTTAAATATTGAGGGTATGGAGGTCCCGAAGTACACAGTTCGCCTTGGGAGATTCCATAACCATTCTCTAGGGACATCAATTGGATTCAGACTGGAACTATGGTCAGCAAATACCTGAAGGGAAATTGCATATCACCTGCTTTACTTGCATTCTAAGCGTAAAGAATGTTTTAAAATTTGGGAAGAATCATGGGAACTAATGGTGGAGTTGAAGTTACCTCATTAACCTGGAAGTATGTTCCATTTAAGGGAAAACTCCCTCTCATTGCTGTTCGACATGGTATCTGTTTATCATGTGTTGCAAGTATTGGTTAGCAACTTAGCATTTAACATGCATGACTACCGTCTCATTTTAGAATATTTATACCTTGTTCTGTCATAATATTCGTGGAATGCATTGACTTACCAAAAGTGTTCCTCGAACAATATGTGATTCTGCTTCCCGTATACTGTTGCATGAGAAACATGTCTGATCGTCACATAACTTACCATGCTCTTGGGAGCTGCACCTTCTTTCGGGTGGTTGAATAGAATTTGCTGTTTCTCCTGGCATGATTCAATGGAATCAATTAGCAAAGGGGAATTCTAGAGTAAGCAATTAACTTGTATGAGAAACTTGATCATAATACTCAAAACTATAGAAGTCATGTCAAAGGTGATATTACCTGGTGTCCATATCGCAAGAAGGTATTTGCATGGGTCATCAGGTTCTCGTTCTTCCATCTGTGATATGAATAGAAGCAATTAAAAGAAATAAAGTGAAAATACAATCATGAAAAATGAATAATCTAAAACAAGGAATAACTAACCCCTTTCAGAAGAGGGTGTGAATCTGGAAGTTCATAGCTGTAGGGGGAATGAGAGAAGAGAGAGAGTCAGTATGTGATGATAGGATATGAGGTACTTCAGGGTGTTATGAGCTTGTTTAGTGGAGTTTAAGCAAAATGTTGTCTCCAGAATTTGAAAATTGTTGGAAGTAAACTTGAATTTAGCTTTTCAAAGTGACTTATAAGCAAGTTTTGGAAAATCTCTAACTTCTAGCTTCCTCCAAACTTGCTTATAAGTCATCTTATAAAGCAAAATTCAAATTTCCCTCTAACTATTTTTCAAATTTTAGAGACATTATTTTTCTTAAAGGTAAATTTGCTTTTAAGCAAACCATTTCCATACACCACACATAGTGCATTTTCTGTTAGGTTTCTGCATTTAATATTGCTTGCCATCTTTAGTACAGTAAATTCAGCTGCTTGATTCCTTGAATGTTTTAAATAATAGATTTCTAAAAGTTCCATGGTAGCAATTCCTACTTTATGGTTCTAAGCAGTTAAAATTTTAAGCCAGGGGAAAAAGAGTTAAGTGTTTGTCTATCTACAGCTAGTAGTAACATAGTCCTTGAAATAGTAGAGAGTGGTTTCTAATCATTGAGGCTTCATATACTAGGAAGTGCCTACTTACACATGGTGCTCTGTCCGTAGCCGACTGACATTCTTAAGCTTGGGCGTGGGGATGGATGCAGCTTCTGCTGTTAAAGCAACTAATGCCTTCGACATATCACCTTCTTGAAGTTCCATGTTGTTTTGCATATAGTTTTGCAAAGTCTGAGTGAACTCCTCCATGTCAAGCTTTATTGTTGGAATTTCATCAGGATCATCACAGAGCGTATCCTCAATATCCTCAATGTCATTTTCTGATACTTGTGTGCACACTGGTTCTGGTGATGCTGGTTCTTCAATGATAGGCTCACATTTGTTGGCTCCATCTTTTCCCTCTGTCTGTCTGTTTGCCTCAAACTGCGGGTTACCTTCTGGTTGTTCAATTGGCTGGGGTAAGGGCAGAAGTGGTTGATCAATGGTTGTGGCAGAATTTTGATCATATGCTGTATTTTCCATGGCACTGATGATGCTCTTCTCTTCTGGCCCTGGCAGGGCCAGCCTTACACTGTATGAACATGAATTAGGAACAATTAAATGCATTAAAACACCATGTACATTGTATACATATGATTGTTTTGTGTAGGTTATGCCATGGGGTATTTGGTGTTCCCTATTGGGTATTAACCAGAAAACACGCTCAAGGGTTGGTGATTGGCTAAATGATTGAAATGCTTCTATTATATAAACAAAGACCTTTTATTTGTGCACAAAGAATCCAAATCCATTTTTTTTGTTCATCTAGGCTTTGATTTTCCATGTGAACTTCAGACGAATTTTAAGGTTTCTATGTGGGGTCACATATGAAACTGAATATAGGGGTTGAGAACTGGAAAATAAGATATGCAAACCTTGCAAATGCACTTGCAAAATGTCTACATTCTCCTCTCATTGGACATGCATTACAATTTGGTTTGCTCTTTGTACAGAACACCTGCATAAAGATCAAAGATGTTACCCTTATCTAACTCACCAATCGACAGAAGAAGCTTTCTAACTTCTAATATTTGTATAGCACACCTTTCCAAATGTGATCATCTGGTAATGCAACTCATACCTGTTAAGTAGATATTTTAATAAATTAGCAAGCACCTAGATCTAAGAATAAATGATATTGTGGCTGATTGTATATGAAACAATTAGATTTCTTTGTCAAAGGTATAGTGAGTTATTACAATGTTCTTTGGTCAAGCTTGCAGAGTCGGGGCCAAAGATATTTTTGAATGGATTCCAGGACTGGATACCTACATAGGTAAAACAAAATAAGCACTTCTGTAACAAACAAATAGTTTCTAGATGTAAGATCAGTTGCTTCATAATACTCACAGTTCTAGGAGATGCAGCTGAAGTGATTCTGGTAGTGGCTGAAGGGGTACCCATCCTAAGCGGACAGCTATACGTCCAACGTTTGTGTCAACCTATCATGCAAGCATGGAAGTTGAATCCTGTTTTACCTATTACAGATATGCTGCAACAATATCAACTTACCGGAAAAGCAAGATGGTGAAGGGTCAGAAGCCGCACGCACTCAACACTTTTTAGCCCCAGTCCTCTTATACTTAGCAGATACTCCCTAGAAGAGTGGTTAAAATTTAATTTCTTAGATTTGTAATTTATATAGAGAAGCTAAGAAATGATGCTCTTTGCATTTGTGAACGTGCTCCAAAAGTGATATTAAGAATGCATGTAAGTCTACTATATTTTAGGATTCTTTGGCTTACTTTGCTTTGTCTGGTGGAACATCCCTCAACCACTCCAGATCAATGCTCCCATGTTCTCTAACTAGTCGGTTAAGAAAATCCTGCATGAAACTCTCAAACAACATCAGCCAATAGGAAAGACCTAGCATCGTTAGTTGGATTGTTACAGTACCTGTGCTTTTACCTTTATTCGCTCTGCAAGCATGTTATTCATCCCTCGTTCCTTAATGGTCTCGGCAATCTCATGAACATCTGCACATCTCACAGCTTCATAGTCCAGTGAGTCCATTGTCTTCTCTGTTCTCTCTCTTTTTTTCCCACCTGCTTCTGCCTGTTTTCTTAAGCTATCCCAATCATGACTCTCTTTCTCTTTTGCTGCTTTTCTACCTTTTGGTTTTGAAGTAGCAGCTTCCATCTCATTGTGCTCCTTATTAAATGAACAGCTATGCTCATACAACTTTGATTCTTGTATTTTTTGCTGGGTATTTCTTGGATTGTCAAATGTAGTGGTACTTTCTGTAACATCTAGGATATCTCCTGAATGGTTTTTCAAATGCCTCTGCATTTCTTTGTTTTGTACTTGAGCTGATGATTCAACTAAATTTCCACATTCTCCTTGCAGCCCAGCTTGACTCAGAGTAATTGCGCTCTTATCTCTGTGACTGTTGTTGCTTAATTGATTATATTCACCAGGAGATTGTATTACCACTTGAACGCTTGGAACTGTACCATTTTGATCTGTGATTTTATTTGCAGACTCGTTGGCCAATGGACTTTGTTCCTTCATGCTGTTCTTATTTTTCTTCTTTGACATTTTGGAAGATTTAGTTTCTTCTTTGAACATCTCAGAGTGCTCAACTGACATTACCTCAGAGTTAATTGTAAGATGTGGATGAAAATTTGCTGATGGAATAATGGATTCTGCCATAAAGCTTTTAGGAACCCCCAAATTATCCATGCCTTGTCTGTGGTTGTTTTGACATTGACTTCCTTGAGCCTTTAAGTTCTCAAGGAATGACATACTGTAGTTTGCATGAACATAAACTTCATGTAGCATGGTAGATCCGGCCATCTCCAAAAGCTTTACAAAAGAACAAGAGCTGTTATTCAACATGTTGAACTTAGCTTCCTTGATCTGATCCACTGCTTCTGAGTAGCTTTCTGAGCTTGAACCTGTTCTTTCAGCAGTCTGAGCAATTGAAGAATTTTGAGAGCTGTGAGATGGAACCATAGAATTTTGATATGAGATGGCACCATTTGTTGCTTCATCATATTGGGAACATTCATCTCCTCCTCCAATTATCTGCATGTCTGATCTGCTTGCTACAGAGTCATGGCATGTTTCTGAATCCCTTGGAGAATAACTCAGCATCTCATGCATTGACTCATTTATTGAGCTTGTGATACCAGTACTGCTTCCAGATAAGTCATTGCTGTTGACAGCCTCTTTTTCTTCCAACTGCCAGGAGTCATTGAGGGTCACAGAACTCTGGTCATGTACTGGATGAATTGGCTTCTCATTCCACTGTAGAGTTTCCTCTGGATCCAATACATAGAATTCTGGTCTATCAATTATTAAGCTTGAATCCCCTTCATGATATGGTTGTTCATTGTCCTTTGATTTTAGGGGAAAATGTGCAGCAAGAGACATGAATGCAGAACTGCAGAAACAGTAGACAGGTTATAATCTTCCTCAACTTTTCTGTATTTAAACTCTCTTTAGATCTTTACTTCACCTGGAAAGATGGTCAGAGACATTCTGAGTAAGAAAGACTCCAATTACTGAGTCAACAACTGATCCCTTCCATTGAGAGAACCGTCTATCCCCTGTGACAATTGAAGTGAACTACCATGAAAATGACTAAATTCATTTGAAATAGGAATAAAGAAAGTGCTTCTTAATATGTAAATGTTGCAATTTTCTCTAGAATGCTCAAGTTACATTTTAGGATTGCATCATTAAATTCTCCTGAGGATAATTCACATAATTCATTATTGACAGCAAACTTCCATTCATTTTTCCTTTCTTTTTGCCAGCCATTGGTCTCTCCAAGAAAAAGGTGTATCTGTTTCTTCAATGTGTGTGTACGTTCATAAAGCAGAGAGAAAATTGTTGTTTTATTTTACTGTATTAAGCTTATATGAAGATCATATCACATTTTTGAGATGTTTCATTCACCTTTAGAATCCATCCAATTCAGATATTCAGAAATAGATTCTTAAGAACAATTCTTCCAGAGTGTATTTGGGGTAAATTTGGATAACTGAATTGATACCTTGTACAAGATGCATGCGTGCTATAAATGATTCTGCTCGTCCACGGAATACTCTCCTTTCTTCCTCCCACCATTTTGCCTTCTCTTCGTCAGTTCCATCAATACCTTCACTATTGATATTTTCCAATAAAAGCTTCCATACCCTATTGGTTTCTTCATCCAGTTCGACCTTAGGTCGTGGGTGTCGTTTCTTCATAGGGTAGGGCACAACAGTGCCATCTCTTGTATAAAGAACAAGTGCATTCTGCTCTTGATTTCTCATATCATAAGGGATAATTGCATTCTGCTGTTGATATGCATCATGGCTACCTTCTCTGTTAATACTGAGATGCTTGAATTGCTCACTTATTGCATTGATAGACATTTCTTTCCACAACACTTCTGGAGGAGCACCTGCATTAAATTGCTTGCATAAATTAGTAGGAATTGTTTTTCATATTGCATATTTAGATTTAAACATACAATAGCATGCTACATGTAGTTGGTCCTTTGTTGCATTACCTGAAAACAATTGCTTATGACCATACAAGACAATTTTTTGGGCTGTTTGTACTTCACTCATGCCAGAGGATGCTGGATTTGTAATGGAGTTTCTCTTCTTAGTTCGCTTCTTTCTTGCCAGTGTTGACTGCATCTCTGCAACTAGAGCTTCTATACTTGTATGAGGTCTGCCCCCAACTCCCTTCCTGTCACTGTCTCCAGCTGCTTCTCTGCTGCAAGTCGGCTGATTTGTGCACTCCACAATGCTACTTAGTAAAGTGAAGTCCTGAACCCGAGTGGAAGCTTTAGATCTCTTCTTTTTCAGTCTCTTATTCTGATTAAAAGCAATGATGCAGCCAAAAGTTTGTTGTATGTTCTGAGGATTTTCTCTTACTGCTTCTCTGAGTGTTGTGAGACCTCCACTAGCAGTATCCACAGAGCATGCTCCTTGAGGTACAAAAATTTCTGCAGCAATCAGGGATGGTACATCAGATGTGGTAGAAGTTTGCCCTTTATCTGTTCTCTTTCTTTTGTGAATATTTGGAAAATGCATACATGACATTGCCTGATAAGTGCATAAACTGTTGTAGTGACTCCCATATACATTTGTATTACTAGTGTTTGGTTCAGTAGAATTGGAATTGTTTCTCTTCAACCCTCTTCTTGCTTGCTCCTCCTCCAATGTAGAGCTCGTTCTACAATTGAAGTTATTTCTGCTTCTCGATGACAATCCAGTGTCAGTTTGTGACATGATTTGTGCATCATGTCTTGGTCTGTCACGGGCAGTTCCTTTATCTTTTCCTTCTACGTAATTTTCCCTTTGGGAATTTGCTTTCCGTTTACCACGTTGGGGTTTATTGTTGGCAGGAAGTGGTGTGCTTGGTGCTTGTCCTTCAGACAAAGATGTGGAATGTTTTGGAATTTGATTTTTGGAGCAAGGTCTGACATTGGCAATGCTTGCTTCTGTGTTTTCTGGAGTCACTTCAGTTCCTTCACCAGGCTGCAATGCTGATTTTGCTTGACTTCCTGTTCTCCAAAGGTTTTGTGCGTCTAACTCTGAATTACTGCACACTGACTTGCTTGTAGAAATTTCAACTTCCTGCAGTCCTTCCATGTCAAAATTTAAGGCCCTTCTGCATGACTTTTTCTTAGCCACAAGTGCTTCTGGGGAAGCCCCTCCACTTTCTTTTGTTGTGGGAGCTGAGGAATCTTTATTCAGGACCTTCTTTCGCACATACTTCCTCTTATGTGTCATGCTCTCTCCACTTGCTTCTGCTGTGGGAGTACTTGAGCCTTTGTCGACTCCCTTCCTACGTACATACTTCCTCTTACCTGTTGGGTTTTCTTGAGAACCATTGCTCTTTGGTGTCCTTGGCTTTGGAGTCCTTGGTTTGCCCTCTGTAATTACCTTGGGCCTGTGCTTTTTCCTCCTTGGTTTTTGCTGTGGTGTTCCAGATATTTCTTTAGTTTGGTTGCCTCCCTTGTCAGGATTTTGGTTCTCCTCAGTTGGAGCAGAAACCAATGATGAATCTGTAACAGGCTCATGGAGGTCTCTGCTGAATTGAAGGCTGTTGGAGTCAACTGCTGTGGCAGTAAGTTTATTTCCCTGCTTATCTCTTTCCTTACTTGTTCTGTCATCTGCCTGTAAACTTTCTATTAAGGCCTCTTCCCTTCCCACCCTCATGGCCTTATCTGGTGTGATTGGAGCAAATTCAGAAATAGTTTTGTGTGAGGCTACCTTTGCCATAGTTCCAGGAAGCAAATTAAGATCATAGGATTGTTGGGGAATGCTCTCATCTGTAGGTAAAACATATCAAGCTTCAAATAAGTAATCTAAATTAGATCACAAACCTTGAAGTTTTTTAAAAAATGGTACATAAGAGAGCTATCGTAGAAATTAGTAAGGCATTGTAGCTAAAGGAAAATAAATCACAAGGCTTTCTGAACTGCAGTTCTGTACCATTTGCTTGTCATCATGTTGGATAGCTAATGTCTAATGTTAACTGTTTCTTTTTAATTTGAGTGGCTAGGTATCTCCAATTTTTCCTCTCTTAGAAGCACATATGGCCCTGTCTAAGCTTTGTTTGTTCTATTTCTTAATTCTCCCATAGTATGTGCAATGCTATCTTTTTAAGTGTGTCAATAACTGTTTATAAGGGAAAAATAGCCACCTTTGCTGAACTAAACAACAGAGAAGGAAAAAAAGAGACAGAGAAAACAGTAATCTTACTTTGTGGTTTTCTTGGTGTGCAGTTGGGATCAATCTGAATGTTTGAGAAATCATCATCTGCAAGCCAAGGACCCGCAGAGCTAGGTTCCACTTGGTTACTGTCACTCTTAGAATCCATTGTGGAGATGGAAGAATCGGTTGTCATGCTGTCATTCCTCTGTGGTGCTGCCCTCAGCCTCGAGCGTGCCCTTGCGGCAGCATTAGCCAGGTCCAAGAGATCTCCAAAAGGGACATTGCTAAACTCAGCTGTTGGGTCGATAGGAAACTGTGTGCATGTCATGTTACCAATAGAAATGCCAGTTCTCCGGGCCAAAGCTGTCTGTAAGTGATTAACCCCTTCATTGACTGCAGTACAATCAGCAGGATCAATACATGCAGGTAACCCATTAGCTTGAGCTTCCCCTGTAAAACCAGGAAGACATCCCTCTGATCCTAACCAATTTGCTTGGTTTATGGCGTTTACTTGTTTTTCAGCATAGATCTGCGGTGGTGTAGGGAGAGTGGGCCTCAAAGGGGTTGCTGGAGCCCAGGAGTGCTGAAATTGAAATTCTTCTTCCCCTTGCTCAGCCATACCTATTTCCAGGTAAAAACTTCCCCCAGTCTGCTAAACAAAGTGCATTCATTAAAAACCCATTCTTGGTGTGAACTACATTTTACTGAGAAAACCCTCCAATACTGTTAACCTCATCTACAGAAGCTATCCTGCCAGGGAAAAGAACAGGGAATTAGCACCCAAACAGTATTTAAGAAAGGAAAATTTTAGCGCTTGCAGAGAAAAAAGCATGAAACAGCGGCAGAGTACATAGTTTAGTATCTGAGAAACCCAGATTTCTCCTATTTCCTTAAAAATGCTCCAAAAACAGCTTATTAAACTGAGATCTCTTTCCTAGATTCGAGCCTGCCATTACAGGACAAGTATGGTGATGAATTGAGAATTTCATGGGAAACAGAATTTCTTGAATTCCATTTTCTATTGAATTTAGGTTTCATGGGAAAGAGGACAGCAACAATAAAAGGGAAAGGAAAATCCCAACAGATACTCCCCGCTAATCTCTCCACATAAAATGCCACTTTATTCTCTTCTGTTGCTGGACTAGGATAGGCAGAATATAAGATCAAACAAGATAAAATTAAAAGAAATGAAGAAATACAGTAACACCTGAGAGTTACCGGTGGAGTGAGTCAATGCCGGAGATCTGATTCACGGCTAAGAAAGAGAAACCAAAATTACTCTTAGAAGTGAGAGAAAATAGGGAAGAAACCAAATCCGATGACCAGAAGCATTTATATTATTAGGGTTCACCTCCTCCAACTATAACTCCTTTCCCGGTAAACAACCCAACCTGCATGGTGTACATGCTACAGATACGAAAATGATTTATTGACAACGTGAGATAAAGTATTATTTAGTCTCTATTTATTCTATTCTCGTTTAAAGTAAGATGCGTGAATTAATATGTATATAATTATTAAAACTCACATAAATGGAAATTTAAACCCAAGATTATGGGTCGGTCTTGTTGCTAGGTCAAAGGCCTAATTAACAATTTATTATTAATAATTCTTTTCTACAGTTTATTGTAAAAATATATTTATCTCTTCTGCAATTTTCCGTTTCCATTAAAGCTTGGCTCGAAGTAACTAACAGGAGTTTGCTTCAAAGGTTAGTGTACCCAACGATTACCTGGAATCTTAATTTGAATTTAAAGTTAAAATTAAATTTTTTATGGAGTTCCATATGTTTCAGACGGTATAAAATATTTTATATTATCAAAGAAAAAATTTATTAAAAATATAGGTAGTTACTATTTGGGAATTTTGAGTGAATTTGAGGGCATAATGGTCCAACTGGAGTGGCTAATGACCTCGGCGTGTGAAGCGTCGACGCAAGACCCAAACACGTGAGGGAACTGAAATTGAAATGCGCTTACGTGGCGAGAGAATCTGGACACTTGGCACGTGAGAGCGTGTCAAATGTCAATATTAGGGTTAGTTTGGACGCCGTCAAAGGGCAGTTAGGGCTGGCGATGCGTTCGAGAGAGAAGTGGCGCCCTTTACTGTTTGTTCTTATCCGTCGTCGTCTAGTACTTCCAAGTCGTTTAGTTCGCGCCATTAATGTTGACGCCGTTAATTGTCCTCTCGTGGTTCGAAAATTCACGCTTATTATTACTTATTTTAAGTTGCTGTTATTGAGTACCACTTTTTCAGTACAAAGTGACTATTGATTAGGAAAAGGATTATCCTATATTCAGAGGGTTTTTTTCAATGGATAGGTAAGGTTTTACTGTATTGTATAGATGAGATTGCATGACATTTTTTCTATTATTATTTATCGGACTACTTAGGTCTAACTAGGGCTGAGCATTTTTTAACCGAATCGATTGTTCATCCGAAAATTGAACCAAAAAAATGAATTCGGTTTGGTTTTAATGGTTTTTGGTTTTATTTTTTTGATTTTAATATTAACCAAATATATTTTGGTTCGGTTTCGATTGAATCTCTTAAAAATTAAAAATCGAAAATAAAACCAAAATTAGGATAAAATAAATAAAATATATTAAAATATGATAAAATATAACAAAATATGATAAAATATAATTTATTATTAAAAAAATAAATAATTAATATTTATTTAATAAAAACCAAAACCGAATCGAATTCATTGATAAAAATTGGTAACCAAACCGATTAGCTTATAACAATTTCGGTTTGGTTTTGGTTTGCAAAATTAAAACCAAATTTTTTTGGTTAATTCAAAATCGGTTTCGGTTTTGAACCAAAACCGGTTTTGCCCACCCCTAGGTCTAACGGTTTGAGCTATTTTTGGGTGCCAATCATAGACTGTTTCATTTTTGTTGATTTTTATTGTAAGATTTTGTACTTATGATGCAGGTAAAATCTAATTTAAGAGTGATAGATTAATTATTTTATTTAAAATTTAGCATAATTTTGTTAAACTTTTTGCATCTATTAATTCCAACTATCTCGTGACTTTTCTTTCTGTTGGTCTTAATGGTTTTAACAACTATGGCATAAATTTTATAAATAACGCACATGCACACATACACATTTATTATGATGTTACTTCATCTACTCATGAAACTATAGAGGTTTTGAGTGGTGTATCTTGCCTTGCCCAAGCACAAAATGAATTTTGCCTTTTTTATAACTCATCCAGTGAAACACTCGATTTATGCCTAACATCGTTTAAACAATTATTTGAAGATGAACAATATGTTTTAAGTCTTTATTTGGTGGAAAAAGGGGAATAATTTGCATCTACTTTTTTTATATCACTTGAATATTGTGAATTTCTATTAGGTTATGTTTGGGAACTTAAATTTGTATTTAAGGGATGGATTTTAAGTACATGTAATTTTAAATACATGTATTTTCAAATTCATTATTTAGATTAATATAACAAAAATGATTTTGATATTCAAGTTGTTAATTGAGGCATTTTTACAAACACTTTTAAGACAATCCCTTTGCATTTTCAGTAACAAGCCCAAGCCAAATAACAACTTTCATTTTATCCCATCCACTAACAAACAAGATGTAGAAATACCCCCAATTCCAAAATCTAGCATTCCCCACCAATAGAACAAATATAAATCTTCAAAAAAATTTTGATTGGCTGTTACCATGTCCTTGACCCTAACACCCACTCCCATCCACCCTATTCTCTCTCACCTATTCTTGACCCAATCAAGGGCACCCACCTCTTCATTTCCCTCCCCAACCACTCCTCCTTCCTTATCATCTTCTCCACCTCCACCTCCCACTCTTCCTCCACCCTTCAATGGCTCTTTGCTGCAAACTTTCAACTAGACTCACCTTTTTATCAACACCTATTGTTGGAAATTAGATCTTAGTTTTTAGCCATTATCTCTATAATTTAGGAAGTTTAAGTTGTTTATTTGTTTTTCCTATTGTTTAGGTTGTTATCATTTAAAATAGATTAGATAAGTTTGATTTATTGGTTAGTTATCTTTTTAGATAAAGTTATCTTGTAAACCCTATTTAAAGGCTAGTTTATTTTTATTTTAGCATGAGTTTGATTTTCATTCCATTTTCTTCTTCTCTGAAATTCCTTGGTTTCTTAACATTTTGTATCAAAGCCTATTCCTGACAGATTCCATGGCTTCTAAAAATTATGTCCAGCCCTTAATCCTTCATTTTGATGGTCATCATCACAACCATTAGAGTATGTTGATGGAGAATTTCCTCAAGTCCAAAGAGCATTGGACAGTTGTTGAAGCTAGAATGTTAAAACTAGCGGCAGGTGTAGATGATGCACAAAGGGTAGAAATTGAGAAGAAAAAGTTGAAGGATCGGCTAAGAACTATTTGTTCCAAGTCATAGATCGGGCTATCTTAGAAACAATTCTTAATAAGTCTACTTCCAAGACTATTTGAGATTCCATGAAGAAGTACCAGAGGAATGAAAGAGCAAATCAGTTGCAGCGCCAAGCTTTGTGGGTAGAATTTGAAAGTCTACAGATGCAGATTGGTGAACTTGTAGATGACTATTTTTGAAGGACGATGGCAATTGCAAACAAGATGAGGATCCATGGTGAAAATCTAGAGGACATTGCCATGGTTGAGACAATTCTTTGGCCTATGACAACAAAATTCAATTATGTTGTCTATTCAATTGAGGAGTCAAATGATATTAAGGCACTTTCCCTTGATGAGATGCATAATTCATTGTAAGTTCATGAGTGGAAGATAAACCGTCAAGACAAGTAAGAGCAAGCAGTGTAGATTTTGTAGACGCAAGCTTTGTAAACCATAGGTAATTCAAAGGCTGTAAGTCGAGGAAAAGAAAACTTGAAAGGCAAACTGATATCTAGAAGACTGAGATTTAGCAAACAAGAGGAAAGTTTAGCCACTGGAAATCAAAAGAGGTGGCAGAACAGAAATTATCAAGCTACAAATAATAGATCCAATTATGCAGGAAAGGCAAATGTTGAATGTTTCTAGTGTCATAAGTATGGTCATTATCATTTTGAGCACCGTGCTAAACTGAATAGAGGAGAAAGCTCTAACTTTGTAGAACATAATGAGAAGAATTACGATGCCTCTCTATTGATGGCCTGTCATCCTTAAAAAAAATCAGTAAGAAGAATGTGTGGTATCTGGATACTGGCTGTAGCTACCACATGTGTGGAGACAAATTTGCGTTTTCATATTTGGATGAGTCTTTTCAAGACAAGGTGAAATTTGGTGATAATTCTACAATTGCAGTCAAGGGAAAGGGAAAGGTAACCATTCATGTTAAAGACAATTCAATTCAAACTATTGCTAATGTTTTGTATGTACTAGATTTGAAGCCAAATCTGCTTAGTTTAGAATAGCTTTAGGAGAAAGGATATGAAATCCTAATTAAAGATGGAGTTTGCCAAGTTCGTGGTTTAAAGCTTGGCTTGATTGCAAAGGTCAAGATAATGGGAAATAGGTTGTTTCTATTGTACTTGCAGACTGCAAATATGTCATGTTTATCTGCTAGATTGAAGGACACAGCTTGGTTATGGCATTGTCAATTTGGACATCTTTATTTTGGTGGGTTGAAAGCCTTCTAATAGAAAACGATGGTAAATGGTCTTCCCCATTTTGATTCTCCTTTAGAAATTTGTGAAATTTGCATGGTTAGTATGTAACATCGCGATAGCTTTCCTAAAGACAAATCTTGGAAAGCAAAGCGAGTGCTAAATCTAGTTCATTTTGATTTGTGTGGACCTATAAATCCAACGTCCAATGGAGGTAAACCATACTTTATTACCTTTGTTGATGATTATAGTCGCAAAACATGAGTGTATTTTTTGCAGACCAAGTTAGAAGCCTTAATAGCCTTTAAAAATTTCAAAGTCTTGATTGAGAATGAGGCTAGTAGATTTGTAAAGGTTCTGTGCACAAATCGTGGTGGTGCGTTTAACTCACAAGAATTTGCAAATTTTTGAATCCAATGGTATTAAAAGGCAACTTACAGTAGCATATACACCCTGGCAGAGTGGTGTATGTGAGAGGAGGAAGTGCACAATCATAATATGGTGCGAAGTCTATTGTCAAAGAGTGGCTTGCCTAAGGACTTTTTGCTAGAAGCTGTTAATTGGAGTGTTCATATCTTGAACAAAAGTCCCACATCTCCACTTCTAGATATGACACTAGAAGAGGCTTGGAGTGGATGCAAACCTGTTATTGACTACTTCAAATGTTTTGGGTGCATAGCATATGCACATGTGCCAAATCAAAAAAGGGGTAAGCTTGATGACAAAGGGGAAAAATGTATTTTTCTTGGTGTTAGTGATCAGTCCAAAACTTACAGATTATACAATTCTATAACCAAAAAGGTCATCATTAGCCATGATGTACTGTTTGATGAAGTAAGCACTTGGTCTTGGATAGAAAAATCTAGCGACAAATTCTTGTAGATTTGAAATGGAGAAGGTCTAATTGTGCGGAACATAGAAGGTCAAACACAGCAAAATGCAGGTCTAACTTCAATAGACCTTGAGGCTTCAAGAAAGGTAGATAAGGAAAGTCTGCATATAGTAACAGAACACAATACTAAAGGAAGTCTGCCAACAACACCAGAACTGGAATTTGAAACTAATTCACAACCTCAACACAAAAAGAGAAGACCAGCATGGTTAGAGGATTATGAGCTAACAAATCTACCTCAAAATGATTTTCTAATTACTCATTTTGTTCTATTTGCATATTGTGATCCATTGACATATGAAGAGGCTGTTAAAGAAGAAAAGTGGCAAAGAGCCATGGTAGAAGAAATTGGTTTTATTGAAAGGAACCATACTTGGGAGTTGACAAATCTACCAGAAAGGCACAAGACAATTGTTGTTAAGTGGATTTACAAGACAAAGCTCAAAAAAAATGGGGAGGTTGACAAATTCAAAGCTCGCTTGGTGGCAAAAGGTTACAAGCAAGAGTTCGGCATTGATTATCAAGAAGTTTTTGCACTAGTTACAAGGATAGACACCATCAGATTGGTGATTGCATTGGTAGCACATAACTCATGGCCGATCTACTAGCTTGATATGAAATCGACCTTCTTGCATGGAGATCTAAAAGAACAGGTATTCATTAATCAACCTCCTAGTTATATAAAACCTGGTTTTGAGTATAAGGTTTATAGATTGAAGAAAACATTATATGGATTAAAACAAACACCTAGAGTTTGGTATAGTTGAATTGATGCTTATTTCTTGAAGGAAGGTTTTTAGAAGTGCCCTTATAAGCATATACTTTACACCAAATTTGGAGATGGAGGTAAATTGACTATAATATGCTTATATGTTGATGATTTAATTTATATTGGGAATGACCTTGGCATGTTGCAAAAATTCAAGTAGTCCATGAAGCTTGAATTTGATATGACAGATCTAGGTTTGTTGCATTATTTTCTTGGTTTGGAAGCAGTACAGTCAAATTCTGGAATATTTATTTGTTAGAAAAAATATGTGCAAGAAGTTTTGGACAGATTTTAAATGAAGAACAACAATTCTACTACTACACCAGTTAACAAAGGTGTAAAGCTCATAAAATATCCAAGTGGCAGATTTGTGAACCACAAACTGTATAAGCAAATTGTTGGAAGTCTGATGTATCTGACAGCAACAAGATCGAACATAATGCATGGTGGAAGTCTGATTAGCAGATATATGGAGCATCCAAAGGAGTTGCACTTGCACATGGCTAAAAGAATTCTCAGGTATTTAAGTGGAACTACAAATTTTGGACTATTCTACAAGAAGGGTGACCAGACAGATCTCGTGGGTTTTACAGATAGTGATTATGTTGTAGATCTAGATGACAGAAAAAGCATTTCTATGTATGTTTTTATGTTGGGATCTGGTGCAGTTTCATGGTCTTCAAAGAAACAACCCATTGTGACTTTGTCCACAACAGAAGCAGAGTATGTGGCAGCGACTTCTTATGCTTGTCAAGCTATTTGGTTGGGAAGAGTTTTAGAAGAACTTAAGATGAATCAACATAAGGTCACTTCAATTTATTGTGATAATAATTCAGCTATCAAGCTTTCTAGAAATCTAGTTCTAATGGGAGAAGCAAGCATATACATGTGAGGTATCATTTCTTGAGCAACTTGGTAGAAGATGGAACAATTGAGTTGACTTATTGTAGAACAGAAGATCAAGTGGTTGATTTATTCACAAAATCCCTCAAAGTAGCAACTTTTCCAAGACTAAGAGAGTTGGTGTTTGCAGCATGCAGAATTCAATTTGAGGGAAGGTCTATAGACTCTAGATTGCAGACATGGTGTTTTCCAGATTTCTTTAAATTGAAGTCTGAAGACTTTCAGTTTAAGGGAGGGATTGTTAGAAATTAGATCCTAGTTTTTAGCCATTATCTTTATAATTTAGGAAGTTTAAGTTGTTTATTTGTTTTTCCTATTATTTAGGTTGTTATCATTTAAAATAGATTAGATAAGTTTGGTTTATTGATTAGTTATCTTTTTAGATAAAGTTATCTTATAAAGCATATTTAAAGGCTAGTTTATTTTCATTTTAACATGAGTTTGATTTTCATTCCATTTTCTTCTTCTCTAGAATTCCTTGGTTTCTTAACACCTATTGTCAATCCATCCACATGTTTAATCTTCCCTTGCTAGGACACTTTAGCTACACATGTCCGTTACTCTGCTTTGCTCAATATGCCTTAAGAGTTGTTGCTGTGATGGTTGCTAATCATGTGGATCATTGCTCACCCATTTTCAGAGAGGGGAATACTAGCTCGCTCAGCTAGAGATTCGGTTCATTGTGGGCAATGGAAGGTGGAAGGGTGGGGGAGGAGAAATTATCCACTGTCGAGCTCCATTGAAATTAGGAGAATTGAAATGCATGAATTTAATTTGAAATACATGAGGTTGGGAAAGGATTTGAAATACATGGATTTTAAAGTAATGAAATACACAAAATTAATTACATGTAATTGAGTTAAATTCAATTATATACTTATTTTGTGAAAACAAACAATAATATTGAATATGAAGTTGGTCAAATTCAAATACACTCTTTAAAAATCACGGTCCCAAACATACCATTAAAGATAAGATTGTGATTATGTTAATTTTATTATTTTAATAAGATACAAAGATATAAGTTATATTTGGTTGGAGTAAAAGATATATTTTTATTAAACTATAAAAATAGAAGTAAAACTGAGGAAATACATATTTCTTAATTTATTTTAATTTAATTTAATAAAAATTATAATAGCAAACAAATAAACAATTTGTCCTTTTTTTCTCTCGACGACGTGAGTGTTTCTTCAACTGCTGCTGGTCACTGTGGATTTGATTCATTTTCACATGGTTTCTTTGCCATTGTTCTCAGTTTCTTGCACTGGCATGTTGGTTAGAGGAGGTTGCTTTCATCCCTCGATGGAGGTTTCATAGGAGTTGGGGGTTGCTGGTGTGAAGAGAGAGCTTATGGTTATGGCGTTTATAATTTGGAGAAGAATTTGAGATAAGTTATGGTTATGTATTAGTACTTTCTTCATTCTAAAATAATTGGTTTTTATTTAAAATTTGTTTTAAATTAATTGTTATTTTTAATTAAGGGTAATTTATGTAAATATATGAATCATCCCTTTTAATATTTTAAAATATATATTATATTCCATTTATTTCAAAATACTAAATGTTTTTTTATTCAAAATTTATATTGGATAACTTGTTGTTTTTTTTCATATTTTAAGAGAGATCATTTTTTTACTATTTTAATCTTACTCTGTTCTAGAGTAATAAATTATTTTATTTTATTTTCAAATTAATAATTTAAAATTAATTTATATTTTTACTTATATTACTCTTAAATAATAAAAATAAAGATATTTTTTATGATACAATAGATAATTAAAGTTAAAAGATAATTATAATATTAAATTAAAAAAATATTTATTTTCTTTAAAATAAAAATAACTATTATTAATTTAAAATAAATTTTAAATAAAAATGTATATTATTTTAGAGTGTAAGGATTATAGCTTATGGAGTATCAATTATAAAAATATTGTCAAACTTATCACCTGACATTTTAAAATACCTATTATATTATCAATTTATCTATCTTATGTCTTTAGTGCATAGAATAAGAAATGATTATTGATTAATAATTATTATTTTTTATCTTAAAAGTGATAAAGTTGATTTTTATTTTAATTATAGACATTATGTGTTAATTTTTTGTTGGTTTATTTTAAATTAAAAAATAAAAATTATTTTTTAATTCAAAATTTCATATTTTCTTTTAAAAAATACCACAATTATTTTCAATCATTACTCTTTATAGGTCGCTAGATAGACAAGTCCTTATATTATTAGTAAGGTTTTAATTAAAAAAAAAAAAAAAAAAAACACGTTTCGCAAGACATATTTACTCTAACAACCCTCGAACTCCAAACTCCAAATAAATCTTGTGCACCATTTACAACTCATTCACTAAGGTCCGCTTAATATAGTTTTAATTTTGGATTTTTTACTTTTATGTTTAAATACATTTAATAAATAATATTATGTTTAATTTAAGTTAACAAATTCAAATCTTTATAATAAATTTTAATTTTTAAATATAGTAATAATGATTAAATGTATAAAAAATAAAATACAAAACTTAAAATTAAAATCATACTAAAAAGAATTTAAAATTTAAAATTATTTTCTATTGGCACTGTTTTATTTTAGTTGTCGTATTTTTTAATTTTTTATATACCTAATAAAATTGTTTAAAACTTAATTAAGTATTAAAATAATATATTTATCCCAAATAAAAGTATAAGTAGAGATTAACTTATATTTATGTAAGTTTGAAAAACTCTTACATCAATTTCAGCTACATATTTTAAATTTTAAGAGACTGTTTTTAGAAATTTAATTATTATACTAATTGTTAAAATTTTAAAATTAGTAGTATAGAATTAATATAACATTTACACTAATATAAATTAATTTTATAAATCAGTGTAATAAAGATAAAAACAAACTAAGAGTATTTAACGTCTCTTTTTAACAAAAATAAAATAACTAAATTAATATATTTAAATTTAATATAAATAAATAATTAAATTAAAATATTAAAATGAGAATGTCTTCGAAGCTTAGTGAATGCCTCTCCTCTGTAAAAGACTATATATTAAATTTGATGATTATGAAGTTTATGTCTTATTTTTAATATTTAAAAAAAAATTAAAATATTAAAATTTTAATTTTTCGTTTAAACCACTTAATATCTGAAAACCTAATGAACTACTGTCTAATTTGAATTCAAATCAAGTACAATTCAATAAATTGTAAAATTCTTCATTATAAATTTTAATTGAATTACATTTTCATAAAATATTAAAATATTAAAATAAAAGGACCAAACCAAACACTTCCTGACAACTACTTTAATTAATAATGAGGCGATTTGAATGTGAAACTTTTTCACTTTTCTGTTTCTATTTTTAGAAAAGTACAAGGCTAGAATCTAAAGTTTATTAGAATCTCTAGTTTGTCTTTTTCTTTTGCGTCCAATCTCCTCTGATTTAGGGTTCGTTTGACGGCGTTTGTTCTTTTAATGATTTTTTTAACATATGT
>BPVZ01000123.1:465405-476127 GCA_020521535.1 Rubroshorea leprosula
TTTACTATTAAGTAATGAACACATTAGTTATCTTTTAATGAAATGACCAATTTAGGGTCAAATTGGCAAATAGTAAGGATCAAATCAAAAAAAAATTTTAGTTTAAAAATCAAATCAAGGGTCCATATAATAGTTGATGGATCAAATTGAGGGTTTAACATTTAATATATTAAATTACTAATCTTGATTTTTAAAAGAAATTAAAATTTTAATTTAAAATTTAGAAATTCACTTTATTTAATATTAATAGTTAGATTTGCAAATTGATTATATATTTTAATGTAATTATTTTTAAATTTTAAATATTAATATTTAATAAGATAAATTTTTAAATTTTAAATTAAATTTTAATTAAATAAAATGATGTAATTTAATATTAAAATTTTAACTTATTTTGAAAATTAAAATTGATATGCTTTTTTTAAAAAAAATAGTATAATTAACTGTTTAAAAAAATTATAAATTAATAAAATTAACTAGATTAAAAACATCTACTATATTATCTTTATGGCCTTGACCAAATATGGTGTGATAATGTGAAAACTCTTTTGTGCAGCTTTGCTTGGTCACTTGTCTAAAGCTACAGTCAATTTAGCAGTACTTCTCGTTTCCATTATAAAAATGTACATAATCTGTCCTGATTTTTCTGAAAAAGTTTAAAGCATCAATCAAAGGGACTATTGGAAAGGGCATTCATTGGTTCTGTGAATCTTTGTTGTTTGAGATGGCTACTTTTTAACTCCTCGAGATTTTACCCATGTTCTTGAGCCAGCAAATAGGCAGGGTTACTGGTAAAACTTCTAACTGAGATTGAAAGTGAAAAACCATTCTTTTATACTTTTGGGGATTGGATGGAAGACAGCTCATTTGCTAGTGAATTTTGTTACAAAAACATTAAATTGATTGATTTTGTTTGTTGTGGATGATGATTAATCAAAATTTTATTTTTTTGAAGAACAAGAGTGACAATCTATTTTTTTTTTTTTTTGGAATGTAAAATTATACAGGTATTACAGTTACAACAGTTGTGTTGTTCCACTTGTTTCTTGAGTTTCAAAATTTATTAATTGTCAGAACGAGTTGATTCGTGTCGCTTATCAATACTTACACGTGTTGACGCTGCATAAGGTGTCAAACGATTGCTTTTAGTGCATGCTTTGAAGGAGACAAAAGGGGATTAGGATATGGTTGGATGAGAATTTTATTAGTAAGATCCTGAATTCAAGTCGTAATGATTGAAACACGTAACCTTTGATTTTTGACTTTAAAAACTCATGCCACAATGACACGCCAAATGCACTAATGAGTTGAAATGGAGAACGAAGAGCCATAAATGCTCCAAAGATCTAGGAGTGTCAAATTGGCATCTCTTGCAATTGAGAACACCAATGGTATGCTCCCAGATACAAGTGCCTCAGATGTGCTCCCCGTTGGTTCTTGAAAAAAAAAAAAAAAAGGGGAAAAACCTTGGTGAGGGCAGTGCCTGTTACTAAAAGATGAAAAAGTTGTCGTTAAAGACTTTTGGTGGGGATCATATTGTCTCAAAGATGGCCACTAAAAGTTGCGCCACTAAGTTAATAGTGACGAGATTATCACTAAAATTGGACCATTTTGTGTTAGTCAAGGTCTTTAGTTCAGTGTCCAAGGAAATGATTTAACTAATTAAAATTTTGAGATTTCAAATTAAAAATCTCAATCTTAAATTTTGAATCTAATGAAAAAAATTTTGAAAAATGAGAGAATTATCATTTTATAACAACAAAATATCAAATGTACCAAAAAAAAAACAAGTCTTTAGTTTTGGTTGCTATTTGTCATTGATAAGTTACAATCGTTACCACTGGCATCTTTAGTCGCAGCAAAACACCTTAGAGATCCAATGTTTCTTGAGTTGAGTTGGGCAATTTGGATAAGTGGGGCTGTGCCTGTGGGGATTGCCTGTTTGTTAAAAAAAAATAATAATAATAATTATCATTTATGAAACGTCTCAGGTATCACAGTTGGTATGCTTTTTCTATTCTCATTCATCTGTCCACTTTGACTTTTGTCACATCACTCTAAGTAATGTTTTTATATGTTATGTGAATGATTATTGATTTTTTTATTAAATAAAATTATTCAAGTACAATATATTAAAAATTTTCATTATTATTTATATACTAAGTAAGAATGTCACTTAAAATTATATATAAAATTAATTATATAAACAAACGTGGTAAGTAAAAAGAACAAAGAGAGAACTATATAAAAACAAGGTTTCTCTGACACGTATCTTAAAACTGCATTAATTAGGGTTGGGGGCATTCTGTTCAAGCTCTATGAATCTATATGAATCAAACCAAATTTTTAATTATTTGAAAATTTTTTGAATGAGTCTTTCATACCAAACTCAATTTAAATATTTAATTCAGTTGTAATTTTGGATAATTAAAATTATTTGAATAATTTGGTTAATAAACCAAAATCACCAAAATTTTTATATTCTGATATTCATGTATTATTGTTCTTCATTACTGGTTATTAAAAGTCTTTTTTTATTTTGATTATTTTTAATACTTTTTAATGATTATTGTCTATAAATTAGACCCCAAAAAATAATTCTATCAAAAAAATATATAACTATTTAATATTAAAAATTTTAAATAATTTAATAGCTTACGTCAATAATTTTAGATATGAGCCAATAATCATACCGAAAGTAATTTTGGTCACTTCAATTTTATTTGAATTTATCCAAATATTTGAGTTATTTAAATCCAAATTCAAAATTTTGATTTGAAAATTTGGATATTTTGACAATAGATGAAATGTGCCCACCCCTAGCATTAATTGTACTTTTTCTAATTAATTGTTATGAAAAAATATAAATTTATTTTAATTTTATCAATTATCTAATTAAAATTATACTCTTGTCATTAATGTTAAAAATAAAATTAGGTTTTGTGTTCTATACAAATTAATGGAAAAAAATACAATTAATATACCTTTAATATGTGTCTTTATACAAATTCATAAAAATATAGGTTTTTTAGTACAATTAATACACCTTTTAGCCATTAATTAATTGGCACTTTTATGGAGTATTACCTTAAAGGATTTTTCCATTACGTGCTTTAAGTGTATAAATTAAAGATGTAATTAATATATATTTTTTATTATTAATTAATATTAAAATAAGATAAAAAAATATTAAAATAACAAAAATTAACATTAATTTTATCACTAGTATTATGTGAATTATTATAATCAGATAATTAATTAAATAAAATTTAATTTTTATTTTTTCAATAATAATTAATATAAAAAAAAGTACTCTTAACATTTTCCTTAAGTTACAAATGAAAAAAACCTTACCTAAAAATAGAAACAGAGTTGAAGTATACTAGCATGTTCATCAAGGAAAAAATGTGTAGTGTACTAGTATGTTTGTAAAATCATTAGATTCATTGCCCAAACTGAAATTTAGATTTGACGCTGAAAATAAGGGAGAACATGGGCTGAGAAGGGAAGCATTTAATGCGCAAAGGTTTGTTGTACGATGTGACGAACTGTCGATAAACATGGTGGCGTTGGATTTAATTTCCTTCTTCCTTGGGCAATCATTACAAAATAATTGGTTTATATTTGAATATTTTGAAAAAAATTAAGATACCTTAACATTAAAATATCAAGATATTTAATAATAATAATATGATGAATTTTATAAAATTAAAAATCATATTATATCTCACATATTTAATTATTGTGATAGGACATTCTACCATTTTTAATATTATGATATTTTGATTTTTCCTTTTCTTTATTTCTATTATGGACCTTTAAATCAAGTGCTAATAATGTATTAATTATTATTTTTAATTAATTATTAGAAAAAATAAGTTTTAATTGTATTGACTTTTTAATTAAAATCATTTACATGTCATTAATGTTAAAAATAAAATTATTTTTTGTACATTTTTAGATAAATTAATAATAAAAAATATAACTAATACATTCTTATAGGCTATAGTGTTGCAAAAGTAAAATTCAAGATGTAATGATACTTTAAATGTTATAACTTTTTGTCAAATTATTTAAATATTTTTAATAATTTTGTTATTAATTTATTAAAAATATTTTAATTTTTTCATAAACTATCTTAACATTTTAATAATTAAAATGTCCTAATTCTCTTTAATTTTTATGTTTTGGGGGAAAAAATTCCTACTTAATTTTTAGCACATAACTAATAGCAGCTTAAGTTCATAATAACACCGTCCATCTCCTTTTCAGTTATGTTTAGTATAACGATTAAAATTTAATGAATAGCGAGTAATGGATAACAAATAGCAAGTGGTAATTAACGAATAGTGGTTGGTAGATAATAGAAAGTAAGTAACAAATAGTATATAGCGGATTTAATTAATATAACTATTTAGTTATACAATAGTTAGTGATTGTTATTTAAAATTAATGATTAATAAGGATATGTTTAAAAATAATTAAGTGTATTTTTTTATATTTTTTATTGTTAAAATTATTTATTTTATAAAAAAAATAATAATAAATTATAATAGTGTAATCATACACTAATTTTTATTTTTAATAAATAAAAAATTTATATTAGTTTTAAATTAAGTACAAAAAAATTGTAATTTTTTCGTCTAATTAGTAAATTTTATTTATTAAGTTAATGTATTTTTATAATAAATTAATATAAAAATAAAAATATAATAATTACTTAATATTATTAAAAATAAAAAATAAAGTTAAAACTAATTAAATAAGTACTAATGAAAAATCGTGACTAAAAATTAAAAATTAAAAGGATAAATTTGTTAATATAATTTAAAATTTTTAATCCGTTAACGATTTAGATTCTAACCGCTACCCGTTAGTTTCAAACTTTCAAACTGCTAAATAAGAAGTTTTGCCAAATAAAAGGTTTTACTAAATACCAAGTTTGTAACAATTCTAAAATAAATAAATTTATCATATACTTATTTTTAATGATTTAAACAAAACCACTAATCATTATCTTGAAATTGACATATTAAACGGATCCTTCATATCCTTTATTTTTTTACTTGCTTTAAAATTGACAACCGGTTAAATGATTTTCAATGTCGTCTTGGGATATTTCTTTTTATATTTTTTAAACTTTTTTTTTTTTTTGATGCAGATATTTTTATTCTTTTGATAATTTGAAAGGAAATTTGAATCCACTTGCTTAAAAATGAAGAGCAATGAGCAAGCTCTTTTTAAAATTACGTCAAATGTTAATTATTTGGCAATGTAGAATTTTACAATTTGAAGCCACAATTATTACCAATCTCAAATGTAGTCTCTATAATTTAAAGTATTTTATCAATTAAATTCATAATTTTACTTGATAATAAGTAGCTTCATTTGTTTAATGTGGTGCCACTATGATGCAATTGATAAAATGCAGGTGGAGTAAATTTTTTTTTTTATTAAGATAAGTGGTTCAAGAAGAGAGGGTGAGGCAGGTTGAGCAATTATTATTAACTCTTTTTACTCAACAGTATAAGTGAATTAATTTATAACCATCTGTTTAATGTGATGCGACTATGATGAGATGATATATTTGAATTAATTATAGATTTCAAATCAAATCAGTTGAATTGACATAGATAGTGAGGTAATTGTGCGGCTGGAAAACTAATGATATGTCTGGTTTAAGCGAAACAGATAGAAGGAGAGGAAAGGGAGGAACTTGATGAATAATTAATTATAACATTTAAAAATATTATAATTTAATTAATTAAAAAATTTGTCTTTTCCCTACCCTTCCCTCCATTTTTTTCAAGTTAAACGTTAAATATTAATTTAGGTTCCTTGATTTTAGTGGTTTATATAATTTTTGTCTCTCAATTTTTTTATCCACTTTTTTAACTATGTAATATTTTTTCGTTTGGGAGACCAAAATTAACATTTTACCCAAACTAAACATACTATAAAGTATAAACCCCCTACACCTATAGGTAAGAGAAAATGCACCTATCCAATTATGCTTATTCAAAAAGTCCAAAAACCTTGACTAAGGCCAAGGTTTAGGTCGCCATGGCAAGTTGTAAAATTTTCCCCTCCCCTTAAAACTCCTCTATGTTAAAAAATAAAAAATAATAATAAAAAAAGCTCGAGTATTAACATGGTCCACCTTCGAAAACACTGGTTGCACTTGCCAATCAAATTCCTCCCAAACATGAAATGAAAATCTATAAATGCATAGAGATTGTATCAACTAACAAGTAATTGTGATTTAGTTGGTAAAATCATGAATGAGTTTACTTTTATTTTATTGGTTAATATTCAGTTTTTTCTTTTTAACTAAACTGAAAATGAATTAACTTAAAATATACACAAACTGATTCGATTCGAGAACACCATGATATGTAATCAAACAAGAAAAGAAAATAAGAATCATGACAAATCCTAACTTTCTAATTAGTTGAAAAGTCAAATTAGATTAGGATCAACTAGAAACCACCCAGCCCTTAGCCTTGGAGATCGGGCATTGGGTGTTCTGATAGGTTGGCAAGATTTTTCCCACCCAATGCCCGGTTTACCACGACGCCAGGAGATGATTTTGGACTTACCAATCTCCTCATGGCATGGTGGTAGACCAATTATTGTGTGAGCCACAATGTCAAGATTCAAACTCTGGCCCCGCATCTTCTTTCCCATAATTACAATT
The DNA here is from genome assembly GCA_020521535.1 of Rubroshorea leprosula. NCBI lineage: Eukaryota > Viridiplantae > Streptophyta > Magnoliopsida > Malvales > Dipterocarpaceae > Rubroshorea > Rubroshorea leprosula. Next base: position 472,103 of record BPVZ01000123.1, read on the forward strand.
TTCCTACTTACAAGGAAAATCCTAAGCATTTTTTTCGGTAAAATTATTTTTTTTTCTCAATTTATGGTTAGGTGGTGGCCTCAGGCCTTTAGATTAGACTAGAAGTTAAACTAAGATTTATGTTATCATAGCTTTTCCCAACGTTGAGTGTGTTTTTTTTAAAACATAACTCGAATCTTGATTAATAAAGTAAAATATGATCTTTTTTATCAATTATGCCCATCTTACTGTAGATGAGCATTCCAATTCTGCGGCCCAAGAATGTCGTGTCATTTCTGGGCCGCACAATAAACCTTCAAATATGGAATTATCGATGCAAATTCACAAATTCTAAAAAAATTCCTAGCTTGTAGGCTGACTACTCTTTTTTTTTTTTTTTTATTAACCCTGGTATCTAGAAATCATATTAAACTCAAAATAATCTGGAGTTGAGTCAGGTCGGATCCCATATGGGAGGAAACTCTCCTAGTATTTATTTTTTTCATTCACAAGATTTGAACTCAAAATTTTGCTTAAAGGAAATCAAACTTTTTACATTCAGACCAACAGGTCATTGATGCATAGGTTAATTACTCATGGGAAGTGCATATGTAATTGTAAGGACATAATGAAAGTCAAGTGTTCTTTTTTTTTTTTTAAACAAAAAATTGAGGTTAGAACTTTTTGTTTTGAACCCAGCCTGAGCCTTAATCGAGTAAAAATATGATTTTATTTTTTGACACTTTAGAAATGAAAAAATATATATGTTATAATTCTAGTACTCCCATACATACTCACCAAACAAAATGTCACACGCGCCTTTTGCCATTTTTTAAGCTAAATATGCTTTGATTTATGGGTTACCACCCTTTTCTTTTGGATGATTATTGTGTTTTTAAATTAATTAATTCTACTTGAGATTACTTTTTTCAGATAATTTGAAAGATAAACTCTCACATTGAATTAAGAACATTAAAAAAATGGTAACAAAATCAAAACTTTAGGGTTCAACCAAGTAAGCCTTGCTCTACCTTAAAAAAGGCGATTACATTACATTACAAAAGAAAATAGAGAGAGGGTGAACCTGATTAGAACTTTTGGAAGTTCATCTACCAAGAAAAGGGGATTAGAGGCAATTGGATCTTTGAGTCCAATGGCGTCAAGTCACGTATAAGTGCATTCTCTTACTTTTGGGTAACGGTTCGAATCTGATCCCTTACGAATTTATTAAAAAAAAAAAAAAAAGCACTAACCACTTACACCAAGTGTGGATGACGTCCCAAACAAAGCTTAATTCGGTGGACAATGCATGTGTATTTGTAGGGTAAGAACCTTAAAAAAACCTAAAGATAAATAGCAAAAGAGATGTGTACTGATTGTATTTGAGGCTCATCTTTCTAGGAATGGAGATCAAGCTGCTTACGCATGGAACTCGTCATAATTGTTTGCCCATTACATCTGTGCCACTGCAGATAACAGAGATTGGACATATATCAATTGAGAATTATATTTTTTCACGATAAGTTTGTCTCTAGTCGTTAAAAAATGGAAAATTGAGAACTATTGCTCCTGTCCTTGTGAACTACTTTGGAGTACTGGTAGATATTTTTTTTCATCTGCTGTTTTGCATTTGGGCATGTGATACAATGATGATAAGGTGCTGAACTACTGACTTTCAATTGAGTCGCGTTAGACTTGAACAACACTGTTGCAATTGTATCACCAGCTTTTCATTTTTGATGATAAAAAATTTAAAAATAATATAATTATAATATTACGTAATATTATAATTATAATATTATCATAAAATTTAAGGTAATAAAAGATTAGTAAAGTGTTACCAACTTCATTAAAGACTTAGTTGTGATACTTAACAACTAATCAACCTTATGTAGGATAATAAAAGATTACGGACATGTTACAGATTGCCTATCAATAACTGGCAGTGGAATTTGAACCTAAAAACGAGTAGTCAACAGAGATAATGGCAACCTCATGAGTCATGACCTTAGTTAAACCGGTTCCAAAAAGGTTTTTTTCTTGATAAGTTTTGTGCAAACCATTGTCCTGATCATCTGCCACATTTTTAGATTTTCATTTTGGGTAGACTAGGGTTTTGATTTAGATGTTAATGAATAGTTATAAGCTATTGGTATCTGGTGAGACAAATAAGAGTATTTGAATTAAACATAACAATTATTACGTATTGAATATCTATTATCAACTATCAACTGCACGTCAATACAGTATGATTTGAAATGTCGAGCAGCGAAATAGCCTGTTAAACACAGCCCACGTCTTGTTGGGCCGTGTCGACCCACATGCAGCACGATTTATTTGATGTAGCTAATATAACAAATTAGAATTCGCAATTCTCTAAGACCTTTGGGGGATAAAATAGTTTCAGGAACAAACAAATCATAATGATTTTTGTCTCTATTTTCAGCCATTTTTTTTTGTCTTGCAATTAATTCATCAAAATTATAGAACCAACCATGTAGCATCTACATCAAGAATTCAAGTATTGTATATATCATTAGCCCGATCCTTTATAGGAACTACCCATAATAACAAACTTACAAAATAGATCTGTTTGTCATAAAAAGTATCATTGTTCCTAACCCTGCCTCACCTTAATTGTTATTTGAACAAGTCAAAGTTATGTCTTGGTCTCAGTGGGATACATATATTATATGATAGAGGTTAAAATTTTGTAGTATGCATGGATCAATATTATTTTCCTCCCCTTCTTTTATTTAAATAAATTAAAATGAATGAAGAACTCAAAGATAGAAAATGAAATAAGGAATCGCTTTCCCTTCCCTTAATTTTTTCTTTTATAACTAAATAGAAGAAAAGTTTCTCCTCTTATCCATTTCTTTCGGACAAACGTACTCTTCGTTCCCTTACAAACATATACGGCATACATATGGTGTGAATAGAGGGATGAAGATTCTACTTCCCATTGAGTAATGTAGTATTCTATAAACATCCGTTCTTCATCAATCACAAGTTTGAACATTTCATTATTCACATTAAAGGCCAGTTTGGTATAGTGGTTTTAGGATAACGGTTAACAGTTTTACCTAAATCGCTAAATATAGATGTTTAATAAATTTATATATTTTCAAACCGTTACAAATAAAGTGTTCAGTAAAATTTTTATTTAACAGTTTGAGATTAACGGATAACGGTTAGGGTCTAAACTACTAGTGGATTGAAAAAACTAGTTTATATAGTTTTTTGTACCAAACCGTTAGCAGATTAAAATTTTTTAATTTTATTGACAAATTTATCCATTTTAATTTTTTAATTTATGGTCACATTTTTTAATTAATAATTATCTAATAAAATTCAGTTTTTTTTACCTTTAATAACATTAAGTGATTATATTATTTTTTAGGTTAAAACCCCTTTTTCGTCCCTAAACTATTGTACGGACCCCTGATTTAGTCCATGAACTAAAAAAATCCCTGATTTGGTCCCTACTGTTTACCCATTTTACCTCAACTTGGTCCTTCCGTTAAAAATCGTCCGTTAACTCACAGAGATATCAAAAATTTAAGACACGTTAGTTGTTCAACTGGCTAAATGATGACATGGTCATACCCAACACAAAAACAAAAGTGGGGCCCACCAAATTACAATTTTGCATCATCTTCTTCCTTCAGCATCTTCTTTCTTGAATCTTCCTTCATTCAGACAATCAATTCAATCAAACAATCAATTCAATATTGAACCCAACATGTGTCCTTTCTTTTTCCTTCCTCTTCCTTACCTTGTCTTCTTCATCTTAATCAAACAACCAAATCCACAAAAAAAAAAAAAAAAAAGTGGAGCTTGGTTCTGGGTTCGGTCGAACCCAGCAGAGGGTTTGATGGAACCCGAGGAAGAAGAGGAAGAAGAAGAAGAAAGAAGAGGAAGAAAAAATGAGAAAAAGATAAAGGAATTATTTTATTTTATTTTTTAAAAATATAAATAAAAATAGCGTGAGTTGGCATAAAAAAAATTACACGTCTAACATGTTTTTCATTTGTTTTTTGCCA
>BPVZ01000123.1:484222-494363 GCA_020521535.1 Rubroshorea leprosula
GGAAGAGACTAAATTATGGTTAAAGAAAATGGCACGTTTCAACTTCAAATCCTCGAATTAATATTTTTTTTCTTAATTGTAGTATTAATGGTTATATGCATTTAGTCCGACTTTATTTAATAAATCATCTATTAACTATTTTTTTTTTTCATTTTAATCTAAGATACTTTATTTTCTTTTAGAATCATCTATTAACTTTCAAAATTATTTCATTTTCGTCTACCCCACGTAACTCCGTTAACAGAGTTAACGAAATTCTACATACAAGATCACGTGCTGCCCTCTTAGCAGCCACATGGCAGGAGCAAATTTCCAGCGGTAGCATTGTTTTTCTTTCATTTTTTTTTTTTGTCCACATGGCAGGAGCAAATTTCCGGTACCATTGTTTCTCTTTCATTTTTTTTTTTTTTTTGACCAGATGGTAGGGGCAAATTTCCAGCAGCATTGTTTCTTTTTCTTTTTTTTTTTTTTTTTGACCAGATGGTAGGGGCAAATTTCCAGCAGCATTGTTTCTATTTCTTTTTTTGTTTTTTTGTTTTTTTCTTTTATCACATCTCAGGAGCAAATTGGCCACGTCATTGCTTGTCTTTATTTTCTTTTGTCACTGTTTTTCTTTAACTAAAACAAAATTTATCATTAGAAAAATAATAAAACTAAAATATAAGTATTTTAAAAAATAAATTTTTTTAACAAGTATCTTTAAAATACAAATTAAAATATATTTATTATATTTTTTTGTAGAAAAATATAATAAATAAATTTTAATTTTACTAACCAACCAATTAAAATCACCTAATATTGAAAACAAAGTTTATTTTTGTAATTTTTCATACAAATTATTAAAAAAGATAAAATAAATGCACTCTTAATTCATATTTTAAAATACATGTTAAAAAAACTTTTATAGAAATAATGTAATGTTAAAACAAAAGTGCAAAATAATTAACTCTTTCATAAAAGAAAAATCAAAAATAAGAAATTGGAATCTAAATTACGTGAAAGTTAATCGATTTATGCTTTTATTTTAATATTACATTATTTCTTTAAAATTTTTTTTAACATGTATTTTAAAAATATGAATTAAGAGTGTATTTATTTTATTTTTTTAATAATTTGTATGAAAAATTACAAAAATAAACTTTTTTTCAATATTAGGTAATTTTAATTGGTTAGTTAGTAAAATTAAAATTTATTTTTATATTTTTCATTGAAAAAAATATAATAAATATATTTTTAATTTTTATTTTAAAGATACTTGTTTCAAAAATTTATTTTTTTAAAATACTTATATTTTAATTTTATTATTTTTCTACTGATAAATTGTTTTAATTAAAGAAAAACGGTAATAAAAATAAAATAAAAAGAAACAATGATGTGGCAAATTTGCTCCTGAGATGTGATAAAAAAAACAAAAGACGAAAAAAGAAAGAGAAAAAATGCTGTTGAAAATTTGCCCCTGCCATGTGGCAAAAAAAAAAAGGAGAAACAATGCTGCTGCTGGAAATTTGCTCCTGTCATGTGACTACTTGCATGGCAGCACGTGATCCCATGTGTAAAATTTTATTAACTTGTTAATGAAGTTATTTGGGGTAGATGAAAATGAAACAGTTTGAAAAGTAAATAAAGAAAATAAAGTTTTTAAATTAAAATAAAAAAATAATTAACAGATAATTTATTAAATTAACAGATAATTTATTAAATTAAACCATATTTCTCCCTAACGAAGTGGTAATATGAGAGCAACGTTTAGACTGACCGCGTCGCACGAAATCCCTACCCATCCACAGTCCGTTCCTCGAAATACTATAAAATTGTAACCCTCCTCCTAACCATATCTTTTAATTAGGAAAAAAAAAAAGAGAAAAAAACCCTAGCTCTCTTTCGTCTCTGCTGACTCGCGACGACAACCATGGAGGGCAGCACCATGTCGTTTTTCGGTAATTCATCTCTCCTTGGGGTTCATCGATTAGGATTTCCATCCTTCGAATTTTGTTATCAATCGACTGAGAATGCTGGAAATTTTTCTTTTTTTTTTTTCAGAATTATTTTGTCAATTTCTCCTGTGTAGTTTATGTATTCTGTTTTCCATCCTTAACTGCGATAATCCTAAGTGGAAAAACAATGGATGATGCTAGTATCATGTGTTTGTGGTGTTTATCAACCAATGTTGTTAGTCAGACATTGTTAAATTTTGAATCACTCATCCATACTAGTGTTTATGGTGTTTTTGGCTGGCAGGATTTTGATTTATGAACTATTTATAACCTCTGAATTTTGCACTTTGAAGTTTAATTATGGTTTTGTTTGTGGGTGTCTCTTTGAAGTATATGATTTTTTTTTGCAGTAACGTTGGTTTAGTAGTAGGGTGACAATTAGACAATGTTTGTTGTTTGCATCCATTATATTAACCAGACCGACGTTACAAAACATCCGGATATAGGAATTCTTGGGATATCTTAGGACCATGATGGGAATTGGGATTGTCTGATAGATGGGCAATGGGTCATATTAGGAATTCTGTTCTGTGAAGGTTAGTTCTAATATTATTTACAATTTGGAGGTGTCAAGGTGTTGAATCGCACCATTGCTAATTTGCAGCTGCCTGTGTTTGCTTTTTGTTAGTCTTTCCCTTTTGAATGTTGTCTTCTACAGCTTTATTTCTGTTTGAAATAGATGATAATATCTTTAACATCTAGGTGTTGAGGTCAAAAGTGGACAGTCTCTTAAGGTTGAACCTTCCAGGGACAAGGTTTTGCATCTTTCACAGGTTAATTAACTTTTGACTTAAATGTTGCATTTAACATTGTCCACCATATTGCAGTGTTTATTTTGATCTTTTGTTATCATAGGCTGCCCTTGGCGAGGTGACTGGTGATGCCAAGAAAGACAAAGGAAATGAATCTGTTTACCTGTATCTCAAGTTTGATGGTCAGAAGTTTGTTCTAGGAACACTTTCACATGATAAATTCCCACTGATACCTTTTGATCTGGTGTTTGAGAAAGAATTTGAGCTTTCCCATAGCTGGAAGATTGGTAGTGTCTATGTTTCCGGCTATTATGTTTATTATCAATCAAAGGAATCTGATGGTAAGTCATTCTGGCAGTCTCTGATAGTTTTTTCATGTTGATAAATTCTTATATATATATATATATAAAAATCGTATGTTGTTTTATTTCTATTTCATTTTTCAGTAGATGAGCTTGAACTTCCAGCAGCAAAGACTGATACTACCGAGCCTACTGCTAAGCAAGTGAAGATTGTGGAACCAAAAAAGGAAGAAGATGGTGGTGATGATAATCATTCTTCTGATGAGGATGATTCTTCTAATGATGATGAGTCCAATGATGATCAGGTAGATATGTCTGGGGAAATAGATTTGTGAAACATCTTCTGAATCATCAATTGTCAGAAAGAAGATATGCACCTAATGAGTTCTGTAAATTAGTCATGCTTACTTTCAAATGCATGTTTCAGCATGGCTTATGTCACCTAGTTCTCTTTAAAGATAATGTGATCCTTTTCTTTTCTTGTCTTTAATTCCTAGTTCCTTTTGCACTCTCTTTTGGAAAAGCAAAATGTTATAAACCTGATAAAGTATTGAGTTTAGTCTATTTTGGATTTCACTTTCCTCAATCTGCTATCCTGTTCAAATCAGTCCTTGTACTTCTACATTAGTGACACAATTGGGAGAAAATGCTTTGTTATTACTCTTAATTTTTCTTGTTCATTAGAAGGATCAAGAGTTGTTGCATAATGGTGAGAATGAGAGTGATGAAGACTCTGAAAGTGATGAAGAGGATAGCGATGATGAAAGTTCAGATGAGGATCAAGAGACACCTGAGAAGGTAAGTAATCACCACGTTTACATTCATTGAACAGTTTGAAATGCTTCTAATTGTTTTGTACCTTGCTGTTCTAATACATTCTGATTGGTTATGCTTTGTTCATATGTGGAGGTTGAACCAAGCAAGAAGAGATCTGCAGAACCTTCTACCCCCGTTCCTGGTAAAAAGGCAAAAGTGGAAAACCCTGTGAAGGCTGGTATGTTTCTTTGTGATCCTTTGGGTTTGATAGAAGCATAACACTGAGCACATGTAACTTGGTAGTAACCCATTAACCACACAAAGGTTGTCTTCCCTTATTATCCCTCCTCTTATGTAATGAAATGATTATTTTTTCCTTTTAGGTAAACTAATGAGGTACATGTTGCCAGCTTTGGTCTGGATTAAAACTGGTTGTAGTTTTTATTTGAATTTATGATAGTTCTCTAAGTTATGATGCAGATGGCAAGAAAGTGGGTGGTCACACAGCAACTCCTCACCCTTCTAAGCTAGATGAAAAGACCATTGCCAAAAATGCTCAGACGAAGCAGACTCCAAAAGCTGTTGGTTCGCACGTGTGCAATTCTTGTGGCAGGTCTTTATCTTGTTCTTGTGAAGCATTTAAGCAAACTGTAATTTGTTCTTTTTTGTTTTAATTTTAAGTGGCCATGTTTTCTTTCATTCCATCTGCAGGAAATTTGGGTCTGATCATGCTTTGCAAGCTCATTCAAAGGCCAAACATAGTGCTGCAGCATAACGTGCTTAATATTCTAGTCTGACACCTCATCGCCCAAATTTTTCTTAACCTGGTACTTTGGGATGGGGGTGCAGAGGAAGCCGGGCAGAGTTACATGAATATGAGAATAGGTTAAGGTTATAATCAGGTGTATAGCTTGTTTTTGGTTTTTCTGTACCCACCTGTATGGGGTATTTAGTAACCTGAATGTTAGACCTGCTCGGATTTTCTGTGTTGGTTTTGAAACTTTGAATGCTGTTTTTATTTTTATTTTTTTCGATGGGATTGAATACTGTTTTTAAGTCTATATATAGGCAAAATATTTCAACAAAAAAGTATTGAAAATTTATAATCATGATATGTTGTATAATTAATTCATTTTATTTAAAAATATACTTGTAACATGTCATAATTGTAAATTTATAGTGTTATAATTATAGCTTTCTTATTTTGATTTCTTCACCTGGCATAACTGCTGCGTTTTTTAGGTACAACCCCCGGTAGACCACATGTGGTTGACTTACCGCCATTAGGATAAGTTTGGAAAATTTTTCATATAAAAATTGATTATATAAAGGACATCATTCAATCTTATTTATGAAGTTTTAAAATTGAGTCCCCCACATTTCAGTAAGGGCAGAAAAGGTTCTAAGAATGATGTTAATTTTGTATTCTTTTATTTAAAAATATTGATTTTATTAGTTTTTAAATAATAATGTTAATTTTTAATTTTTTATTTAAAAATATAAACTTTTAAGTTTTTTAATTTAAGATTAATTAGATAATAATAATGATGTAATAAACAAATTTTTTTTAAAATTAATATTTTTAAATTTAAAAAAAATGACAGTTTTAATTAAAAAATGAAAAAAATTATATCTTTAAATAAAAAAATAAAAATTAATCTTTTTTTTAAATTAAAAAAATTAATCTTTTTAAAAAAATAAAAAAAATTAATATTTAAAAAAAAATAAAAAAATTAATATATTTATTTGTACGTTTTCTCTCAACAAGAACTATATTTGAGAACTCTTGGCTAGAGCAATTGGTAGCTCCCCGCATAGGAGTACTCATAGGCCTCGAGTTCGAGGCCATCTTCCTCCCTTTTCACGTAGTCCCTTGGTAACCTGATAAAAAAAAAAAAAAAGAACTATATTTAATTGTTCAATTTGAATACTAAAATTATTAGAGTGCCCTTAATAAATCATCATGGGGAAGAGATTTTCTAGAAGCTACTTTGGTAGTCTCATAGCCTGGCTTTTATTTTATTTTTTAACAATTAAAGACTAAACCACATTTTTGTTTACCAATAATATGAACAATTGTTTATCCTCCATGGGACTTGTGAGGTTTGTACAAACTTATTAGGTTTAATGTTAATTTTGGTTCTTGAATTTCGCTATGATACATTTTTCTTAAACAATATTTTACATTTTTTTAGCCTCCTAATAATGTGCATTTTTGTTGCTCTTCTGTCAATGGAAGCCTACTTAATTTTATGAAAATAATAGATTCGGTTTTTTTTTCTATTTCCATTTAATTATCTGATTTTTGAATGAATTCCACCTACACGATAAGTTGGCATTAAGTGATGAATTGAAATATAAGTTGACCCCTTTTTTAATCAAATTTAATGTTGAGTCCCACAAAACATGCACATGCCATTAAAAGTTTAAAAATAAATGAACGTTTTAATTGACTTAACTTAATGAGCCACTTGGACTTTCGTTGAGGGAATGACAAAAAAATGCATGCTATCAAAGAGTGTAGAAAATTGTCTAGGGACCAAAACAGTGTATCAAGATAAAGTTTGGGGACTAAAGTTAGTATCTAACCTTATAAGTTTAAAGAAAAATTTAAGGTTGAATGCTAATTTTGGTTCCTCAACTTTATAAATTTGCATTTTTTTGGTCTCTCAACTCTAAGAAATGCACAACATTAGTCCTTTCATTAGTTTAAGCCATTAACTTCATCCACGTGACATTTTTTATATTTTTTTTATGACATGAAAGACACAACTTAAAAAGGTGTTGATATAGACAAAACATTATGCCATATCATGTTCACGTGAGTTAAAGGTGCCAAAAGCCACTCAAATGAGTCCCACATTACCTACAAAGCACCAATAAAAGGGTAAAATGTCTATGAACCCTAGATCGATCATAACCCATATCTTCTTCTCTAAATGCTCTCTCATCTCCACTCCTTTTATAAAATCGATCATAACCCATTTCTTCTTCTTCTCTGAATGTTCTCTCATCTACACTCCATCTACAAAATTGATCTTAACCAATTTTTTCTTCTTCTCTTTTCTCGGGGGAACTTGAGAAATTGACCAAATGCAAGGAATTCGTGACGAGATTTGCTCGACTTGGGTTGCCTCTACTATTAGTGGGGGTGAATCCTTACAATATGTCTATGATTGTGGTTTGAATGCTGTGGTGTGAACATCGTTCACTTACCAAAACATGGGGAAAAGGTTTCGTAGGTGCCCTAAGTTGGTGGTATGTTCTATCTTAAAGTTTAATTTTGTTTGCATTGAATTTTCTTTTTTGATTTAATGATTTAACCTTGTTAGAAACCTTGCAACTACTTCGATTTTCTTCCTGGTGAAGAGACAATCGAAGGCAGATCAAGAGAGTTGCTTTTAATATTAAAAGACAGGGAACATAAGCTAAAGAGAGAGAATGAGAAATTGAGCAAGCAAAATACTGATTTGGTGCTGGAAAATGGGAATTTGAAGAATGAAAATGAGACTTTAAACAATGATAATGGGTATTTGGCAAATCGGTATGAATTATGGATGAAGAAGATGAAGACAGCTGAGAAGAAATTGAAAAAGTTGGATAAGGATTACCGGACATCAAATAAAGTCAACCACATAATTTGTGTAGTTTTTGTTGTGTTCGTGGTTGTACTTGTCATATTAGTTGGTGTGTTTAGGTTGATGTAATGGACATATATAGGTGTTATATCTATATATAATGTTTTTGTTATATTTTTGGCAATTCCCAAATCTTGAAATGCAATGCATTCCATTTCTAGGTAACACAGTCTTCCTTGCTATCATAGAGTAAGATGAATGCAATTTCTGAGTTGTTTCAATTGCATTTCTATACCAACTTCTGCACAAAGGCATTCTGGTATCCAAAGATAGGCAAAATTGGCAATTGGTCATTTACCTAAAGCAGTTCACAAAAGTCAATACAAGCATTTCATTAATCCCAATATAAAAATTACAATGTATATACAGTCACATACAAAATATATGTTGTCCAAGTCCAAAAGAAAAGCACATTATACCAGATTTCGTGCTAAATACAACAAACAACCTAAACTTCCATATTTGTCCAAAAACAAGCGTCCATGCAATACCAAATGCAGTACATACCTTAATCTGTCCAAAATAGAAGCACACTCTAAACACACAACAAAAAAACTTGACACTATAAACATTTGATTGTTTATTTGTGTGAATTTTAGTCAATAACTCCACCCAACGACCAAGTGCTTCTTTTTCCTTTTGCCTTCTTTTTTCTCATAATAGTGCTTGCAAGTCAGTGGCAATAACAAATTGCCTACTACTTCCTGAGGGAGTTGTTGTTGTTATTGGTGGAGGTGCCATTGGTGCAGGTACTGTTGGTGCAGGTGTTGTTGGTGCAGGCGTTAGAGCTATGGCGGGGATTCCTCTATCTCCAACTCTTGCAACCCTCTTCTGAGCCTATTTGAAAGACAAAATTCTTTCACTTCTATCTCCAAGCTATAATAAATATTAATGGCATTAAGCAAGCACAATACACTAAATTAATTTTGCATGAAAATAAGAAGAACATAAAGCTAAAGCTAAACTAATCCACATACATTTAATTTGGAAAACATGTATTTGGATTCACATATGTTCCAAAACCTTCAAATTTCTGCTTCTGCTTCCACTTCCCTTTTGAATAAGCATGCTTCACTTTTCAAGTTTTTGTAGACTATGAATGGGTTTTAGACAGAGGTGCAGATGGAAAATCCTAAATATTAGATGCAACACCACTCTATGTACATAGAAATATTGTGAGATTTTTATCAACTAATAAAAAAAATACTTAAGTTGTTATTTACCTCTTACACAATTGGGGTTGGGGTATTTTTCCTTGCTCTCTTTTCAGCCTTCTTCTACAAAATGATCCACAATGTTAGCATTATTTTATGGTAAAAAATTAAATTAAAAAAAAAAAAACTGAGTTGTTAAATCCATTACTGGCTGATGAGCGCTTCTAGCTCTCTTTTTCCTTCTCGTAGTGGGAGTTGTGGCCTATTGAACTGGTGGAGTTGGGCTAACTACTTGACTCACTGGAGTATCTTCTTGGGTCATGTTCACTAGTTCTTTCTCAGCAATGCATGGCTGGTTGTCTTCTCCATGGGGTGGTTGCTCCTCAGTAAGGCATTGCTGGTTGTCCTCAACAGTGAGGGCTGGCTGTCATCAACAGAGGGCGGATGGTTGTCCTCAACAGGGGGTGGTTGCTCCAAAAATGGTTCATCATCCGTTTCGGGCACCTAAAAATGGTAACCAAAGTATAATTAACTTAGTACACCAATATAGAGAGAAAAATAAAGCTAAACATACATCTTTGGATGTTACTTACATTTGGTGGTTGGCCTTTACACGATCTGGAATTGTGACCTTTTTGAAAGCATTTTTGGCAGGTTATTTCTCTTCCTTGTCTTCCCATTTTTGTCCTTCCTTCCCATTCTTCAAGATTTGTTTTTTCTTAGGCTTGTCAAGCATCTTCCTCAGTTAGGTGGCTGTATGGCTGGCATCCCTGTTGGTGTCCACTGATTCATGCCTTTGACAGTTAGTACCTCATATACATAAAAGGCCCTAAATGTTGACAACTTGTACCAACCTGAAACATATTCTTCAACTCTCAATTTATTTTAACTCAATACTGTCATGGCATGCCTACAAGAAATCTCAGATAGATCCCAATACCAACAGGTGCATTTTTTATCTTTCAAGTTTATAATATAAGTGTTTCTGCTTGAATCCACTTTATTGTTACTATTCATGTAATCCTCAACTTCGTAACCAACTCCATTAGGCCATAGGACTTTGCATTTCTTACTACCTTCCCTATTCTGTACAATCTTAGTCCATATTTTAGGGCCAAATTCTCTTACAAACTTAGTAGATCCAAACTCTCTCTTAGCAACTGTTCTTGTTGCACACATAACTCTCATTTCTTGATTCATAGAAATTATCGCCTTGTGTTGTGCATCAACAAGTAAGGCATTTAACAGCTCACACATGTTATTGTCGACCATAGATGACTTAATTTCAGCTTTGAAAAAAGCTCTACTCCAATGCTTAGGATCTACATTCATTATGCCATCCCTTGCTGTAGGCTTCAATTTGCCTAACTCTGCTAAGGCTGCATTGAATTCTGCCTCATTTAATGCCTTCACATATCTCCAAAATAAGGCTTGCATTTCCTTCCCTTTGTGTTTCTTCCTGAAGTTGGCATATCTATGCCTAGCACAATGTCTATGTTCTGCATTTGGAAAAAGGTTTGCAATGACATTTATCAACCCTTGCAT
>BPVZ01000123.1:511075-523583 GCA_020521535.1 Rubroshorea leprosula
TAAATGAAAAAACTAATTATATAAAATAATTATATTGTAAATTTAAAATATCAAATTAAATGCTAAATATAGCATCTCTCCAATTTACATTGGCATCTCGAATGATTCGCCCAATCCCAACCCCCTCACGCGACCATCGTTATGTTTACTCCGCCCCCCACGATAAGGTCCACCCGACTCTTCGGAACTAGCTGAAAGTCTTCACCCCCAACTGCACACCACGTTAACCTCGCTTTCTCCGGCAATGGCTACTTCGCTTACGATCTCAAGACTCCTCTCACCTGCCTCCATGTCCATCTCCACCGCCGCCGCCACCAGAACCGCCCCCAAATCCCTCGCTTCCAAGTTCTCCCTCTCCCCTCTTGCCCTGAAACTCAACCACCGCTCAAGACTCACTCGTCTTTGCTTCGCCACAAGAACCACCCCCATCTCGGCCATCTTATCCGTCGGTGACAAGCTCCCGGACGCCACCCTCTCCTACTTAGACTCCGCTGGCGAGCTCCAGACTACCACAATTTCCGCTCTCACCTCCGGCAAGAAAGCCATCCTCTTCGCCGTCCCTGGCGCGTTTACCCCCACTTGTTCCCAGAAGCACCTTCCCGGATTCGTTGAGAAAGCCGGCGAACTCAAAGCCAAAGGTGTTGATACCATTGCATGCATATCCGTCAACGATGCCTTTGTGATGAGGGCGTGGAAGGAGAATATCGGAATCAAGGACGAGGTGCTCTTGTTGTCTGATGGAAATGGGGAATTTACAAAGAAGATTGGGTGCGAGTTGGATTTGAGTGATAAGCCTGTGGGACTGGGGATCCGGTCCAGGAGGTATTCGCTTCTAGCCGAAGATGGGGTTGTGAAGGTTCTCAATTTGGAGGAAGGCGGCGCATTTACCTCCAGTGGGGCTGAAGACATTCTCAAGGTGCTGTGATTCTCCAGAGGTTGGTGTATTTTTGGGTTTCCCTTTCTCTGTTTTACTGAGAGTGTCCATTTGGGATAGTTTTGTTAATAAAAAAAAGGATGGGAATCCTACTTGCTAGTTGCTAATAATGTCAAAATGTTGAGTTTCTGTAACAATGTGTTTTTTGATATTATTTTACATTTTGCGCTTTAATTTGTAGGCATTCTTTTGTTGTATGTGTTTCTGGTTTTGTCCGGACTGGTTCTTTGCTAATTGCAATTGCATTGTATTAGCTGATGCTACTGCTGACAGGACTGTTTGCTTTCGTTGTTGCCTAATTGGGGTTTGGACATTGAAGTTTGGTTTGTGTCTAGATTTGACTGAATGGAACTTTTCTGATATATGTATTGAATACAATGTAGAACTAACAAGAGTTAAGCTGAATTGGTATGCACTGACTTAATTGATTTAGAGTCAAGGTCAGGGTTCAAACCCCTGAAATGCCAAGTTGCTAACTTCTGATGTCCAAAAAATTTGATAAAATGTAGTAGAAATTTTCAATTTTAAGAAAATTCCATCTCTTTTTTTGTGAAATGCGACAGACGACAGTTCTTGTGATAAACTCTGATGGGTGTTGACTTGGCCCTCATGACTTAGTGGTTCATGTCCCAAATGTAAAGCTTGGTGATACAAGGGTGTTGACTTGGCCCTCATGACTCAGTGGTTCATGTCCCAAATGTAAAGCTTGGTGATACAAGTCCTGGGTTCAACTCAGACCAGCAAACAGCAACCCCCTTATGGATAAGGGGGTTTGCTGCTAGTGTTCTTACCATCATCCTCTATGTGTTACAATTGTACCCTGATAAATGCATTTTTCACTTTCCAGAGATGGTACTTACTATGTATTAACATGTAGATGTAGTTGAAGTTAGTGTTGCAAAAGGTGCTAGGTGATGGAGGGCGTTGGGCCACTGCCTAGGCTATTTAGATGTTCTTCAAAATTTTTCAAAAGTATGACTATAAAAATTGAAAAAGATAAAAAATTATTGAATTAGGCATGCCTAGGAGAGTACTTAGGCGCTGTTCTAGGTGGCCAAATGCTCAGATCCACTTCCTAATGGGTAGGCAAGGTGTTTGGCTGCTGCCTAGCATGCTCTTTACAACATTAGTTGTAGTGCCTGTCACTGCAGGAAAGAATAATGAAACTAACAATCCTATTTTTTTTTTTTTCTTTTGGCAATGGAATATTTATTAATGGGAGAACATAGGATGCTTCCAACTCAAATTACAAAAAAGATTATATCTTCCTCAATCAAACTTCAAAAATCAAAATATAGAATTACACAAAAATATTCGCCTCAAACCCTTCTAGACAAAAAAAAAAAACAGAGAAAGGAAAATCAACTAACCAACTTGCTAAACCCATGCAATCCCTTCTAAATCTTTCCCGAAACCTTGCTTTGCCAAACAACCTGGTTGCTCTTTCCATTTTATGTGGTTTGTTGCGTGTGGGTGGATGAACTTGTTTTGCTGAAGACGTCAGCAGAACTTTACTTTGCTCTGTAAAACAGCAGAAGAAAGTTGATTGCTGACATTCTTGGCCTTTATTTGATGACAAAAGTAAATCTTAATCTTGATCTGAAAACAGTTGTTCACAATTGACTTGTTAATTCAGGCTTGCTGATGAGAATATTAACAATTTCAGGTTAAAACCATAGGTTTGCACCCTCATTGATATATGCTAATGACTTAATAATCATAGTTTTCACATACCAACCAATTTATTATGTAATGTTAATAAATTTATAAAGTTTAGATAACAATTGGATGTCAATATTGAAGTTTAAACTTAATTTTTTTATGAAATTATAATGTAATCAAATGTATAAAATACCTAGTGATGCAAGTCCCATGCTAAGTGTATGTAGGCTTATTTGAGGTTAAGCGTCAAATGGTGGCTTGAGCTTCGCTTGATATTAATCAACTTCAAGGCGAATCAAGCTTTTTGCAAGCCAATTTTTTTGTCAAGCATTTTCTGATTTTCTGGCTAAACATCAAAAGTTAAATTTCTCCTATCCTTTTATATAGTCAAGGCACCACTATGAACTTACAAAGATGATTGAAGAATCAATTCTGTATGTGTGTCATACCTTTTGATGGGAAAAAGAAAAAGGGGAATCTGTATATATATCATACCTCATAGTTTCATAAAGCCACTTCACTTGTTCATATATTTTTTACTGTCTTCATTGAAATGCCTTCTTTGATGGGGAGTCGTGCCGTGAGTGATGATGTTGCATGTTAATTAGTCATTTTTTACAGTATGTGCTTGGTAGTTGAAGTAGCTGTGTCGAATGCCGTGCGCAAGATACATGGGGGAATTAACTGGTAGATGGGAAAAATTAGGTATGCTTGAGATCTAAGTCTTTACTCAGATTTTCCTAGAGCTGCCAGAATGTTGGTGATATCATTAGGTAGTTGTGTAAGAGCATAATTATGATGATTGAACCAACAATTTAGAGATGATTTTTTTTTTTTTTTTGACCTTCTGAATATTAAATTAGGAAATTGGGGGAAAGGGGAAATGACAACCTAGGGGTTTTGAACCATCGACATGGCCATGGATTAGATGCACCCTTGCCACTCTGGCTAGAGCTGCGGATGCTTGGAGATAGTCAAAGCCTGTGTGGTTTAGTTCTTGCTTTTGTTGAACTTCTGATTGAGAAGATATATTTTTTTTTTGGTAGAATTGTTGAATCATGAATTCATATAAAATAAACATAAAAGTTGATAAAATTATTAAAATCTGAATCTTAATGGCTGGAGCAACTGTAAAAGTATGTCTGATGTCTCATTCTCTTGCTCAATCAAGAAAATATTAGGGTTGTATTTGATTTGACTGTTAAGAACAAGTAATTGATAGTTGAACAATTAATATGTATTACTTATTAATTTTAAATTAATTTATAAACTGATATTTTCAAACAATCTAACTAGCTCTTTAAATAAAAAATTATAAATATAAAATCTTAATTATTTATTTTTTTATTTTTAATGATTTAAATTTATTCACATTTATTAAGATAATCGTGGTAAATTTCAACTATTACAAATGAAAAGATGAATGATTAAAATTTTATATAAATATAGTATATAAATTTTATATATAAATAAATCTTTCCTCTAAATTGATAAAATTAATCAAATCAAATATACACTTGGTTCGGTTAGAGGCTTAGAGCAGCCACTCAATGCTTAAGGGAGTATGGGGCACGAGGAGCCCTGGAAATAATGTAGAGGAAAATGTGGAACATTATTAAGTGGCGATAGACAATGAATGTACTGATCAACGGTAGGTAGTGATAAGAAATATGCCGCATTCAGATAACAGCAGGCGGTATCAATGTTGTTGAACTTAATAAATTGATTTATTTATTGTTGGGTCAATTAAGGATTTATGACAAAGTTAGGTAGTTGCTATGTCAAGTTGCTATCTGCAAAATGGCAACCGGGATTTCCATATGGCCTAATATTCAACTACCAAATACCAGAATTTAGACATGAGATTTCAAGATCTTAAAAAGAAGAAGAAGAAGAAGAAGAAGAAGAAGAAAATGAGAGATATCAATGATTGTTGTTAACACTATGGATTGTGTTGAATTTAGTCATTAGAAATTATTAGGTTTGACATGTATTACTCACGTTTTGTTTTCAAACAATCTTCATGAGAGAAAGGTTTTTTTTCTCTATGTTTTAGTAACAATAATATAATTATAATGTTACGTAAAATTATAAGTTTACAATCACAACTATTATTAAATATATATATATATATATAATATCACAGATGGATCTCACATAAAAAGAATCAAGTATATAATAATATGTTATAATTGTAAATTTACAATATCAAATGACATTATAATTACTATATATTATTTTTTATTTACAAGCTACAATTGTTTTTTACTTACCTTTAATATGAGATTTTAACCTTACTTTCCCGGAACACCAATTGATAAAGGATTTCATTTTGGTGACTAAATTTCGATCTTCTTAGAGATGTTGGTAAGAGCTAATTCTTCATTGATCTTTTACACCAAACAGGCTCAAATCAAACAGTCTTGATGGTACGGTGGTGTTGAAGCTTCAAGAGAGATGGTACTTAACATTCAAGTCATAGGCAAGATGCAAAGACAGAATAATCACTTATATTATTTTCTTTGATGTAAAAAAAAAAATCACTTGAGTTGATAAAGAAATTTACCAGCTCCCAACCATTTTATTCCCACCATTAAACAAATCCCAAGCATAATAGGTAAAAGAAAAAAATATATGAAAGTTAAGACCCCCAACAAATACAAACAACAATCCACTCCGAAATCTTTCTCTTTATCTATCTACCTGGGTCTATAGTCTAAACCCAAAAGCTGCCTTCACTTGCTCCTTATCTTCTTCTATGTAGTTCTTTTCATAACATTTTCTTCTGTATTTTCCTTCACTTTCTTGGACTATTCACAAAGGAACTATCCTGTATTGAGTCCCAGACTCGAGTTCCTAAAAGAATGACCTTTTTTTGTTGTTGATGTTTTTCTCTTCCTTTTTATACAAGGTAAATATGCAAGAAAAAAGTTCACTATAATCATCACATATACTGTGTTGATGAAGGGGAAGATGACCAGGGTTCATGATGAGAAACTTGTAAAAAAATTTGAACAAAATGCCAGCTTGGAGTCAGGGGTTGCGGCTAAGAGTTGGGAACAATTGTGCCAATATATCCAAATCCCATGACGAAGAAGGCAATTGATTGGAGGTAGAGGTAGAGGAAGTAATGATTTTTTCCGAATGTGAGATCATAGCAACCACAGAAGAAGAGGAAAGCTCCAACACCAAGTTCCAGCAAATGTAGTCTATTAACAAGCAAAGTCCTACCATATCAATCTATATCCAAAAGCTAATAAATCGCATATTAGAAACAAGGTAGCTGAGCATTTGAAAGTCTGTACCTTTCTCCAAACCTGAAACGAGGCTTCTTAGGTGCCTTAGTGGCTGGTTTGGCCTTGAGAGCATCACCAAGTTTCTCAGTGACAATCCATTCGTTCACTCGACCTGCCTCTAGCAGGCCAATGAATGTAGCTTTAGTTCGATGCAGAGACATGACATTCTCAAATAGGATCCAGAATACCATCAAGTGAAGTGACCTGAAAGAACATTCATGAAATCAAAGCTTTTAGTCAAGAAATGGACTAAAAGATAAATCCATTCTATCCAAACATAGGGAAGAACTAGACCTTGGAGTGCCAACTGCATTGAGAATGGTAATGATAGAAGGAATATAAACAGCTCCCCACTTGGGCACCTCAACTTCAGGAACCAAGACGGTTGCGGGCAACACAACACAATAAAAGATAAAGGTAACGACGTGGGCAATAATCTTCCTGACGAAGAAGAAGCTGTAGATCACATGTATCTTCTTCCATGTGGTTACTTTCTGCAGGAAATATTAAAAAAGAGTGAGCTAGCTAAACACTTTTATAGGTTCAATTCCTCAATTTGCCACACTTGAGCTCGTAGCACAATTAGTAACGTGTATGTGTTCTCTATCATTAAAAAGATGGGTTCGAGTGCCCCCACCCCTGCATTCATAATTCAGAAAACCACAATCTATGGATGGGAGTAAACTAGTTAGTAGTTACTATACTAACTTTGTTTCTAATAATCTCCATCAACATTTTCCTGAAGAGATTAGCAGGACCACAAGACCAGCGGTGCTGTTGATAGCGGTAGGCCTTCAGAGTACTTGGCAATTCATTCTTCACCTGCATTGGAGATTAAATCAAGTAAATTAAGCATTACAACATTACTTAAAATGCATTTGATACTATAGGGTTCCTTTTTTCGTTTTGTTAACTATATATTCTTTTCCACCCTCATTACGAGGGAATCATTTGCATTTTCCAATAATTATTGCAACACCTATTAAAATGCTTCTGAAGTATGAGCTGGTTATATTCCTAGCTGTCTGATTCCCTTCAAATTGTAAAATCACAACTTGCATTGACATCTCTACTGTACATTGTATGGGTTTTATCTATGGCAGTAGAAAAAAAAAATGGATTTTTCGAGCTATGAACCAGAAATTTTTATAAAGGTTTGACCCTAGATGCCAGGATGGAGTTTTCTTTCTATAAGAATATCAGAATAGTACCTTGAGGGTGCCAAGGTAAAGGAATTTCCAGCCCTTGAGACTGGCTCGGACAGCCAAGTCCATATCCTCCACAGTGGTCCTATCCTTCCATCCTCCTGCTTCATTAAGAGCAGAAATTCTCCATACCCCAGCAGTCCCTATGGAATAATATATAGTTCAATCCAAAGCAATCATTGTTAACATTTTGTCATAAACAAAACACATCACTTAGTATCATAAAAGAATATAAACTCTTTGATGAAATGCTCCGGAGAAAGATTCATGAATAAGGTTTGGTAGTTTTTTTACCATTGAATCCAAAGAAGGCATAAGTGGAGGATCCTACTTCTTGTTCCACTGTGAAATGGTAATCCAAGGACATCTCTTGCATTCTTGTCATCAAACACTCATCAGCATTCACTGTAAAATAAATAAAAAAATAAAAATCAGAAAAATCAATGCCATGTCACCATCTTAGCTGCCACTAGATTGATTTATTTATTTATTTATATGTTATTTATTTATTTATTTCAATAAAATAATCATATCAAAGATGGAACAACTCAGTTTGTAGAGAGATGGATGGTGATGACTGGCAAAAGGTCCACCACTAAGCACATGCAGCTACAAGGAACATGAGAAAAAAAGGGTTTGCGGTATAAGACAAATGTACCCCTCAAACTACCCAAAAAACAAGAATGAAAAATATTTGTCCCTCAAAATATTCCCAGGTTCAAACATGCTCTCCCTTGGGGCAGTTTTCCAGACATTTATTAGACAGACACAGGGCATGTGCACACAAAATAATGCCCTTACCCCTAACCTAAGTAAATACAAAGGACCATGCAGCTTTTTCCACCAAAAGTGCCCCCAGATTTATTAGCTGCTTCATGAGATTGGGTCCATTACCAATCAATGCACAGTTCTCTTGGCAGTATAAGCTTATCTATTTTCCCCAGTTATTTCAGGGAAAAATCAGTTGCTTTTGAAAGAAGAAAAGTAATTAATTCTCCATTTCTTTTGAAAAAAAAAAAAAAGATTTCTGAAAATTTAAATAAAAATATTTTGGTAAAATTATAAAAATTAAGAAAAATTAATTATATTATATAAAATTAGGTGCAAAAGGGTCAAAACCACAAGTCCCAAAATTTAAAAATATTATGGTTAACAACTCCAGGTGCAATTTTCCCACATACATCTAAGAGTGTCAGACAAATGAAAATAATATTAAAAATATGTAAGAAAAAGGACATCAGAGACATATCAAATCTCTACTTTTTCCATTTTTTTAAAAAATATTTATTAATGTAGGGTCTGATTTTCCCAGTGGAAAAAGGGGGAAGACGTGGCAACAACCCACTTATGCCAGTAAGGATTAGACAATGACAGGTTCACAAAGCCACTGAACCCCTTCGCCCATGACTTAATAGCCCCACCGACAGTCCCCAAACACTTCTGTTTAACGTTAATGACGACTTAATTCTATTGCACGATAAGAGTCTTTGGTGTCACCGTTTGAAAATGATCGTTCAATTATAGCCATCATCTAGTTGAATAAGAGCCTTTGAATTATAGATAATAGTTATTATTAGTTGTTGAATGTATCATTAATCAAATCTAAACCATTCTTAATCAGGGTGTGAATATCGGTAAATGTTATCTAAGATTCATGGTACAAAGTATCTTTCACAATCATTTTCTAATTACCAATGGAGTTTTGTGAAGTCTAAAGCCAAATTAAGAGTAAGAAAACAAAGACGGAAGTAATATTTTGTAAAAGAAAACTAAGGGTTTGATGTCTTGATTAGGAAAAATACTAATTGTGATGAAGCGAGATTACCGAATTTCCAACGAGCCTGAACCAGAGCCAGTTGGGGGTTGTGAACGAGGAAAGGGATGGTTCGCCAGAGGAAGTCAGGTTCAGGCTGAAAATCGGCGTCGAAAATGGCGACGTAATCACAGTGCTTCACGTAGCTGTGCTTCATCCCTTCCTTGAGCGCCCCTGCTTTGTATCCATTCCTGTTGTCTCTTATTTCGTACTTAATGTTGATTCCTTTGCTCGCCCATCTCTGGCACTCAAGCTCCACCATGTCCTTAATTCACAAAAACAGAGCATACCCAGATCGTAAAATTGAAGCAAAACCTCAAGAAATGTGAAGAATAAAAATGGGGGGGTTTTTCTTTTTTTTTTTCTAATTTTATGTCAGTACATACCTTGATTATGGGGTCGGTTGAATCGTCAAGAACTTGGATGATTATTCTGTCAGACGGCCATGAAAGGCCACATGCAGCTCCAATTGAAAGCTGGTAAACCTGTTTCGAATGTACAGAAAACAGAGTTTTCAAAAAAGGGTGTTGGCGAAACAGGGGAAATCTTAAACAGGGGATGAGAAAAGGACCTCTCGTTCATTGTACATTGGGATTTGAACAAGAACCAGCGGATATGCTGAGTTTCCGAACTCAACATCATCCTTTACCGGTTCCCATTTGTACCGTCTATCCGGTTTCCGACCGAACAGCTTCACCAGAACAATGACGATGCCCATATAAACCCTCTCAATGAAAAGCATCAAGGACATGATCAAGCAAATGGCGACCGCAAGCTTGAGCAGAGGCACGATCAATGGCGCTTTGATCTGATCCCAAATCAAACCCATTTGCATGGAGAAATCATCTCTCGCTCCCTGGAATGTATCCGGAAGTACAGTCGTTGTAGACAGCCGGTCCATTTTCTTTCAGAAAAACAGAGCCGAAGCAGGGGAGAAGCAAATGGGAAGAGAGTCACGAGACAGAAAGAGTGAGTACAGGTTTTGAAGAATACACAGACACTAGATCTATGTATATGTAAAGAACATTCTCTGGCAAAAGGGCAAGAATATATTGTTCTTCTCCTTGTCTCCTTTTGAATTTACTTAATCTAAGAAGTTGGAAGGTTTAATGGCTTGTATACATTGTAGAAATGACCTCTTTTCTCTTTCTCTTCTTCTGTAATTAGAGGGAAACAGAAGGAGAGTTAAGAACAGAGATGGGAGGAAGTAGAGGAAAAGAAATGTAGAAGATGAGGAGCAAGGGAACAAGAGGTAGGGCAATGTGTTATATAAGCTATGCTCTCTTCTGTTTGGCTGTAGGTGTTTTCTGTTTTCTTTTCTTTCTTTCTTTCTTTCTTTTTCTTTTTCTTTTTTTTTTATGGTTTAATTTCTTCCATTTTAGTGATTTTATTAAAAAAAATGTGTAATCCTGTTCATACCATGCACAATTTAAATTATTAAATGGGTCATTTTTGCTTTTAATAATTATTGTTCAGTAGTTATTGTATTTAATAATTATTATTTAACAGTTTAATACAGTATATACAGCCTAATAAGAGCTGTTTTACTAATATGTGTTGTGTGTTTTTAGACTTAAATTTGTGATGTACTCGGAACTATTACAACTACCAAGAGAACGGCTGGTATAGGACGGGAAAATGGAAGGTGTATCTCCGGTTAATCGCCGGTGAATAATGTCACATTCCGGCCATATGGGTTCTACATCCCTTTCTACTTTCCTCACCTAATCGGTCATACTGTAATTGTTAAGCATCTGTTTTCAGCCGTATGCATTTTATTATTCAATTTTTTTAAGGAAAACAGCCACTTCATTAAAAAAAAAATGGAGATTATTCATCATAATCCCTAATATCCAAAAATCTAAAATCTATAGCATTAATAGTATGAGATTTTTTTTTTCTTTTGAACAGGGAAGAATTTTCAAAGAAAATGAATAGTAAAGCCTGAAAATAGAACCAAACGATTATTTTCAACCATACCCTTCAAGGGATGATGACTGAGCCACCAAGAGTTGAATAATAATATGAGATTTTGATCACGCAGAATTTGAACAATTAAGTGAAAAAGAAAAAAACTATTACTAGAGATTACAAAAATAATTCTCGTTTAGTGCTGTCAAACAAAAAATAATATCATGATGAGAAGTGAAAGCTACCGAATAATTCCAACTGTTTTATCAATTTTTGTTTTAAAACAAAAAAAAAAACTAGTCAAATTCCTCACTCCTGATCTTGTTGTCAATCGCATGTAACTAAACCAAGCTAGCTTCACATCCACGCTATCTTCTTTTTAGTCATAGGGCAAAATGTTGGAATATTTTAATAAAAATATATAATTTATAATTCTATTATAACAAAAGTTAATATCTTTCCGTTATTTAAGGATTGGTATTTAAATGTTGATGATACATTGAATATGTGAGGTTTAATGCTAGAAAACGGATTGCTTTATCTAGCCATTTATTGGCTTTGGTTTCCCAAGCATCAACAGTAAGAAAACTTGTATTATTTGGTCGGTTATCTTCTTCAAGCTCTTAAATTTTATGTTTCAATTACCTCTACAATTTATATGCAGCATTCTTGCAGTCCATGAGTGTTTTCCCAGCTCTCGTTTAGTTGCATTGTACTCCCACATACTCATATTTTTATAGGAGCAAAGAAAGGGGTGTTTTGAACTAAGTACTCTAAATAATGTAGATATATAGAGTGTGTTTTTGTAGGGTTGTTATATCTTGAAAGCAATATGTTTGTGTGTATTTACCATTGCATCATAGAGTCAAAGTTCTTGTAAAAACATGAACCATTGTAAAAACATGAACCATCTTAAAGAGAGTGATTGATTTCACATCTCAATTTATATTTTTGTTATTTTTTCAAATTTATTTTTCTCATGATATGTATTTTTATACTAATAAATATTTTTATTATTTTTGTTGTTGAGGAATAATAATGACATGATGTGAACTCGGGGATGAGAGGTTGAGAAGCAACTCAAAACTTGCTAAAATATATTGTGAGAGTTTAGAAAAGAAAGACAGACCCTTTTTGAGAAAGAAAGGAGTAATCCTATATTAATGTATCTTTCCTAACCTCCAATCCAAAAGAAAGAGACGTGGGAATGACCATGGAAAACAATGAAGGCAGGGGGGGAAGAGAAGAAAAAAAAAAAAAAAGGAAAAAAATATGGGAGAGAATAAAAGAGCGAGGGAGAGTGGGGAGAATAGGGCGGCTCCTTTACCATATGCATTTGAGTATTTAGTAACATTTTAAAATTAACAATTAGTAATTTCAAATTAAATAAGAGGGTTAATTCAACCAAAAAAAAAAATAAGAGGGTTAATAATAATACTCATAAATTAATAAATTAGACTAAATATTAATGGTTAATTGTAAACAATTACACTCAACTTTAACTTAATTAATCAAGACATTATACACAACTAGAGACATTTATTTTATTTTGTAGAATAATGCAATTATTGACCGAATTTGCTTGGAACTATTCATTAATAAAATAAAAAGGGGTTATGCAATTTATATTGTATTAAATTATATATAATATAAATTATTTTATAAAAATATTTTAATATTAAAAATT
>BPVZ01000123.1:561542-575004 GCA_020521535.1 Rubroshorea leprosula
CCTTGAAAGACTAAAATTGTTAACTTTAATTTTATTAAATTTAAATAATGATAAAAAGAATATTTAATTTAATAGGAAAGATTTAATTTTAAATGCATAGTATTTTAAAATATCCAAATAATGAATTTAAAAATACATGTATTTGAAATTCATTTTTCTTATTTCAATCCAAAATATATTTTATATTTTAAATGTATATTTAAAGTACATTTTTTAAATACAAATACATATTCTTAAACATAACCTTAAGAAGTTTTTATTCATAATTTCAGTGGGCCTAGAGAGACCCTCTGAAAGGCATTGGTATGGCCTTCAAGGGAACAGATTTTCGGAGCGCAATACCCACCCCCTCTGTCATGTCCATATCTTCGGGCCTAAGCCCATCATCCAAGGCCCAATCAGACGCGTACAAAACCGAGCCCAGCGCCAACGGCAGCACCCGGGAGGCAAGAGGCATGGCGGGGCACATCCTCCGCCCCGAGCCGAACGGTATAAACTCGTAATGCTGCCCCTTGTACTCCACCGCGTTCGGCTCCAAGAACCTCTCCGGCATGAACTCCGTCGGCTTCTCCCAGGTCTTGGGGTCACGTCCGATCGCCCAAACGTTCACCAGAACTTGTGTTTCTTTCGGGATATGGTAGCCTAGCATCCTACAAGAATCCATGGCCATGTGTGGAACCAAGAACGGCAGCGGCGGATGAAGCCTTAGAGTTTCCTTTATCACTGCTTTGAGATATGGAAGGTTTTCTACGTCGTTCTCTTCCAGCTTCTTTCCGGCAGATACTCTACTCCTCAACTCGGCTTGAACTTTCTTTAGAACTCTTGGGTTGTGCAGAAGCTCCGCCATAGCCCACTCTAGAGTACTTGCTGTCGTGTCAGTACCCGCCGCGAACATCTCCTGGTTAATCAATGCAATTAATAAGCTTTTA
The DNA here is from genome assembly GCA_020521535.1 of Rubroshorea leprosula. NCBI lineage: Eukaryota > Viridiplantae > Streptophyta > Magnoliopsida > Malvales > Dipterocarpaceae > Rubroshorea > Rubroshorea leprosula. Next base: position 562,472 of record BPVZ01000123.1, read on the forward strand.
GTTCATGAGCTTTTTTTGCTTCAATTATGTCCCTAACAACAATAACCACATGACATTTCCTTCATTTATTTTTAGTAGTCTTAATTTAATTTTTAAAATTTTTTTAAATATTTTTATTTAAAATTTATATTTAAAAAATTATAAAATCAAATTTAGTTAAAAATAAACAGATGAAGTATTAATTAAACGAGTAATGTGAATATACGATTAATTTATGTATTATGTTTTAGTTAAAAAAAAAAAAAAATCAATCATGCTTCATGTCATAAGTTAGTACTCAATAATTAGGGCCACTTGCACAGTCGTCCCTAACCTTTACAACCCAGCAATTAGGTCCATAATCTTTAAAATTTGGCAAGTAACCCTATTTAGTTCAGGGAAATGGCTTACAAAGACGATGGCGTTGATGGTTCTGGAGGAAAATCTTGACGGTTCCTCCGCACCGGTTCCGTGGAACTCCAAAAGCACGTCCAAGTAGTCTTTCCTCTCTGCTTCATTATGTATTCCACCATGTTCCAAGCTCTCCATTCTTTCTTTGATGAAACTTCCTGCAATTTCGTACGCTTTGTCGACATGGAATTGGGTTTTCCTCCTTAAACCTTGAGGGTCAAGCCACCTAAGGATTGGAACAAAATCAGCAATATTTGGCTTTCCGGCAAGCTCCATCACTTTCCCTACATGGTAAAAGAATTTCGCCCCTCCCTCCGATTTGGGTTCTAATAAATCTTTCGAAAACATAAGATTTCCAATCAGATTAAAAGACATCAAGAAGAAGAACCTCCGCACGTCAACGGCGGTAGTACCGCCTGCACTAGCGTCTTCTATATACTGCACCATGCGGTCTATGCATCTTCCTCGAACACTTCGCATGGCGTCGAGACGGCTGGGCACGAAAAACTCCGTAATGCACAGCCGCCGCAACATCCGCCAGTGGGGTCCGTACTGAGACGTAATGATGGACCCTTCGTTACCGAAGTCCCCTTTCATAGTCTCGTAAACTTTCCGGCCAGCAAGTACCACGTCGTGGTTCTTGAACATCTCGCGGGCCACTTCGGCGGATGAGATGACGACCGTGCTCATGGAGCCGAGCCAGAGGGTCATGATGGGACCGTGCTTACGAGCAAGTTTTGCAAAGGACACGTGCGGTGCCCAACCTAGTTGGAAGATATTGCCGACCACCGGCCACCATCGTGGCCCTGGCGGAAGCCGGCCCAATTCTTCCAATCGGCGGTGCTTCCGCTTCGTCACCATTGCCCATGCAACACAAAGCAAAAGGGAAATAAGTAAACCCGCAATTTCGTAATCCATGTATTTTAATGTATGTGTATAGTGCATTGACATCCCATTCCATAGGACTCCTATTTATAGGTGTGATTTAGGATGTCTTTGAAATTGTTATAAGGTATCATGGTTGTAATTGTAATTATAATTGTATTAAATTGTATTATTTTATAATTAAAAATTATTTTGGTATTTGAGTATTTATTTTTTAAAATATTATGAATTACATATGATAAATTTTATTAATTAAAATTTAAAAAATATTATATAATGTATAATTATTAAAATAAATAATATTTACTACTTAAATTTAAAAAACATTGTATAATATATAATTACTAAAACAAATATTATAAAGCAAAATTATGTTTCAATATTATCAATTAACAAAAATTATAATTATAATTAATAAAAGAAAGATGCCAATTCTAATTTGACAAATCGCTAGATGAAAATTTAGGAAAAAATATTATAATTAAACATTACAATGACAAAAAAAAAATTCAATTTAAATAAATTAATAAAAAAATTATTTTTGATGTTCACCTAAAAGAAGATTTGACATTGGTGCTCCTCATAATGAAAAAAAAAGTAATTGTTCTCAATATGAAAGAAATCAAAGTAAAAGAGTACTCTAGAAAGGAAATATAGCTAGGGTGGTTACTATCATGTTTAGGTTTTAGGTTAGGTGTGTATTCCATCTGGGTTTTCTACGGGTGAGGAAGGGAGTTTGTAATTTTGTAATTGTTTTATTAAAATTTTAATAGGTAATTTTATAATTGTATTATATATTAACTTTTATTTATAAAAGTTATAGTTAAAAAATTTTTAAATAGGGTTTTTAATTTTATATATAAAATTATTATAAAATTATTATATTTTTTATAATTTTTGAAAAAAAATAATCTAAAAAATTTTTCAAACATATATGCATCTAAATGTATTTTGTGGTTATAAGAAAAAACCCCAACCGAACAATTCCAAATGCACTTTTAGTCACTATTGTTGTTGTTTTTTATATTTTAATTGTTAAAAATTTTAAATATTAAATTAAGATAAAATATTTAATAAATTGAAAAAAGAATTAAATTTCGTTTATTAATTCTAAAAATTAATTTGTACTAAATAAATTGTTGGTTTTAATTTGTGATTTTGCCTTTTAAATGTTAAATTTGATTATTCAATTTCGACAATTAAAGACAAAAATACTAAACATCAATGCTACTAAACCGGTAATTAAAACATTAATGTTCGTAAATGGGTAATTAGAGTATGTACACTAAGAAATAATGAAAACACTAATATTATTTTATATAAATTTATGCTTTTATATATTTAACTCTTAAATAAAACATCTAATCAAACGCCTTCCCCTCTAATGTATATATACATCTAATCAAAACTTTTTCAAAAATTATAGCAATATTGTTTTATTTAATTCACATTTTAATATTCAAACTAAAAAATTTGAAATGAGAAAATTTATAAAAAAAAAAAAAGAAACGCCAGCCGTTGGATATAGCAATCCAACGGTTGGACATAAAAGTTTGCACCACTTGACATCATGTTAAATAGTGTTGACTTTTACAAATTTTTTTCCCTTTTGGGGCAAAAAATTAAAAATATTAAAAATCAGACCTTAGCTCTCTTTTGAGAAATGCTCCAATAAAAATAAAGTTTCATCTCTATTCTCTTTTTAAAAGAAAAATAAAATGGATTTTTTTAATATATCCTCTATGGTATAGGTTAAGAGTTTTATAAAAATAAAAAATAATATTTAATTTATCAACTATTAAATTTATTCACATGACATTAAGAATAAAATTAATGTTTATTTTTATATTTTTTATATAAATTTATTATTAAAAAATATCCTTAACCTATGCCTTAAGTGCAAGGTTAGAAAAATCCAAATAAAATAAAACTCTCATGCTTCATGTTATTAAGGCTTCTGACCTAATTAATTAAACGAGTATTGTAAAAATTGGCTGGAAGTCTTATCAATTGCTTTCGGCAAGGAGGTGGAGAAACTGGAGGAGGAGGTAATAGAACTTAAATTTAGATCCTATTATTGGTGAAAAGCTAATTAACGCAAATTTAACTTGTCCCTGGAATTCTGGAAGATAGAGGTCAACCGGCACGCTTTAAAGTTGAATTGGGTGGGAGTTGAGTTTATGTTGCCTGGGCAGTTTGCATGTGCCCACTTAAAATTCATTGATTATGCGTGTCTTCTTATGCAAGGAATCTGTAATTTAAAACAGGAGAATTTGATGGATAAGATTATGTAAATCCTCTAGATGTTCGTATATGATTTTCTAATTAAATAAGTGTCGGTTGAGATCCGCCAAATTATTTACATGAGTGATGAGCAAGGTTTACCTTGGATTTTTTAATGTTCATAAGAATTTATAGAATCAATTATTTGTTGATTTGAATAAAAGGGATTTGATTTTTTTTAACTAAAATTTTGAATTTAAATTTTATAAATAGATAAATAAATATTAAGTAAACTTCCCTCCCTATAAATTTTAACTATCTAACTTTAAATTAATTTGAATCAAATATAATTTTTAAATATTGGGTGTTTAGTAAAAAAAAATTCTATGGAAAAAGTACCTTTTTCCTATAAGAAAACAAAAAGATGAGGATCAAGGATGGAAAAAGATGAAACGACAGTATCGCTCTGATAGAAACTAGTTAACGGTAACAAAATATTAAGTGCAAAGTTAACGATGATTTTTAAAAAAAATGTTAATAAGTGGAAATGGTAACAATAAGGAATAGATGGGGTTTTTTTTTAAAAAAAGAAAATTACTATTAGTTATTTTTAAGTTAATTTTTGTACATCTCAAGCCCATATAACATTTTTTCGGGTAATTTGTTGCCTTCAAGTTAGCTTTCATATATATCAAAATTAATTTTTTCCAGTAATCTTAAAGATACACTCTTACATCAGTTTAATATATTTAAAAAATTAATTTTTTAAAGGTTAATTTAATAATTTGAACTTTAAACTTAATCTATAGAAAAATACTTACTTACCAAGAAAAAGAGCGAGATGAGAGAGAGAGAGAGAGAGTGAGAGGGGAACGAGGTAGACATAGCTCATGGGCAAGACAGACGACACTGAACCAGGAGCATGCAGGATCTTGTGGAAGAAGCCAACAAAGGGGGTTTGAGCCAATGAAATAGGGGAAAGTGCAGGAGGTTCAACACCAGGGTCGGAAGATACAGAAGGATGGAGTGTACAACTGGGGTCTATACAAGCAAGCCACACCTTATTTCTTTACCAACTGCCCGGATGACTAGAGTTATGAAGACACGTGGACAACTTTTTTCAAATTTAGAAGGGTTTACGACATATACAGTCCAAATAGGAAGAGCAAGAATGGTAGCAGGTTTGGGTTAGTGAGATTGTTAGATGTCAAAGATAAGAAAGAACTTGAAAGACATTTGGATCAAATCTGGATAATGGCCTGAAAAATATGGGTGAATAGTCCAAGGTTTGACGATGGGAAAGAAGACGTTAAGGAGAGAAGAAAAAATGAAATGGTGACAAAGGTTCAAAAGAAAAGCTATGCGGAGGTGTTGAAAGGACTATAAGAGAATAATCGGGTTGAGGAAAGGAACTCACAGAATAAGGCAAACTAGAATAGATATAATAGAACAAACATTGTAGACAAGGAGTACACAAAGCAAGGCAAAGAAGAGATAAGCAAAGGCAAAAACAGATATGGCTACCAAAGAATGGAAACTAGGAAAAAAAGGCAGGAGAAAGGAAAAAGAGAGAAATGGGTTGGAATGAAGTAGAACATCAAACACGAGGAGTATGCATGGCTTGATGGTTGTTATGTTGGAACAATTCATTCCATAGAAATGGTTCGTAATTTATAGGAGAAATTTTACATAGAAGGATACTTCTCATGTCAAATTTGGGCGATGGGAGGCAAATTGGTCCTATTAGATTGTGAGGATAAAGAAGAATTGAAAGACTTGGTTGAAATGGTATCAGATTGGCTACGCTAATGGTTTGAAGAAATGTGTCCATGGACACCTAAAATGGTTGCTAATGAGAGGGTTGTATGGATTAGGTGTCAAGGGGTACCATTGAATGTCTAGGGAATTGATTTTTTTTTCAACCATGGGTTGTTCATGGGGAAAATTTATCTGCTAGGATAATAGTACAAGTAAAAGGAAAAGGTTTGACATTGCTAGATTTTTAATCTCTACTCCAATTATGGATATAATTATAGTCACGCAACAAAATCAAAATTAATGGGAGCATATACAATGTTAAATTTATAGAGGAGGAATTCACTAACAGTTTCTTCTCTTTGAAACAAAATTTCATGCCTTCATTTAAAAGTGATTCAAAGGAACATGATGTGGACCAATGAGAGCAACACGGAGGAGTAAGAGCTCAAAAATGTAAGGAAGGAGAAGCTGGTTAATTTTGGTGGTTCATTCAAAGAAGATGATGACGTGTTGAGAGGCATGAAAGGGGATAAGAGAGCGCTTCAGTTACAAGTCAAACAGGAAGAACAGGAATTAGTAGAAGCAGTAGAGGACAACTTGGAACAAATTCAAAATTCAAATAATGTTGAAAGATCAATAAGGGTATGAGGGGTGGCGTCGATGCAAGGGGTGCTAGAACCAATAACTGAGCATGCTGAGGAAGTTGGGGAGGAAATGGGCAATAAGGACAAGTCAGACGAGCAATTGGATAGGGAGCCCATTACACAAAGAGGAAGCCCAGAGTTTGAGGAGTCCATGAAGATGGGGTTAGCCTAAGTAAACAGTATGAGAGAAAACATAAATCCAAGTAAGCAAGAAGATAATTCTAGAAACATGAAAGATACATATGAAAGCAACGAAGAAGAAGGAGAAGACATTTTTTGGAACGGTTATGAAACTAAGAAAGATCGATTAGAAGAGTGGATTAACAAACAGATGGAGGAGACCTCCAAGAAGAGAATGAGAGTTAGAAAATGCAGCTCAATGTATCTAACCTTAAAAATAGGGGCTACGGGAGCAAAAAGAAGTAGAGGAAGAGGAAAATAGTGCATGTAGTCGATGAAGGGGAGATTAGCATCAACATTCCTGCCGAGTCCAAACGGGAAAATTGCAGAAGAATCAATTGAAGATAGTGATATTTAGAATTGCAACAGATCTTTGAACAAAAAGTGGTAGAATCGACTAGCAAAGAAGATCTAGGATTTGGTGAAGCAACTTGGAGCAGTGGTATGGGACGATGATGAGGTAATTCAAAGGATTGTGGGGTTAGAGGAGAGGGATAAACAAGCAAAAACAACAATGGCAAATCGTGATACTGATGGAAATAGGAAGGTATGTAAAGATCCCAATGATACTGTTGTCTTTTAATATTAGAGGTCTTGGAGGGATTGAGAAAAAAAGGCAAATTAGGGAACTTGTTATCAAAGAAAGAGTAGAGTTTCTAGCAATTCAGGAGACTAAATTAGAGGTAGTTGATAGGAGTACATGTAGAAAGGTATGGGGAACTGAGGATCTGGATTGGGTCTCAAAATCGTCAAATGGCATGTTTGGAGGCCTATTGTGCGTCTGGAACTCTAAAGTGCTAAAGAAGAAAGAGGTTCTGATGGGGGATAATTTCATTGGGGTTTTTGGATTATGGGGGGAGGAGGAGACACTAATGCACATTTTAAATATATACTTCCCTTGTCAACTAGCAAGTAAGAGAGCCTTATGGGAGGAACTACAAGGCTTCATGACTAATAGAAGGGGGAAGTGGTGCTTGGTTGGGGACTTTAATGCTATGAGAAGAGTAAAGGAATGAGTAGGATGTAGTACGACATCTAGAGAAATGAGGGAGTTTGATGATTTTATTCATAAAGGCAAATTGTTTGATTTACCTTTGCTGGGAAGAAAATATACTTGGTATAACTCAAATGGACAGTACATGCGTAGGATCAATAGATTTCTGTTATCGGAAGATTGGATTACAAAATGGAGTGATGTGAAGCAATGGAGATTGAGAAGGTTAGTGTCAGATCATTGCCTTATCTTACTGAAGAATGAAAGGGTTGATTGGAGCTCAAAACCATTCAAATTTTTTGATGCTTAACTTAAACAACCTGGACTCAATGAGGTGATTAGAAATGTGTGGAACTACAATGATGTGAAGGGATGGAGTGGCTTCAAGCTCAAGGAAAAACTGAAAAGAACAAAGAAAGCACTAAAGGAGTGGAGTAGTAAATTGATTACTGAGGTGGACTGCAAAATTAAGGAAGCTGAAACAACGATAGCTTCTATAGATGAAAAAGGAGAGAAGAATCAACTGTCGGCTAATGATATTGAGAAGAGGAGAAATAGCTTTGTTGATCTATGGAAGTATTTAAGACTTAAGGAAAGGATGTAGCAACAAAAGTCAAGGAAAATGTGGTTAAAAAAAGGAGATGTGAACACAAAATTCTTTCACAAATGTCTTAAAAGAAGATGGAGGAGAAATGAAATTAATTGTATTGGGATTAATGAAGAACATCACATAGGGGTGGTGGAAATAAAAGAAGAAGTAGCCAAGTACTTTCAAGAACTGTTCACAAAAGAGAAATGGCAGAGACCAAAGCTGGATGGGATTAGCTTCAAACAAATATCATAGGCAGATAATGAGATCTTCATGGCTACATTTTTAGAAGAGGAAATAAAAGAAGCAATTTGGAATTGCAATTCTTCCAAATCTCTAGGCCTTGATGGATTCAACTTCAAATTTGTTAAGACAATGTGGGAGGACATAAAATCTGATGTGGTTGACTTTGTACAAGAGTTTCAAAAACATGGTAAACTTGTCAAAGGATCTAATGCCTCCTTCATTGTGCTAATCCCAAAGATAGATAACCCTGAAGGAATCGAAGAATTCAGATCCATCTCACTCATTGGGGTCATGTATAAGATCATTGCAAAATTGTTAACAAACCGATTATGAATGGTGCTACCTAAGGTAATCGGGGATCAACAGATGGCATTTATTGGGGATAGACAACTTGTGGATGGAGTTGTGATTGCTGGAGTTGTGATTGCAAATGAAGTTATTAATGAAGCCAAAAGGGAGAAGAAGAAATGTTTCCTTTTCAAAGTCAATTTTGGGAAAGCATACAACAAGGTGTGTTGGGATTTTATTGATTATATGCTGATGAGGATGGGATTTTATTGACTATATGTTGATGAGGATGGGATTTAATGAAATGTGGAGCAAATGGATATAGGAATGCCTATCGTCAAGCTTAGTTTCTCTTCTCATTGATGGAAGTCCAACGAAACAATTCCTAGTTAGCAAAGGCACATGACAAGGTGACTCGTTATCCCCTTTCTTATTCTTGATTGTGGCAGAGGAGTTGAATGGATTTGTGTCATCTGCAGTGGACAAGGAATTGTACAAGGGAGTGACAATAGGCAATGGAGGTGTTATGGTCTCACACTTACAATTCGTAGATGACACTATATTCTTCGATGAGGCATCGAAGGACAACATTGAGGTTATTAAAAGTATTATAAAGACCTTTGAGTCGGCCTTAGGATTGAAGATCCATTTCGGGAAGAGCCAGCTAATGGGGGTGGGGGTAGAGGAAAGTTGGAGAGTTAAAATGGCATACAAATTGTGCTATAAAGAAGAGGAGCTCCCATTTAAATATTTGAGAATTCCTATTGGTGGGAATCATAGAAGGATAGCAATGTGGCAGCCAATGGTGGACTCTTTCAAAAGGAAGCTAGCTAGCTGGAAGGGTAGGTATCTTTCCTTGGGAAGTCGTATCACGCTCATCAATTTAGTGTTGCCTAGTCTACCCTATTCTTGATGTCAGTCTACGTAATCCTATAAGGTATACTTCATTCCATTGATAAAATTCGCAAAAGTTTTTTATGGGGAGGGAGGAAGAAGAGAGAAAAATAAATTAGGTAAGCTGGGAGAAAGTGTTAAAAAAAAAAAAAAGAGGAAGGGGGGCTAGAAGTGAGAGAATTGAGGAAGTTTAACTTGTCTTTGACGGGAAAATGGTGGGGACGTTTAGCAAAAAACAAAGAGGGGTTGTGGAAAAAATAATTGTTGTAAAGTATGGTAAGGGAAGGGGACATTTGCAGGATTGGATTAAAGAAAATAGGGTAGCAGGTTCAATATGGTGAAGGGATGTGTGTTGTCTTAACACAGTGAACGGGGAGAGTGTAGGATGGTTGACAGAGGGATTTAGGATTATCATAGGAAAGGGTAATAGTGTTAGCTTCTGGTGGGATGATTGGGGGGGAGGGTTGTCTTGCTAATAAGCTTCCTCGATTGTCTCTCTTATCAACAGGAAAGGAGCATATGTGCAACCAAATGTGAAAAACTAGGAATGGATCATAGGAGTGGAATCTAGAATGGAGGAGGAATCTATTCGATTGGGAAACTGAAGAGGTCACAAAACTCCAAAATATAATAGCGGACATGAAGATCTCACAAGGATACCTTGATAGGGGGGAATAGGTCCATAACAAGGATGGTCACTACTCAACAAAAACAACTTACTCACTCTTGACAAAAGAGCAAAGGGGATCAAGTGGAACTACAACCTTTAAAAGAACATGGAACCCTATCCTTCCAAGCAAAATTTCAACATTCAATTGGTAACTTTTGCTAGATAGAATTCCAACAAAGATGGACTTGCTGAGACGAGGGATTGTTAAAGACATGGGGGAAGGCAAGTGCACTATATGTGAGGAAGCTAAAGAGGATTCTGCGCATTTGTTCTTAAAATGCAAGATTGCTCGTTGGGTGTGGAGGGCCTATGCTAAATGGTAGGGAGCCAAGGTAACACTAGAATCAGATTGCTGCAGTACTTTCGAAAATTTTGGAGCATGGACTAAAGAGAAATGCATTAAAGGATGGGACTACATGTGGAATACTGTTGTTTGGTCCGTGTGGCTGGCTCAAAATCAGAAGATATTCCATGACAAAGAGGAAAATCTAGGGAAAGTATTTGAACTCATCTAACTGTGATCCTTCTTATGGATTAAAGCAAGAAATGACAGGTATGCCTTTAACCTATCAAATTGGCTAATTAACCCAACTACATGTTTGAGAGACAACCATGGAGGATGGAAGGATTCTAAAAGATTGGTTTGAATGATAGGATTGATTTTTGGCATGATTTTTGATTTGTGTAAAATGGGTTGATCTATGTAAAACGAGTTGAGTACCCCTTGTACTCATTTTTAAGTAAATATAATTTTCTGTTCAAAAAAAAAAAATGCTTACTTACCAATGAATATGATCTTCGAGATTAAGAAAGAGATGTGTTTAAATAAAAGAAAAACTACTTATCATCATATGAAAGATAAACTACATTACTTACTATCAAATAATTTTAGGCTGGATGCCCAAGTTCAAATTGTTATTATGACTTTAACCCATATATATCTATTGCATGCACCCACCATACATAAGTGGCACGGTATGTACATGTATCAAGGGAACATATCTATTACATGCCCTTTTTAATAATTAATGGGTGTAGATTGTTGGAATTGTATTTTCCTAGGGGATAGAATCATTGATGAACCAATTTAGGCAAAATGTCTCAAATAATTAATCATACAAAACTAAACATATTATGTAATTGAGGTACTATCTAATATTAAATGCAATTAAGGACACTAATCTAAGAGAAGGACATTAAATCTATGAATCCACGGAAACCTTCACCTCCTCCACTTCAACAAACCGGTTTTTAGTAGCATGGCGTAGTGACTACTAGATGATTATGCACAAGCCACATGCCACAACAATAATGTTACATGTCCCTTTATTTGTCACACAGGTCTAGTTGGTGACCTTGATTGTATCACATAGAAGATAGTGACCTCAATTACATAACAGGTATAAACTTGCGTCCTTATTCAAGGCCTTTTCCATTTAATTAAGGAGCTTTCTTATGTTGCAACCCAAAAAAGAAAGAAATGGACCACGAATTTTTAATTTTTATACGAATAAATTTATAGTAGAAAAATGATGCGTGGTATGTTATGCACGAACTGCACATCATGTAAAATTATTTATGAAAGGCGAGTCCAAATTGGAGTAGTCTTTTCTCTTTACTATTAATTTTCTTTAATATTAATTATAAAATGTGCAATTTATCTTGTAGTTATCTCAAATTTATGAATTTTATATTTGTTATTCATTTTCCAATGTAATTTATTTTGGGAAAGTGTTTTGTAGATGGTTCTCTTAAATTTATTTAGACAATATATCTAAAAATTTAATTTTTAATTAATATTTTTAAATTTTAATTATTAAATTAAAAATTTTATTCATATAAATCATATATGTCAATTTTAAAATTATTTTAGTAAATTTAATCACTTCCTTAATTATACAAAATTTTAATATCGTTAAATATATATCAATATATAAAGTTTTTATAATCAAAAGATTATAAATGTTATATTAAAATAAAAATAAATATATATGATCACATAAATAGAATTTTTAATCTAACGGTCAATTTTTGAAAATATATTAATTAGAATTAATATAGATTTTTAGATAGATTATCCAAAAAAATTTTAAAAGGATGACTTATACTACATTAACCTCATTTATTTTTATATATTTATTAATTTATAGTGGTCCTTGTTCTTTTTGGCCTTCATTTCTAGTGGTTCTTTCTTGTTGATTAAAAAAAAAAATACCGTGGTCTGGTCCTTAAGTTTTACATTTATTTAGTATGGTGATTTATTCTTTCTCTCATCTGCATCGTGGTCCATCTTCTTAATTAATTAAATTTTGTAACGGATGTTGAAAACAATATCCAATAGTAAAAAAGATTTTTTTTTTTTTTTTTTATCTTTATGAAACATACATACGTGTTCTTCAATTTATTTGTTAACTAACTCATACATAAACTAATATATTTGATGTTACACTACATTGTATGGGATTTTAACAACGATAAAGTGTAAGGAAACTGTGGCTCACAGCTAGGGGACCGTCTCCATAGATTTCATATCGTTTATTATTATTATTATTTTAAACTCATATTAGTCAACATCATTGAATATGGTCCCTTCTTGTTGCACAAGCAGCAAAAATGTTTGAATATAGTAGTTATTAATTTTGTACGCAATCATAATATGTTTGCCATGACACATTGTCTTATGTGTAACATAAATATCATCATGTCCTTTGTCTAATAAATATATATTTATATATATATGAGATTGATGTTTGACAGTTAAATTTTTAAAAA